>OX578143.1:61997374-62479874 GCA_951213105.1 Amaurobius ferox | reverse complement strand
AGTGTTATTTTACAAAATGTTATTGACCCAAAACCATTTCAGCTCCATCGGACTGGGGCCTACGCCGATTTTCTTTAATATCATTTTATTGGCATAAATCAAATTTAAATGAAAAGATGAACCAAACACTTATAAAGAGCTTTGCGCCCCCAACCGGGAATCGAACCCTGGATCTCCGATCTGTCCAACGGACGTTCTGCCGATGAGCTACTGGGACAGAATTGCAAGCTCTTATCTTTGAAGTGGACTCTGCATTCTCCACCTTCTAATGTCCGATTGGCGTGCAACTGACAATCTGTCTGACCACCTCCTTCTACTGTTAGCTCAAGTTAGCCTCCTGGTACTACTATTTTCACCCAGGTTAGCACCCTATGTGAGAGTTATAGTCCTAATTTGAAATCAGCGCTCCATCTTCCAAAGTCCACCGAATCCGTGCTAGTCATACTAGGTTCACTTTCAGACCCCCGACGTCTTCTGCACTAACCTACAGGGTTGATTTGTACGGGCGCCATTGTAAAGAGCTTTGCTGCCCCTAACCAGGAATCGAACTCTGGATCTCTGAACTGGTCAGCCGATGCTCTACCGTTGAGCTACTGGGACAGAATTGCAAGCTCTTAATGTCGAAGTGGACTCTCCACACTTATGAAAAAACAAAGGGAGCAGGTGGACATTGACATATACAGTGCCTGCTTGATAATGTTAGCACATCAGGGTCTAACGGCAGAAAGAAAGAGTGCTTTCGTCAAAAAAAACAAATAAACATGAAAATAAAAATTAATCATATATATAGAAAAAAAAAAAATTTCTTTTTTTTTCCCCTTTATTTTTACTTTCCTTATATACATAATGTATAAGGAAAGTATTGTGACGGGGTCGAAAATTCGAATTCGAGTTTTCGACGGGAGAGCACGTTTCAAGCATCGCTGATCACGAATCAAACATTTTTGAAGTGATGTCTGTGTGTGTGTGTGTGTGTGTGAGTCAGTGAGTCTGTGGAGACGATAACAGACGAACGAATGGACGGATTCGAACCAAATTTGGTACAAAATTCACAATCCGTAAACACTGGAAGCCTATTGTTTTTATACGCAATCGAATGTTCCGAACCCCCCTAAATTTTCGAATGAAATTTTGAAAAAATCGTCAAAAAATCATATCCACTAATAAAGTTACGCAAATAGATATTTCTTATGTAATTTTTCATTAGAAAACGATTGACATAAATTTTAGAACGCTAACATGAACCGTTCTTGAGATATTGCACATTTTTCAAAAAAATTATCAAAAAGTCATATAAAATAAAAAAAATATTTCCTATTGATTAACATGTTCACTTTTCGTATGTTATATCATGCGATAAATTAGGTGACATCATTCTCGTGGATCTAGCTCGTTCCATTCATGGAAAAAGACACTTTGAGTAATACTTTTGTATTTGAACGCCAATAGTCATTTATCTGCTGTAAGAATAACTTATTTCTTCCTCCATAACGCTTGGCATTTCTTCCTCCATAACAATCGCTCGCTTGATTTGTTTACATTCTGCATGCTATAGAAATTAGGCTGCGTTGTAGGAATAATCAAAGTATAGTGATCATTTGAAATCAAAAATATTGTAACTGCGCAACTTAGATACACATATAATATGCAACTGCAACTTAGATAACTGCAACTTAGGTACAACAACATAACTGCAACTGAGATACGACAACATAACTGCAACTTAGATACACAGATAATATGCAGAAATAAAACGGTTTTATAATGAATGCAAAACTATATATAAATTTAAAATATTTTTAAACATCATGGTTCTTACACAGGGGAAAGAAATGGATGCTATATTTTATTTTGAAATGAGTCACGTGATCTTTTCATATAATATGGGTGTAATTATTATTTCAATTTTTATTTAAAAAACTACCTAACATATTTTGCTGAATATTTTTTTACACATTTTGCGTGATAATTTGAATATTTCCTAAATTTTTCGAAGCAATATATGAATTTTAACTCCGTTTAAAAAATGTTAGGACCTAAAAAATAATAGGGGTTGTTAAAAATGCCCCCATAGGATTCAATGTATTTCATTTCTTCAACCCGGGTTAAATACGAAACTAATCGGGTGATATTATTCATTTTCCTTCCCATATGTCACATAAACCGTCTCAACAACATACTAAATATTATTTTGATAAAATCAATTTTACAGCAGTTATCGTGCGATCAGGAGAGAGACAGAATGAACAAAGTTATAAACACTTTACAACTACGTTAGAAAGTGTTAAAAAATCTCTTACTGCTTGAAATTTTAAATTGATAACGGTTTTAAAATCAAACTTGCGCTTTCATTAGGTAGCAAACCGAGTAGGATATAGTTGAGCAAAATTCTGAATAATCATATATAGATACATGGATACAAATACCGCCAATCAAGTTAGTAAAATAATTTCATATTTTGGCGAAAAGTATGTGGTCGGCGTATTTACATGAAATTGGGGCGGAAACTACAGAAGTGTTATCTAAATATAACCAGAAAGCGGGCAATTTATAGCACTTTGAAAGCCTGTAAACGAAACAAATGAATCTGATGCGATTCTATTGAATTTTATGGATCTACACGTTTTGAGTATACATATATCCTTGATAATACCTTTCATCAATTATTACTTTCCTTATACACATAATGTATAAGGAAAGTATTGTGACGGGGTCGAAAATTCGAATTCGAGTTTTCGATGGGAGAGCACTTTTCAAATATCCCTGATCACGAATCGAACATTTTTGAAGTGATGTCTGTGTGTGTGTATGTGTATGAAAGTGTGTGTCTGTGTGTGTGAGTGTGTGTGAAAGTATGTGTCTGTGTGTGTGAAAGTATGTGTGTGTGTGTGTGTTAAAGTGTGTGTGTGTGTGTGTGTGTCAGTGAGTCTGTGGAGACGATATCTCACGAACGAATGGAGCGAATCGAATGACATTTGGTACAAAAATCACAATCCGTGAATACTGGAAGTCTATTATTTTAAAACACAATCGAATGTTCAGAATCCCCCTAAATTTTCGACTGAAATATTGAAAAAATCATCAAAAATTCAAAATCTTTAATAAAGTTACGCAAATGGACATTTCTTATGTAATTTTTCCTTAGAAAACTATTGACATAAACTTTGGAACGCTAGCATGAACCGTTCTCGAGATATTGCATATTTTTCAAATAAATTTATCAAAAAATCTCATAAATTAAAAAAAAATATTATCTGTTAGGAAACATGTTCACTTTTCATATGTAATATCATGCGATAAATTTGGTGATATCATTCTCGTGGATCTAACTCGTTCCATTCACGAGAAAAGATACTTTGAGTAATACTTTTGTATTTGAACGCCAATAGTCATTTAACCGCTGTACGAATAACTTATTTCTCCGTCCATAACGCTTGGCAAGATTTGGGCGACGAATTTAGCAAAATGTCGCCAACTTGGCGAGATTTTTAAATGTTGTTAAATTAACGAAAATCTCGCCAAATGGATAAAAATGACGCTAAATCAATGAAAATGACGACTGATTGAAGAAAATTCAATATCTTGGAAATAATATAAGTATTTACTATAAGAATAACATTTTATTTAACTGTAAAAGTAGTAAATACATTGCGTTATATAAGGAAAGTCATGTGCTGCCCACATCAGATTTTTTACTGTTGTTATCGACGAAATATTTTAATTGTAAATTAATTTCGACAGTTGTTTGAGCGAAAGGCTTTGTATAACACTCGTTCAAATCGGGATATTCCATTATGCAAATTTTAATGCACTCTTTCTTCACAATACTGTGATGAAGAAAAATGTCTGGATATAGAATTATGTTAATTCGTACAGCATCGTGATCACCGTTTCTTCAAAACAATGTTAAAGCGGACATTTGAGATAGTTTCTATTGTTACGACTCCTCTGGAATCGTTGGTGTGTGCTCAAGATATAAGGATGAGTGCAAATTTCTGGATAACTAACAGGTTTATTCACAACCACAGCTTAAACAGGAACAATATACAGTAAAAATACCCACATAATAAATTATCCACTAATTTCACAAAATAACCAATACTATTCTCAAAACATTGACAAAAATCATTTCAGAAAACAGCCGCTACTGTTTCCAAAACATTGACAAAAGTCATAGTTCAATGTAGCTTAGTTCTTATCTCGTCAACTACACTCCGACTGAGTGATGGCTCTTACTTATAGACTCTCTGGACTAGAAACTTCTGGAAATCTCTCATATTACGTATAATATTGGGTATTTCGGGGGGTTTCTAGAATCCTCGGAAAGTCGCCAAATTGGCTATAAATTGCCAAATCTAGCAACCCAATTTCGGAATTCAGCATTTGACAACCCTAGACGCACGTCATAGGGAAGCCTGTATGGGTGTTTTCTCCGTCTGGTTATCAAAAGAGAAAAACTCTAGTAAAAGAATATTACACTTTCCCAACACTATCAATAGAGAGCTCCGTGTGATTAAAGTAGGCAGAATAGATTTAGTACAAATCAAACAAAACGTTCCATTTTTACTGAAAGAAATAGTTAGAACCATTGTATGAACGAAGCCGTTAAAGTAACAATTATGTGTGGGAAAGTTCTCGAAAGAAAAAAAATGTGGCCTCAAACTTGACCTGTAATTACTTGAGAGAAGTTCAGCAGTAAGTTCGAGGAACGATAATAAAGAATGAGGAAAACTCTTGCTTTTTAATTTATAAACGAATGCTAAAAGCAAAATGCATGAACCTTCAGTATTGTAAGTTCTACTAAGTGCTGTTCTCGCAGCCAGTGGTTAATTTTTTTTGGCAGTAACACCATTTTAGCAGTCACGGCTAGCCATAGATATTTAGAACTGATAGAACCGAAAATACTAGCTTTTTTTTTTTGTGATTTTAAAAGTAAATGGTGTAAATCTGGAGATTTTGTTGGTTAACTACCAACAATAAAATAATAATAATAATTTTTTAAAATTTTTTAAGAATTAAATGACTAATACACATTTAGAATATGTTGCTGGCTTACCGTGCTTCTAAATCATAAGTTGCCTTTTTTCCCACAGAGTTGGAAGACTGCCGGCGTCATACCCAAAGATCGAGTTAACGCCTCTGCCCGCGTATTTCACGCTTTAAAAGAAGCAAATACACTTTATAAATAAAGTCATGCGTATTTTTACGCACCGATTTTGTAAACAAAAAAAATTGTGGATAATTGTACATTTGTTAAAAATTACTCCTCTGGAAAGCAAAATACTCCTTCAAATCACGTCTGGGAGTATTTTTACTCTTCTGGAAAAATTCTAGCTCGATCACTGGATTCATCCCTCTTTTAAAATATAACCAAAATTCAAATCTAGCACAAAGCTATAGATCAATTAACCTTTTATCAAGCCTTTCCAAAATCTATGAATTTGTTGCTTAGACGTTTGACTAGTTTCTGCAGATCGAAAGAAATCATCATATCTGAACAGCACGGATTTCGATCTGATTTTTCCACGCATTCCCAACTCATGCGTGCACTGAAAACTATTTATGAAAAGTTTACCAACAGGCAGTACACCAGTATTGTATTTTTCGATATAAGCAAGGCTTTTGATAAAAAAAATTTCCGGTCTTATAACCAAGCTGGTTCGACTTGGTATTTCGGCGCAGTTTTTGGCCATCATCGACTTGTATCTCACTAATACACCTTTCCGTGTACGAGTCGATCAAGCTCTCTTTTCCATTCGACCAATCAGGGCCGGGGTTACACAGGGCAGATATCTGTGTCCGTTACTGTTTAATATTTTTATCAACGATATCCCCAAGATTCGGCAAATAAAACTGGCCATCTTCGCAGAGGACACAGCCCTGATTTCTAGACGCTACTCACCACACAATTCTATCAACACTTTACAATGTTACATAAAACATAGCCTTGAGCACTGGCTCGTCACCTGGAGAATCAAAATTAATGCCTCCAAGAGTGCAGTGTGCATTTTTAAACACAACTACCGAGAACTTAATCATAATTTTACCCTTAAAATTTCCAATGGGCCGATATCATTTTCACACTCAGTTAAGTATTTGGGTGTCACATTGGACGCCCATATGACTTACGGAGATCATATTCAAAATAAAATTACGACTGCAAATAAAACTTTTACATCCCTTCTCCCACTTCTCGGTAGAAAATCCCACCTTTCTCTCACTAATAAGCTGATTATCTATAAACAGATTATCGCACCGGCTTTTTTTTACGCTTGCCCCGTCTGGGGATCGGCTGCAAAAAGCCATATCGAGAGATTGCAATTTTTCAAAACAAATTTTTACGCTGCATTATAAATGCATCCTGGTTTGTCCAGAACGAAGTGATTCATCACGACCTTAAAGTCTCGGACGTTGCTGGGTATATTAGGAAAATTACACTATATTTTTCAAGGGCCAACGGCCGTGCTGAAAACACCGGTTCTCGTTAGATCACCGAAGTCAAGCAGCATCGGGCGCGGTTAGTACTTGGTGGGTGACCACCTCGGAACACCGCGTGCTGTTGGCCATCTCGGGTGCGGTATCCCCGTGGTTTGCGCGCTAGATTTGCACGCTGCCACAAATGCCGCCGTGTTCATGCGGAGTACGATCACGTTAAACATGTGGGTCCGTAAGTCCTTCCGAGAGGTTGGTGGTAGGGGAAGGAGGGTACGGTCCCTGTGGATGCCTCCCCCACTGGGTTCCGGTCTAAATTGGGTGGCACTTCCCGGCCGTCCATACAGTTACCTTACACCTTTCTGGTAGGTCGGACGGTCTGGGTCTCAACAACAACAACTATATTTTTTCAGGAAGAACACTAACAAACCTTGCTTGAGAGACGTCGATAGTAGCTATGACCCTTCCCCACCTTCCTACTTCTGGAAAAGAAGCCCTAGACATCTTCCTTTTGGAACTTCGGCTCCAAGTTGGAAGCGCCTAAGATATACGACTCCACAAGAAGGAGTTTCCTAACCTAACTCGCCAGGCGACGATAGATGGCGACTCTGTTCCACTTTGATTACTGCCTAGGTAATTTCTTAATTGAAATGGGGGCTCCTGATTCGTCCTGCCCGGTGAGTTCACAATCCTCGAGAACAATGCCTATGATTTAGCTCGCGATTTTACTGCCAGCCCGGTCTTACCATAAAATGCTTTTTAACCACAGCACACATGCTGTTTCCTTTTAATTGTGACGTGACTAAATTCAAATCTCTTAACGAAATATTAAAATAATTAATAACTTTACTCAAACCTAAACTTAACCTTTAATAAAACCTAACTCTGTCCTCTGCATGACTGTAAAAATCTTTATATAAACTGCTAACATTAAGTTGAACTTTAATTTAAACTTAATCTAAACTTAATTCTCAAAACCTAAACCTAATAGTAACTGATTTTCTACTGTTTTAATTTGTATTTAGATTAAAGTAAATACCACTGAACTTGTAACCATGGAATTTATATCCCGATTTTCTATTGGCCCACCCCTTTTCAACCACAGCCCAGTATAGCCATCCCAAGATGAACGCCACACAACGCCAGCCGACTCTGACCTCAACGCAGCACTCGACAACCAGAAGGCAAAAGTGTATCCATTGCTATCTGAAAAACTACTACATGGACATTTGCTATTTTCTGAGGTGGAGGTAAGGGTACTTTGGACCCAGGTACTCCGGAATGAAGCATCCTGGCTCTTGGCATTCAGAATATGTACACCCCGTTACAGATTAACCGGGGTTTAAAAATAAAATGGCGAGAATTTGTGTATTAAATCCCTGTATTACGTATCAGACAATATAAAATTTTGAGTTTGGGGCAGTATTTTTCAAATAAATAGAAATATATGATAATTTTTTATGTAACAAGAAACGTCAAAAGTATTTTTCAAATAAATAGAAATCTGTGATATTTTTTTTATGCACCACTTTAGACAAATCTCTACTTTCTACACATAGAATTTGCATTTTAACACTAGGACGACGGAAGCGGTCATTTTGACCGCATAACTATTTTGGCCGCTGCCGTCGTTCTATGAAGATCGTTGATTTGTTTTCTTATTATAAAACCTAGAATAATTGTCTTCTGTGTTTTCAATAACTTTAAGAAAGTAAGAAAAGACATAAAATTTCAATGGGCTGGGATTAGCCGTTTTGGTGGAAACGTTTCTCAAAGTAGTTATGCGGTCAAAATGACCGCTTCCGTCGTTCTAGTGTTAAATCCCTTAACTAACTATGACACACATATATACGCATGGTTTGGCTCGTTTCAGTAGCGTAGAATTGTCCAATAAACAGTAAAAGAAATTACTGAGGTCCCAGACCTGCTCAAATTATTTTAGAATTTACTTTCTATACAACTAATTCGCATTCAAAAATTACAATATGTAGTTTCCTTATGTTGGATTTCTCCCTAGCGCCACAAGCGTTGATCAGCAAATCAATAGGAAAACACTGCACTAGCAAGATTTCTCCAAATTGAAAAAATCGTGTTACTCTTTTCTGTGTGCTTTGTCTTCCTATTGGTTAGTATATCTAACGCACATCACTTTCGTGGTCGTTTGTGAAAAAAAGACATTAGGGCAGAATTGCACGTAACAAATGTGCTTTCTAATGTAGGCTTTCCCATGGGAAGCATCATTACACTTTTTCAAATTTAATCATCACCAAACTGTCTGTGCACTAACTTTGTTGAAGTGGATCACTATACAGGGTGTCCCAAAAAGATTGAAACGCGTTTTAATTCCTTACCTGTTGGAGATAAGTGGGCAATGTAAATTACAAAAATGTTGAAAGTAAGGTAGAAAATAAGACTACGTTAATGAAATAATCCCCCCATTCATTTTCAAAAAGTTACACTTTTTAAACTTTTATACGATCCCCTTAGACAAATTGGGTCAATCAGAAAATTTTCATTTTTAATGCAACTAGATCATTAAAAAAAGCCGCATATCTGTATCTTTACAATCAACTGAATTATGATAAAGGAAAAAAAAATCTGACTTATGCCACTTTTCCGTACCATGTGAAAGGCTGTTTCATCAGTGAAAATAGGGATCATAAACAAATTGATGATGGAAATTGTTTAGATCAAAAATACGTTAATATGTGTCAAATTTTTTTATCACAAATGCATCTAAATAAAGCATTACACAAACAGAGATTACATAAAGCAGTGGTACTCACTACGCGGTTGAGTATCCTATGTATTATCATCCAGTTTCATCTTTTTTGTGATATGTCACAAATTTAAATTTCTAATTTGATATAGGGTCCCCATTCACAATGTTCAATTTTCAATTAAATGTAACTCGCCCAATTTTAAAGATAAAGATTTGCGTTTTTTTTAATGATCTTGTTGCATTGAAAATAAAAATTTTCTGATTGACCCAATTTGTCTAAGGGGGTCGTATAAAAATTTAAAAAGTGTAATTTTTTGAAAATTAATGAGAGGACTATTTCATGAACGTAGTCTTATTTCCTACCTTTCAACATTTTTGCAATTTACATTGCACACTTATCTCCAACAGGTAAAGAAGAGTCTTTTTGAACTGTTCTATTAGTGTATGTATTTCATGTTTTATTTTTAAAAAGTGCCTTTTTCCTTTTCTCTTTTATTGTTTGCTTCCATTTCTGGACTTAATTCTAAATCTGCACCCTGAGTAAAATATAATACCAAAACTGTATATCTATTATGTCTACAATATGTGTTCCACGTAATATTATGTATTCGTGTATATCAATCATTATTCATGTCTTTGTGTATATTTTTTATTTTGTGTTTTGCTCGGCTGTCGCTTATAACTACTCTACACCCTTTGGGTGAACTGGACAAGCTGGATAATAAATGAAAAAATAGAGAAACAACATCTGCAAAGCCGCATTACATATACTTAAAAATCTGATGTGGACAACACATGACTTTTTTTATATCATGCAATGAATTTACTATTTTTACAATAAATAAAAATAGGTTTTTCTTATAGTAACTATTTATATTCTTTCCAAGAAATTGAATTTTCGTCAATTAGTCGCCATTTTCACGAATTTAGTGTCATTTTTATTTATTTGGCGAGGTTTTCGTTAATTTGTAGCATTTAAAAAGTCGCCAATTTGGCGACTTTTTAACACGTCACAAATCACACGGGGAAGTTGTTACGTATAATGCGACGTTTAGTTAATAATTCGCTTCGGTCATATAAAAGTATCCATGCCATTTGGGGAAGTTACATTCAATTTAATGCATTATGAAGGAAAAGACAGATAAAATTAATTTGAATTTGCAGAGAAAGTATTGTGCTGCTCCCATCAGAATTTTTTTTTTATCAATGTTCAGAGAATGAAGTAAATGTCCTTGCTCTTCAATAATGTCATTTCACGTGCAAGTCTCACAATGAGAATTCTCTTCAGAGTTAATCTCTTCCCATATCGAATCTCATTGTGAGAAGAAAAATGACAGATAAAACTTTTTTGACTTTCAGAGATAGATTTTCATTTCTGAAAGATCCAGAAAAATCATGAACATCGACGTGATTCGTGTACATTGTACGTTCTGTGATATATATGTTACCACTAGGTATAGATATCAGAACTTTTTGCACGAAAAAGTTTCAAAAATGGTTTATGAAGAAATAAAGTTTTATTTTTTATGATAAATCGAATTTACTTTGGTATTATTTCCTGTACTCAAGAATTTATTTTTTTCCTGTGCCCTTTGAAGTTGGAAGACACTCCCATTGTGGATACCAGCATCCATGGACTGGTTTCGCTCAAAAGGGGACAGTGGACGTTGGAATGAGCAAAAATTGACTAAAAAAGTTTTTAATATATAACATTATTTTACACATTTAACATTTAATTACGGGTGGGACAGCGTCCATCCCAAACAAAGAACCTCCCAAACAGACAGGTATTTGACATACCCTATCCCAAACAGTTCGATCCTCCCTTGTAGGCATTGGCGTCCATGGAAATCGACGTTATTCTGCTGGCGATTTCCATGGACGCCAATGCCTGCAAAGGGGGATCGAACTGTTGGGATAGGGTGTGTCAAATACTTATATTTTTGGGAGGTTCTTCGTTTGGGATGGACGCTGTCCCACCCGTAAGCAAAAGGTTGAATGCATTTTTTTCGAAACGGAATTTTCAAAGGTTTAACATTTTTAAAATGCTCCATGCGTCTTAATTTTTGTCTGAGATGCATGAAATTTGGCAAAAAGACACCTTTCATACTTTTTAATGAAACTGGGTATGTATTTTATAATTGGACTTTGTTAAGATAATTAAAAGTGAATAAGAACCTAATTAAATGAAGAAAATTAAGTTTTAATGCAGAAAAATATTTAAAAAAAAATTAACTTCCTAAGGGATTTAAAAATGAATACCCAGATTTGTTTATAATGTGTTTTGGAGGGATCATAACGTAAAATTAATCAAAAATGTGAGCAAATGGCACGCAAGGAGTATTTTCAAATTTTCGTTAAAAAAAATTAAATTTAAAAAAAATTCAAAATTACAGCAAAATTGAAAAAAAAAATTAATGGTATTTTATATAGTAATGTTAAGAGGAATATTTATACAAATTTTCATGTTTCTAAGTCAATAAATAAATAAAAAAAAAATCAACGTCCACCGTCCCCTTACTATGAGCTTATCAGCATGGAATATCTGATATCTGCAATAGCAGCAAGAAACTTGTTATAAGCAGCAATTGCGCAAATTTCTTTGGGAACTGACAATTTTAGTTCCACGTTCTAATTTATAAATTCATATATGAATTGCATGCCGACTGCGGACTAAAACTGTCAGTTTCCGTCGAAGTTTGCGAAATTGTGGTTTAAAGCAAGTTTTCTTGCTTCCATTGCAGATAACGGCTATTCCATGCTGACTAGCGCATAAACGAAAAACCAGTCCATGGATACCGTTATCTACAAAAAGAGTGTCTTCCAAAGATTATCAATTTGTTTGTTGTTAAAAATTACTTAAGCAGTGTTATAGTACATTGACGACAGTGAATATATTTAATTTTTTTTTCTTTTTTAGTTTTAAATTTTAGATACATTGGATTGGACCAAAATTATTATTTCCGTAAAATATTTTAACATAATTATTTTTTACAAGCATTTTTATTTTTCGAAAAAAAAAATGTTTTGAAAAAATTAAAGGTCATCCCTGGGTCTCGAAAATGAATTGGCCTCGGACGCTTATTGATTCAAATAATCATATCAAATTTCATTCGATTCACTTAGTACGGGAGGTGGGTCTACAGACAAACACGCAGGCATCGCCGAAGAAATAGTTTAATTAGTATTCAGGGATGCCCAAAAATGTTCATCTTCGACTTCCGGTATCGGAATTTTGACACATCATAATACATTACCGTTGCGTACGTGTTGTTGTTGAGACCCAGACCGTCCGACCTACCAGAAAGGTGTAAAGTAACTGTTTGGACGGCCGAGAAGTGCCACCCAATTTAGACCGGAACCCAGTGGGGGAGGCATCCACAGGGACTGTACCCTCCTTCCCCTACCACCAACCTCTCGGAAGGACTTACGGACCCACATGTTTAACGTGATCGTACTCCGCATGAACACGGCGGCAGTTGTGGCAGCGTGCAAATCCAGCCCGCAAACCACCGGGCTACCGCGCCCGAAATGTGCCAACAGCATGCAGTGTTCTCAGGTGGTTACCCACCCAAGTACTAACCGCCCCCGATGCTGCCTGACTTCGGTGATCTAACGAGAACCGGTGTTTTCAGCACGGTAGAGCCGTTGGCATCGTTGCATGCGTGTATTGTACTTTCAATCTGTCTAACACGATTTGATCTTTCCATACCCTCCAGAAGCCTTAATAAAATTCGTTAAAAAACGTTGCAATTTAATTTTTTAAGAGTATTAGTTTCTCTGTTATTGACAGGGTTAAAAACCAGTAATAAATAAGAGGAAAATATTATGAATATTTTTTTTATTATCACCCAGATAATGAGACATAAATATGAAACCTGAAAATCGACTAAACGTGGTATTCTGAAGTATCTAGTATATTTTTGAAAACGAATCATCCGTTTTAAGTCGAACTACAGTTTACCGAAATTACTGTAATTGGGTGGTAAGAAAAATAAGAGCATTTTAAAACCAAAAGCCCTTCAACATCTTATGTTGCAGTATGCGACTACCTATTATCGAGTAAGTAACAGCTGTAACGAAATTATGGAATAGCAGGTAGTATAGAATAAACAATCTGTGATCTTCCCGGATCATGAAGGTTCTGACCTTCATTATTGTTCCAGTAATACTGATGATGTGCCACCCGGTAAAGTATATTTCGTATTCACTTAGATCGACAGAGTTCCCATCGTTTTCAAACTATCCTGTTTCACCTTTATGAAATTGAACTTTAAATTTCATCTGTCTTTCATAGTAATTGTTTCCAAATTCGTGACTAAATATGAATATTGATTCAGTTTATTTATTATGTATCATTAAGGGGTAATGTATGTGTCTCTTTTTACTCAGGTTTTCCTATTTTAAGGATATTTGAGCGGTTATATACATATATTTGCAAACTATTTAGTCAAACTTGTCTCAACGACTTTTAAATCTCAGTCAACGGCGGGTGCATATTTTAGTTTTATATAAAATATCCATTACACGCTAAATAAAAATATAAATGTTTCTGCAAGTTGGAAAAACGAGGGGCTCTATCAAGCGGAAGACCGAAGCCAAGGCAAGACTACATAATCTTAGTTTCTCCCAAACTAATTTTTACTTTCCCTACAATACATGGTAATGTATAGGGAAAGTATTGGAATCATGTCGAAAATCGCAACCCGAGTTTTCGACAGATCTACACGTTTCGAGACCTCTGGAATACGAAAAAACTATTTTTAGCGTGACGTCTGTGTGTGTGTCTGTCTGTGCGTCTGTCTGTTTGTCTGTCTGTCTGTCTGTGCAGATTTTGTATCCACTCTAACTCAAAAAGTAATTGACCGAATTTCATAAAATTTGGTAGGTAAGTCACTTGTAAGGGAATCTGGTGCTGATTAGTTTTGGGTATGATTCGGGATAAAAGAACCCGCCTTTTTTTGCAAAATGACCAGCAAAAGCTTGTATTCTCCCTACCTGAAAAACTAATGGACCGAATTCCACAAAATTTGGTAGGTAAGTCACTTGTGCGACACGCTGGTGCTGATTAGATTTTGGTATGACTCGGAAAAAAATAATCTGCCTTTTTTTGCAAAATGGCCAGCAAAAATCGCCAAAATCTAAAATAAAAAACAACGTATGCTCAAATATATCCATAAAATGCATGGCTAATACGCAATTTTTAGCGATGAAAAGATTAAGACCAACCCCATTACACTAGGACTAGCCGTTCTCGAGATATTTTAGTTTTTTCGTATTTTCACTACGCCAACTTTGAAAATAAGCCAAGTTACCAAATGAGAACGAAAATGTAATTAAAAGTTAATTAAATTTAATTAAAATGAAGAGAACGTAGATATATGTCTGTAGGGAAAGTCATGTGCTGCCCACATTAGATTTTTTTTTTTCGGGGGAATGTGAGGATCTACAAAATGTAAACTCGCCCCTGTCTATATGCACATCTGCCTATATATTTTTGGTAGTGCATTTTCTTAAGCAATTTATACAAGGTTCCTAGGAAAAGTTTAAAGGTTCCTAGTAAAAAGAACCCCAATGATTAATTTTTACCAGTGTACGCGTTAGGCTTATCCATTGTAAAGTGACCCTGCCCGATCGAATGTAATTTCAGCGCCCCTAGCGGAGATTTTAAAAAGTTAGTATAACGAACTCTGCAACAGAGAGAGATAGGAGAAAAAATCCTATTACAAGCTGTAGCGCGTTGTGTCATCAGTAAGAATCGAATATTAAAACTTTTACAGACGGTATTTATTTGACAAAATATAATTATTGGTAAATTGCTGACACATTCCCGGAAGTTTAAAATAAAGAACACATGCACACGGATACAATGCGCAGCCTCTTCAAAATGTTCTCTGACAACAACAACTCGCATTTGAATTCGAGAAAGAACATTACAGCGGGGCATCACCATGTTATAATCCTTTATGATACGATTTTATAACAGATATGTATTATTTTCCGTATATGTATTTCGTTCGTTTCTGTTGTTGTTGTCGAGACCCAGACCGTCCGACCTAGCAGAAAGGTGTAAGGTAACCGTTTGGACGACCGGGAAGTGCCATCCAATTTAGACCGGAAACCAGTGGGGGAGGCAGCCACAAGGACCGTACCCTCTTTCCCCTACCACCAACCTCTCGGAAAGACTTGCGGACCCACATGTTTAACGTGATCGTACTCCGCATGAACACGGCGGCAGTTGTGGCAGCATGCAAATCCAGCGCGCAAACCACCGGGCTACCGCGTCCGAAATGTGCCAACAGCACGCGGTGTTCTCAGGTGGTTACCCACCCAAGTACTAACCGCCCCCGATGTGCCTGACTTCGGTGATCTAACGAGAACCGGTGTTTTCAGCACGGTAGAGCCGTTGGCATCGTTGCATGCGTGTATTGTACTTTCAATCTGTCTAACACGATTTGATCTTTCCATACCCTCCAGAAGCCTTAATAAAATTCGTTAAAAAACGTTGCAATTTAATTTTTTAAGAGTATTAGTTTCTCTGTCATTAAAAACCAGTAATAAATAAGAGGAAAATATTATGAATATTTTTTTTATTTTCACCCAGATAATGAGACATAAAAAAATGAAACCTGAAAATCGACAAAACGTGGTATTCTGAAGTATCTAATATATTTTTGAAAACGAATCATCCGTTTTAAGTCGAACTACAGTTTACCGAAATTACTGTAATTGGGTGGTAAGAAAAATAAGAGCATTTTAAAACCAAAAGCCCTTCAACATCTTATGTTGCAGTATGCGACTACCTATTATCGAGTAAGTAACAGCTGTAACGAGATTATGGAATAGCAGGTAGTATAGAATAAACAATCTGTGATCTTCCCGGACCATGAAGGTTCTGACCTTCATTATTGTTCCAGTAATACTGATGATGTGCCACCCGGAAAATTATATTTCGTATTCACCCACCCAAGTACTAACCGCGCCCGATGCTGCTTGACTTCGGTGATCTAACGAGAACCGGTGTTTTCAGCACGGTAGGGCCGTTGGCTCAGTTTGTTTGTGTTGTCAGTTCTTACTCACTAGACGATGTTCTACAACTTTGTAATTTTCTTTCTTCATGTATTCCGCCTTGTTGCTCAGTTTGCAGAGTCCACTTCGACAATAAGAGCTTGCAATTTCGTCCCAGTAGTTTAACGGTGGAGCGTCGGCTGGCCAGTTAGAAGATTCAGGGTTCGATTCCCGGTTGGAGCAGCAAGGTTTTTTTATAACAATGCCCAAACAAATCAACCCTGTAAGTTAATGCAAAGATGTCAGAAGTCTGAATGTGGCCCTATTACGACTAGCACGGATTCAGTGGACTACTCTAGGATATGGGGCGCCGATTTCAAATCCTAAGGACAACGACCATGCAGGATACCAATCTGGGTAAAGTTAGTAATATTAGGAAGCTAATTTAAGGTAAAAATAGCAGAAGGTGGTTAGCGAGATAGTCAGTTGCACGCCAATCTGACATTAGAGGGAGGTTTAACACTTCGACATTAAGAGCTTGCAATTTTGTCCCAGCAGTTGTTCAATGGAAGAACGTTGGCTGGCCAGTTCGAAGATCCAGGGTTCGATTCCCGTTTGGGACAGCAAGATTCTTTATAAGTTCGTTATCTTCATTTTTTAATTTATCCGCTAGGGGGTGCATCAATCATTTTATTCAATCTGACATGGTTACTTTAATATAGATAGGTATAGCATGTACACTAGCGGACATTTTCTTACATCCCAATTTAGCATTAGCTTATTAGCATAATTATTTCAAATTAGCATAAAACCAGTACTTAGACTGAAAATAATTTATAAAAAATCGGCAGTGGCTCCAATCCGATGGAGCTTAAATGATTTTGTTTGAATAACATTTTTCTTTGAGGGAGGTTTGTCTTTTTAGACATTTTTGAAACAGTTCAAAGTATTAACAATCAAATTTAGAACCACCTTTTAAAAATATCGAAATTATAACCACTCTATTTTAAAATCTAAAAACTTGATCCGAAATCCAATTAAAAGTTCTTGTAGCGCTTTTAAAGGACTACAAATTCCTTCTCATAGTTCATAACTAGAACTTTTAGCCTTCGAGATATAGGCATTACGATCTTATAAAAAAAAATTCAATCTTCTCGAATTTGAACAGGCGATTACTTGGAACTTGTTGTTGTTGTTGTTGTTGAGACCCAGACCGTCAGACCTACCAGAAAGGTGTAAGGTAACTATTTGGACGGCCGGGAAGTGCCACCCAATTTAGACCCGAACCCAGTGGGGGAGGCATCCCTTCTTCCCCTACCACCAACCTCTCGGAAGTACTTACGGACCCACATGTTTAACGTGATCGTACTCCGCATGAACACGACGGCAGTTGTGGCAGCGTGCAAATCCAGCGCGCAAACCACCGGGCTACCGCGTCCGAAATGTGCCAACAGCACGCGGTGTTCCCAGGTGATCACCCACCCAAGTACTAACCGCGCCCGATGCTGCTTGACTTCGGTGATCTAACGAGAACCGGTGTTTTCAGCACGGTACGGCCGTTGGCTCTTACTCGGAACTTGTAACAGATTTGTTTGCAAAAAAAGTTATTATTCACGAAACTGTATTTCCTACAGAACATTTTTGTCACTTATAGTTTATATATATTTTTCATAGACGATATTTCGAGTGAAAGTAAGCAAAGTGAAGTGCACTTTTTAGTTTTTTTTTTCGAAAAAAAAAAAACGTTCAATATATAGGTACACATTGAAATTGTTTTCATATTTTCATAAATAGAACCCTAATTCTGGGAAAAGAAGTAAAATTTGGTTATAATTTTATTTACTAGTTTTTAAGATATAAACGCCCAAAGCGTTTACGTATTCTGTAACGCTTCGATTCCAGCCAGAGATACCCCATAGATGTTATTCACACCAAAAGCTATATGTGTCAGCTCCGCCCCCCCCCCCCTGCTTATATGCAATATCATGCAAGCATTGCACTTTCTCAAATAAAGTAATAATATGCAAAGCAATCTACTTCATCCCTTTCATCAGGTATGTGGTCTTTCTTTCCTCATCAGTTTCCTCGTGGTGTGCTCGTTGCGAAAGAATGCTATAGAAAGAAATATTACAGGAAAGCGAAGCGTCAGGTGTTTTTTATTAATCAGCAACCAGATAGTTAGTTCTCAGCTCAGGCTAAGTAATTCAAGTGCAAATAGATCAAGAGGTCCTAGAAGTCAAGTAACAACAGAAAATGGCTGCGTGCACTTGGTCAATTGTTTGATGGTTTATAACATCCTTAAATTTTGTAGTTGTAACATTTGTTTTCTATGAAACTATATTGCGTGCTGAAAGACAGATGCTAACACTTCGGTGTATGGATTTATGGGTACTTTCCTGTTAAAGTTGAATTTTAATTTGATTGCGCACTGAAACTTCCTCATTCGGCTCCGAAAATATTTCGAAATACTGGTTAATTTAAGTTGTCCCGTACGGCTAATTCCAGGGGGAGATCTACACAAGTTAATATTTCTTATAATTTAAAAGCAGTAATAATTGTTTTTAAATTGTAAGATTGTTTGCATATTGTTTTTCAAAATGCGTATTAAATTTTTTTTTCTAAGTTTTGTATTATATGTAGTTAACTAGAATGTATGCCCGTCATATGACGGAATATAGAATTTGCGCAACGTTATTTCCCATTTGGCATAATTTTTATCAGTTTGGCGACATTTTTGTCACTTTGGCAACATCTAACAGAGTTGCCAAGTTAGCGACATCCGCTAGATTTCTCGCCAAGCGTTACAGATGGACGAACGGAGAAATAGGTTATTCTTATAGTCTATATTTTGTTAACAGAAGCTTGAAATATTTGACTTGGTAATATGAGCGTGACACTCCTAGTTATGTAGTATCTCAAATAAAAGTTTATAAAACAAGAAAGATCAATCATGCATAAAGCATTCATTACGAAACACTTTCTAACTTCAATGCAATTTCATATAAACATATCTAAAATGCGATACATTCCTCGGTAATATTTTTAAAATTATCACAATATTACATTAATTTATGATATTTGAAAACATCATCGAAAACAAATGAACTTTATTCAAATTACGTCATCGAAATATGAATCGCCTGGCTCTCTGTATAAAAGCAACATTTCATTCATAAACTGTTTTCCATTCCTTTCATTCATCACAGTACTATAATAATGTATTTTATTTAAAAACTTAATACCATGGAGGTACAAGTAATTTAACTCTATGCTTAAAACTTCATCGAAAAAATCGTCTGGTTCTCTGTGTAAAATCAATGAATGTTTCATTCATATCAGCAATATTGCAGACTCCATGAGCTAAAAAATTTTGCATTAAAGAAATGCAGCAATTCTTATGCAACTCATTCTACATCTTTTGGTGTTTACGCTCTCCATAAGGAAAATTAGGCTTCGTTGTAGAAATAATCAAATTTTGATGATCATTTAAACTCAAATATATTGTAATTGCGTTGTTTCAGTATGTAGATGCACAGAATTTAAACAAAAATAAAGCGGTTTTAGGACGGATACAACACTGAATATGAATTAAAAAGAACTTAACTACTAAATATATTTTGCTGAAATTTTTTTTATATATTTTATAGGATAATTTGAATATTTCCTAAAACGTTCGAAGCAACTTGTGAATTTTAAATCCGCTTAAAAATGTTTGAAAAATTAGGTCCCATAGGGTTCAATGTATTTCATTTTTTCAATCCAGGTTCAATCCAAAAGTAATTGGGTGATATTATTCATTTATATTCTCATAGGTTCCACAGACCGTCTGAACAACACACTAAAATTTCATTTTGATAAAGCCATTTTTTACGGCAGTTATCAGACAGACGCTAACAGACAGACAGACAGATTGAATGAACAAAGTCATAAACACTTTTCAACTATGTTGTAAGGTGTTAATAAAATGATAAGAAATAAAATAACTTCAAGGTTTCACTTTTAGTATCTCATGTCATACGCTACGTAATGCGCCATGGTTGCAACATAATTTCTCTGCGTCTGGGTTAGTATCTAAATTAAAATGTTTATCCGTGATTGAAACACGTTTTGCAACATTTTGTAGCAGCGTTGCCCAGAGATAGACAGATAAACAGACAGATAAATCAAGGTGTTTATATTATTAAGGAGAGCTATACTACTAACATATGGGTTTTAAATGAACAGTGATTCACACTACATAAAAATCTGATGTGGGCAACACATGACTTTCCTTATATAATGCAATGAATTTACTACTTTTACAGTAAAAAAAAATGTGTTTTTCTTATAGTAGATACTTATATTCTATATTGAATTTTCTACAGTTAGTCGTCATTTTTATTGATTTAGCGTCATTTTTATCCATTTGGCGAGATTTTCGTTAATTTGGCAACATTTCAAAAAGTCACCAAGTTGGCGACATTCCCCCATATTCGCCGCCAAAATCTCGCCAAGCGTTTTGGACGGAGAAATAAGTTATTCTTATAGTAGAAAAATGACTATTGGTATTAAAATACAAAAGTATTACTCAAAGCATCTTTTCTCATAAATGGAACTAGCTAGATCCACGAGAATGATGTCACCCAATTTATCGCATGATATTACATATGAAAAGTGAACAGGTTTCTCAACAGTTAATATTTTTTTTTAATTTATGGGATTCTTTGATAAATTTATTTGAGAAATGTGCAATATCTCGAGAACGGTTCATGCTAGCGTCCTAAAATTTATGTCAATCGTTTACTAAGGAAAAATTACATAAGAAATGTCTATTTGTGCAACTTTATTAAAGGGTTTGATTTTTTGATGATTTTTTTCAAAATTTCACTCGAAAATTTAGGGGGGAGGGGGGTTCTGAACATTCGATTACGTTTAAAAACAATAGGCTTCCAGTATTCACGGATTGTGATTTTTGTACCAAATTTCATTCGAGTCGCTCCATTCGTTCGTGAGATATCGTCTCCACAGACTCACTGACACACACAGACATCACCTCAAAAATGTTTAATTCGTGATCAGGGATGCTTGAAACGTGCTCACCCGTCGAAAACTCGAATTCGAATTTTCGACCCCGTCACAATACTTTCCTTATACATTATATATACAAGGTGATTATAATTAAAGTTGCGATTTTAAAACGCTGTAAAGTAAGAACCACTGGTCAGAATGACCTGAAATTTGACATGAGTATACGTGAGGCAATGGAATTTTGTTTGGCGAAGAAAAAAAAAATACTTCAAAAATGTACCGATAGACGGCACTATATTTTCCAAACACTGGGTGTTGTTACCCGAAAGAAACCAATGGTGAACTAAAGAAAACGACAATTTAATCAGCATCACTTTATTTAATAATTGGTTGAAACATCATGAAAACATGAAACAAACACCTAATACGCAAGAAATATTCAATATGCTGTCCACCGTACTCGGCTGCGAGTTGAAAGCGCAAAACAGCATGTTGCACAACAGATCGGAGTGTATCAGAGGTGATGCTGTAGATGTTGTGCGTAACGCGTGCTTTTAAGTCAGCTAAGTTCGTCGAACCTCCTGAGAGCAGTTAACGCACAGTCACCGTTCTGGTAGAAAAGTTTTACGAACAAAGCACGATCCTTCAGTGACAGAGTCATGACAAGGCACTCAATGAGAATTGCATGTGCTTCTCGTTTTTATCACAACTGTAATGCGTGGTGTGCTTGCCTAGTCTTAATTAGCATATCATCTCCAGATTAGAGGTGTGCGACCTAGTGGCTAATTTTTTCGTTCTTCGTCAAGCAAATTCAATGTTGGATTCATACATTGCCATTTTTTGGTACATTTTTGAAGTAATTTCTTTTTCGCCAAACAAAATTCCATTGCTTCACGTATACTCAAGTCAAATTTCAGATTATTCTGACCAGTAGTTCTTACTTTACAGCGTTTTAAAACCGCAACTTTAATTATAATCAGCCTGTATAAAGAAAGTAAAAAGAGGTGAGTTTCAGAATTACTATAAACATGACAAACACAGCCGGTTCACTGTATTCTTGAGTGCTTAGAATTTTATTATCAATGGGCGGAGTAAAATACATCCCCAAACTTTTTTTAATTGAAAGTTTTAATATATGTACCAAAAAAATTGTAAAGTGTTTGCTTTTAAGAATTTTATTCTTTACTCTTTCACCGTATTAATGAAAAAGTACAATCTTACAAGTATTCTGTAGTGACTTCGAAACCATGGTTCAAGGGTTAACGATAGATAATAGGTTGTGCATTGTCATGCTTTTACTTTAAGTATGTGGATTTTTTTACTTACCTTTTATATATACTTTTTACTAATTTGATGTTGTTTAATATTCACATTATTTATTGTAGGAAAAAAAATTCAAATAATAAATTTACTGGAAAGTATTTGATGTGTGACTTACACTACAAAACAAATATACGTCAAATTAACCTATATAAATACTCTTGTTTATCCAAGTAATTAATCATTCTGATTTCTATATACTGCCAGATTCAAAGTGTTAAATGTCATTGTCACACATAAATAAAAAATTTGACCTAAATACGGAAAAATTCAATGAAAAATTAAAGTAATAAAACAATAGAAATGTCCAAACTGGTTTACTTTAGCAGGGAAGTGCTTTATATTTAGGGCTAGGATTTTTCTGATTTTACATTTTTTTTTTCTTCTGCAACGGTGGGACATTTTTCAAGTGTATACAAATGTGTTTCATGAAAAACTAAGCAGACCTTTGTTAAGGCATGCATTTTTGCCTCTTTTTTCTTGACATGGCATTTTTTCAGGGTTTTCGGTCATTTAAAAGCATTTATTACTCCTTATTTTGCATATGTTGATATTTTCAGAATAAAGAACATTTTTGGATAAATTTCCCAGGAACCCAATTTTTCCCAGGAAACAAAAAGCAAGACTGAGAAAATTAGGCGGAATGCTCTTACTCGTGTTTTAGAACTTGATAAACTAAAAATATTTTATCAAATTTTTTTGCTCGTAAAATTCCAACTTTCAATCTGGCGGCACAGAAACGGTCAGAAAATGTAAGCTGCAGAAATTGTAAAACATTAAATTATATTTTCAAGGGATTTTTTTTTCTGTTTGTTCTGTGTTTGCTTTATAGGGAATATTTGGGAGCAATACATTTTTATTTTAGCACAGAATCTGTAAAACAAGTATTTATTGTCTATTATTTTTGCTTCAAAGTCCAAGTATTGGCTGGTAAAATAAAGAATTTCAAATGACATATCAGCAGTCGACAGATATATTATATATTTTAGATTCCTTTTCTTTTTTCACGTATCTCTTCTTTTTTTGATTGCAAACTAATAAGATTTTGCAGGAAAAAAAAATAAATGGGAAATTTTTAGGTCATTTTTTTTGTTGTCGTTTTATAGGGATTTATTTTATTTTTTTAGGTCTTAAATTTATTTTTATGGAGCATTTTCTAGCATTTTTTAAGTCTAAAATATACTAGTCCTACCCATATTTATTAAAGCAAATAATTTGAATATATTGAAAATTTTATATTTATTTTAGATTGACATCAAAGTTTTAATTGTTTTTATTTCAGCTTGATTGGTGATTCGTATATTTTATTTTACTTACAATGCACAAAATTTGTGAATGGAAAATAATGTTATACAGTAAAAAAATATTCTGTACGAAGATTTCAACAGATGTGTACGTTTTCAGATCATGAAACAATAATTAATTATTATTCTTTCGACTGTTGTTTGCGCGTCTCTCTCTCTCTATCTCTCTCTCTTTCACTCTATCTATCTATCTTTCCCTTTCTCTTGTATATGCGTGCATGTTCCAGTTTCTGCGGCACGACATTTCTAAACTGAATTGAGAGACTTGAAACGGTTTTAAGTAAATTCTCACAAATCGTAAACACAGAATTCCAATTGATTTTCAAAATAGGGTCATGTGAAATTCTCATTTCATGAACATTTCCCCCCTCGCTTCCAAGAACAATAAAAAAATATTAAAAAATATTGTATTATAATAAATAATGTTAAATATATTATTATTTTATGTACAATCTATTTGAAAGAAAATTAAATTATTTTACTTTCCCTACAATGCAAGGAAATGTATAGGGAGAGTGTTAGAGATGCGCACGTGTGTGTGTCTGTCTGTGCAATGTATGAATTCATATTTGCTTAAAAATTTTCTATAAAATTAAAATGAATGTGGTAGTGAAGTCACTTGTAGCTTACCCTGGTTCTGATTAGAATTTTGTTCAATTCTAAGAAATAGAACAGCCTTTTTAAAAGAAAAAATGGTCCCCAAAATAGTTTAAAACTGTAATAAAAGACCAAATATGCTTATATATATTAATTAAATACTATTTTCATATGTACATTTTTGACGGAGAAACGAGTAAAATCAACCCTATTACGCTCTGGGATGAATCGTTATCGAGATATTTTAGTTTTTGAAACTTTGAAGACGTTGCCAAATATAAAGGATGTATTAATACTGCAAAATGGATATAATTTTTAAGTAGTATGTATCCATGTTATTATGTGCAATTAAACTTAATTAATTAATTTAATGGATTATGAAAGGTAAAATGAGTTTGAGTCTATAAGGAAAATCACTTGCTGTCCACATCGTTTTTTTCTTTCAGATTTTGTACTCGAGTTAATATTTTGAAATATCACATAATAATTATTTATATCTCTCTTTATCATGTCAATACACTGCCTTTATTTAACAAATGCTAAGTGAGAACTGTCTTAAGTAAAACCAGGTCTTTACTTAACAAATGCCTAGCAAGAACTGTCTGGGTTAAGACACACACTGGGTTTTACTTAACAAACGTTAAGCAAGACCTGTGTCAAAAAAGTCTCTTTACTTAACAAATACAGAGTATATTTCTTTATAACGCTTGCATAGCACTTTCACGTCATGCTTATGATGTATCTTTCTCGAAATATTGGTCATTTGTGAGCTGAATTCTCAAACATAATAAAATACTAAATAATTTTAGCATCAAAGAGTAAATGAACTCAAGCAAATAGTATAACTTATAAGACGCAAAGATATGTAGTCCTCCAGGTGTTGCATGCTTTGATTCGAAACAAATTTATTTCTTGATAAAAATTAATTGTGCTCACTATTATCAAATAAATTGATGCTTTATGAGTACCAGGCGCGAACCGACAACATTGCAAATGTTATCCTAAATCGTTCACGAGATAACTTTAATTGTATTTTCTTCACAGAGTATGTATGTATCCCAAAAATATTGAGTGATTTCGTAAGGGTTAATAAATTATATTCTCGATTTTTTAAGTTTCAAGTAGTGTCTTCCCCGGGGAAAGAAGAGCTTAAATATAAATAACAGCGGCGCAGATTGCGGACTGTATGTAGAGCTGGCAACCAGGTTATAAAAAAGGCGAAGTGCGAAGCACGAGAGTAAAGACGGTTCGAGTTACGGATGGATTCAAGATGATACGAATTGACACGACGTAGGACGTGGTATGTGGAAGACCCAGACCACACGACTGACCCAAAGGCTTTCAGTAGCTGTTTGTGTGGCCGAGAACGTGGTGTGTTGAAGACCCAGACCGTCCGACTCATCCGAAGACATACAACATCCATTTGGACGGCCGGGAGAACGTGGTGTGTGTGCGGAAGCAGACGATAATAAAAATGTGGACCGTGTACATGCTGATCTGTTATGTCGAAAGGAGTGTCGAAAGCCCAGACCATTCGGCTCGTCCGAAGACTTGGAGCAACAATTAGAATGGTCGGGAACTGATCTGTTATGTGTAAATTACTTTAATGGAGTTTATTTTATGACTTCTATAATTTAAGAATAAAATTGTTGTTTTTGTAAAAATGATGCCTGCGTGTTCATTCGGACGCCTTCACAATTTCCATGAAATTTGGTACTTTCATTTTGATCTTTAACTAACTATACTTGAGTACAGCTGACTGGAATACATTGTGGACGCTACGCTTGCCTTTTTGCTCAGTTTTGTCTTCATATGCCTATTATGCGTACATTGACTAGCTAGTTACCATGGCAACAAATTTGTTTTTGACTATAAATTAAGAATGATTTTTATTGAAAAAGAATAAACGTGAGTAGAATTAGGAAGTTTAATTTTAGGAATTGGAGGATTTCAATTACAGTCAACCAATGGGGTTATATTGCCTAACGGAGTTTTCTCTAGTTTTCTCTCTATCTTCCCTATTGTCAAGTTAGACTTGCGCGATGAAATATACTTATTTAGAGCATTAAAAAATCTCACTTCCTTTTTCTAATAAAATCCAAATTCGTAGTTATCATCGCTAGTTATCATTCTTTAGTTAGTTAAAACCGTTGGTTGGGCATATATATTTTAGTTCGTTTCATTTGCAATAGAATACATTTACCCATTCACACTGGGTCTGAAGTTATTCAAAGAGGCGTAAATCCGGGGATAACAGAAAGTGCTACATTTATATCGTAAAATTGAGTGAGAATTAAAATTGACTAAGACATGAATTACACAGCTTAAACTGCAGAAGGTAAAAAGGTAAGAAAAACTTGAAATTTTGCATACACGTCGGACTTGACCTATTAATACTGAAAAAAAAATTGAAATATTGTAATTTTGTGCGAAAAATTTATAAATAGCTTAATATTTTGTTCTGACATTCTTTTAGCTATAACTTGAGAACGACTAGACACACAAAATTAGTTTTATGTCATCCTACATAGAAAAAAAATATCCCCATTTTTTTTTATTTAACTCCTATTGGTATAAAATAAATCCCTCTTGAGATATTTTAAGTTATAGTTATAGCAAACGATTTTTTTATTATATTTTATCTATGAATTTATTTATACAGGGTGATTAAGAAAAGATGGGAAAACATTACGAGGTGGTAGTACACATCAAACCAAACATCTTTTGTCATAGTTTACCGGGTCGGAAATGAAACGTAAATGCGTCACAGGGCGCTTACTCGTTGAGAAGGGGCCGCTCCGCAAACTTAAACGCGTCATTTTGGTTGTTATTTTCTGGTTGCAGAAAAAAACTACGTATGCAAATTCCATCTGGGGAAGGAAAAGAACCCGTATGCAAATTTTCGTAACACCGCATGTACGGCCTTATCAGTTTGCAGCAGTTATACGCAGCTCCAACTTTTGAGAGTCCGATTTCCCGATCTGCCGTGTCTTGACTTCTTTTTGTGGGGATATCTCAAGAGTCTCGTCTATGACACTCCTCTTGAATCTGAAGAGGAACTCGTCGCCAGAATTTTGACCGCTGCTGCCGAAGTGCGCGACATGCCGGGTCTGTTCGAGAGAGTTCGCCAATCGCTGCTGTGAGACGTGCATTCAGGTTGGCGGTCGCTCTTTGGAGCCATTACTGTAATTACTTTTTATCAAATGCCATTTTATAAATTCTAAGTCATTCTTGTGTTTTCGCCTCACCTCATCGGTTTCACCATTAAGCTTTCACTGGCGCTTTTACGTTTCATTTCCGACCCGGTAAACTATGATTAAAAATGCTTGGTTTGGTGTGTACTACCACCTCGTAATGTTTGGTCCATCTTTTTTTAATCACCCTGTAGTTCTTGATTCCATTGTGGTAATTATGGGTAACCCAGTTACGTTTCAAACATCCAAATCGTCTGTTACTTATTCTTTAAATCAAATGATTGAAAAATAAAGCTGAATTGAATTGAGTTTTAGCTTAAAATATCTGAAAACATTGAAAATATGGCAACATACAATGATGCAATATTATTCTACATGCTAACAGAGCTGTAAAATGTGTTTCAATCTTATGCTTAAGTTTGAAATAGTTTTGATTTCCAGAATTTTTGTAAGTTTATTATCATGAAAAATATAGCACACCCTTTTAGTTGAAGAAAATATGAAAATCGCTTAATTGGCAGTGTTGAAAAAAATATTTCTGTCTTTAAAGAGAGAGAAAATACGTAGAGTGTGAGGCCTCACTCGACTTTCTCATACATTCATATTCTACATTGTATAGTTCTACTTGTATCACAATTACTATTAACAGAATGAAAAAAACGAATTTTTATTTTTCAGATTTAGTAGTAAAGCTATTCGTATAAATTCTTTAAAACTTTTTATTTTCAAAATGCCAACAGTTTAGTGCGCCGATGGATGCCTGTATCTGCGTTAATAAAAACTATTATGATACCAATAACATCCACATCGTAGTTCAACTTATCAAAACCACCATCCTTGTTCAGGAAATTATCATTATTTTCCATGGAATAAAATACTATGAAAATCTGAAAATTCTAATAATTTGAGTTTTAATCGTTAAAATTTCTAAAATGTTATCTAATTCTAGTTTTTTACATTATCTATTTTTAACGGTTGGCGTCTTTGAGTTATCGTGAACACACACACAATATATCTTTTCCAAAGTGTTCAAAATAGGCATAAAAGAATGTGTTTGATAGCTTCATTCCTAGAATTTCTTGCTATTTAATGAAAATCAATTTCACGCTTTTCAGAAGCTTCCATTTTATGAAATCTTAAATATGTGTTTAGATAAACATATGTAATTTTACGGATGTTTGATTTCTATTTTTCAATAGGGCTCGTCAGTTATTGACTCGGATTTTCCTTGACGCTTTTCATATTAATAAAAAATCTAATAATTTAGTTAATGATTTGTTCATGACCCGTATTTTTTTTTAGTTATTACATGACCATGTTTAATTGATTTATTTTTGTCTTGCCCTT
Source organism: Amaurobius ferox (assembly GCA_951213105.1). Taxonomy (NCBI): domain Eukaryota; kingdom Metazoa; phylum Arthropoda; class Arachnida; order Araneae; family Amaurobiidae; genus Amaurobius; species Amaurobius ferox. The sequence continues at coordinate 62,450,943 of OX578143.1, read as the reverse complement.
TTATACAGCCTGTTTTATATCCATATTTCAATAGTGCTAATTTCAATAGTGATCTATGCTCTACTTCTTTTTCGTTACACTCGACGGAAACACCACTGCCGTGTTTGGAATATTCGCTAGCACGTGACTAGGTTCTCATTTGGCGTTCAGATTTTGACTTACTCGCACGGAAAAACGAAACCAAAATGTCTCTTTAGAAATTAAACGGACGTTTGAACATTTATTCATCGAAACAAATTTACACTGGTATTTCATTATTTTTGTTTGTTTGCTTGTTGCAACAAAAATATCGTTAAATGTTTTCTAAAATTCAGGATTGTCACATGCAAAATGTTGCAAAAAACTAGCAATTTCTAATAAACTGGTTCACAACGTGAAATGCAGCACAAATAATGATAAAGAGCAAATACAGATTGAATTATTTATCTTTATTTCTGTTACATTTTACACTGCGAACCAGTTCATTACTGATTGTGCGCTAAGTCACGTGATTTACTTAGCAATTTATTGCTCACATAATTCGGAAGTTCTGATAAGCAGATTTGTTCTCTAAAACAGGGTTGGCGAACTTTATAAGAATGCGTGCCAAAATTGGCTGAAAAAAAAATACACTTCCCTCGCGTGTTTCTCGCATATGCTTCACAGTACATCATTATTTCTCCTACAGTTTTTACTTGACAAAAACGCAGTAACGAAGTAAATGAAACAAAAAAAATATTTCAAAGACGCTTAAAATAGTATTAGATAAAAACTTTCATAAAAATATAACTTTTAGCGTGCAAAATAAATTTGATAAAAATTATCTGGCCTTCTTATTATTAAAAATTAGTTTGTATCAGCGAATATTTCATCAAAATTTTTCACATCCTTTATTTTAGTTCCACTGTGCCGTCTTCAGTGCCATGGGTGGTCATAGAACTTTTTCCAGGACGGAGCTGTCACTGACGTCAGTGGTGCAAACTTAGGAATAAGATAGATGTACAACATCGACTAGCTTGATTCTCACCTTTGCGACCTTGAAAGTTCAGGGAAGGGCAAGTACCCCTATTACTCTCCCCTGTTTTTCTTTTTTTTTTTTTTTCATTTCCGTGTTATCCTAGCATGGAAAACAACGACAGCCACGTTGACTACTTAAAAGCCTACATTTTGTTATATAACGTTAACATAATCCATTTTCATTAAATTAACTCCTCCATTTATTTGAAACCTCTAGTAGCCTTTTAATTTTCTTATTACTGTTTGTTCTTCGATATTATCACATAATAAAGAATATTAACAACCTTGATTTTGAAAAGAGCTTAAGTTATGAACATTTAATTAAATCTAACTCAACCAATATAGAAATCTATCTATATATATTAATTGCCAAGTGTCCGCCTGTCTGTCTGTCTATCAGTCACGCTTTTTTTAGGCACTTCACGAATAGATAGAGACTTGCAATTTGGTACACGGCTCGATCGTTCGGTAAACCCCCCTGGAAATATCGAATTCTTCGAAAACGTTCTCTAGAGGGGGTGCTCCACACCAAAACGTTCGAAAAGTGAAATGATAGGAAAGCACGCTTTGCCATAAGATAGAGACTTCAAATTTGGTGTATGGGTAAATCGTTCGAAAGGAAGAAAGTGTGCAATTTCAGATTTCCAATATTTTCTACTTAAGGGGGTGCCGCATACCAAAATGTTCGATTTACAGAGTAAATGAGAAACGGCTCCTTTAAAATTTGATAAAGGCTTGAAATTTGGTATATGGAATAATCATTTGATAAAAACACCTAAGACGATTATAGTTTTTAAAAAACGTTCGTTTAAGGGGGTGCTTCAGAGGAAAATTTTCGAAAGGTGAATTGATAAGAAAACATACTTCGGGATGAGATAGAGATTTGAAATTGGGTGTACGGGTAGATAGGTTGGAAGGAAGAGAGTTGTTGTTGAGACCCAGACCGTCCGACCTACCAGAAAGGTGTAAGGCAACTGTTTGGACAGCCGGGAAGTGTCACCCAATTTTGACCGGAACGCAGTGGGGGAGGCATCCACAGGGACCGTACCCTCCTTCCCCTACCACCAACCTCTCGGAAGGACTTACGGACCCACATGTTTAACGTGATCGTACTCCGCGTGAACACGGCGGCAGTTTTGGCAGCGGCTGGAATCGCACCCGGGCCTACCGAGTGCAACTCCAACGCGCTAACCAATGAGCTACCGCGCCCCTGGAAGGAAGAGAGTGTACAATTTCAGTATTTCAGTACAATTCCAATATTTTCTACTTCAGGGGGTGTCGCACACCAAAATGTTCGATTTTCGGAATGAAGTAGAAACACTCGTTTTAGAACGTGATAGAGGTTTAATATTTGGTATATGGGCGAATCATTTAATAGAAAACCCAAGAAGAATGGAGTTTTTCAAAAATGTATATTTAAGGGGGGTAGCTACTGCGCAGAAAAATATTCGAAAGGTGAAATGATAGAAAAAGCATGCTTCGCGATAGAGACATCAAATTCGGTGTACTGGTAGATAGTTTGAAAGGCAGAAAGTGTGCAATTTCAGATTTCCAATATTTGCAACTTTAGGGGGTGCCGAACACCAATATGTTCGATTTTCGGAATAAATGAAACACGCTTCCTTTAAATGTGATAGAGGCTTGATATTTGGTATATGGGCCAATCATCTGATAAGAAACCCAAGGCGAACACAGTTTTTCAAAAATATTCATTTATGGATGTGCTCCACAAAAAAACGTTCGAAAGGGGAGATGATAAAATAGTATGCTTCGGGTTGAGATAGAGACTTTAATTTGGTGCACTGGTAGATAGTTCGAAAGGAAGACGTGCGCAATTTAAAATTTACAATATTTTCTTTAGGGTGTTTGTTCCGCACACTAAAATATTCAATTTGCTGAATAAATGTGAGAAACAAATTATTAAAAAAATGACAATATTAAGTGGTTGCTTATTGTGAGACCGTTGATATTTTCGACGGGTATTCGGTTAGTATAATTTAAAATTTATAGCACTATCGATACTAATAAAAACTAACATTTTATATGTCTCGGATTTTTAATAATTCATCAAATAGTCGAGTAAAAATGTTTTTTTTTCTTTCTTATTTACTCAAAATATTTGTTTTTTGACTCTCAAAATTTTGACTCTCAAAGACCCTTCACAAAATCAGTGATTTATTTATAAATCAGTATTTACTAGAGGTACAATGTTCACACATTAATCATACAAAGTATTTTAGAATTTTTACTCAAAATGTTTATTTTTTGACTTACAAAGACCTTTTTCAAATCGGCTATTTATTGTGGGTTACTTTTTGGCTGATTGGGTTTTGATGCAATTCGAAAAAAAAGAAAAAGAACCTACCTTTTTTTGCGAAATGACACGGAAAAGTCATATACACTCACTCTAGCTGTAAAACTAATTGACCAAATTTCACAAATCAGGTATAGAAGTCACTTGTGAGTTACCCTATCGTTGATCAGAATTTGATATGATTCAGAAAAAGAACCTGCCTTATTTTGAGAAATGACCTACAAAAATCGTCAAATTCTAAAATAAAAGACTACGTATTACTTTCCTTATAGTATACATATAATGTATAAGGAAAGTATTGTGACGGGGTAGAAAATTCGAATTCGAGTTGTCGACGGGAGAGCACGTTTCAAGCATCCCTGAATACAAATCAGACGTTTTTGAGGTGTTGTCTGTGTGTGGGGGTGGGGGGTGAAAGTATGTGTGTGTGGGTCAGTGAGTCTGGGGAGACGATAGCTGACGAACGAATGGACCGATTCGAACGAAATTTAGTATACAAATTACAATCCGGGAATACTGGACGTCTATTGTTTTTAAACACAATCGAATGTTCAGAACCCCCTAAATTTTCGAGTGAAATTTTGGAAAAATCATCAAAAAATTAAAATCTTTAATAAAGCCAAGCAAATATACTTTTCTTATGTAATTTTTCCTTAGAAAACGATTAACATAAATTTTAAAACGCTAGCACGAGTCGTTCTCGAGATATTGCACATTCTTCAAATAAATTTATCAAAATATCCCATAAATTAAAAAAACATATTAACTGTTGCGAAACACGTTCACTGTTCATGTGTAACACTATGCGATAAATTGGGTGACATCATTCTCGTGGATCTAGCTCGTTCCATTCATGAGAAAAGATATTTTGAGGTGGATACTTTTGCATTTGAACGTCAATAATCATTCATCTGCTATAAGAATAACTTATTTATCCGTCCACAACGCTTGGTGATTTTGGTGATGAATTTGGCGGAATGTCGCCAACTTGGCGACATTTTTAAATGTTGCCAAATTAATGAAAATCTCGCCAAATGGATAGAAATCACGCTAAATCAATGAAAATTAAGACTAATTGACGAAAATTCAATATCTTGGAAAGAATATAAGTACTATAAGAATAACCTATTTTTACTGTAAAAGTAGTAAATTCATTGCATTATATAAGGAAAGTCATGTATTGCCCACATCAGATTTTTTTCAGATGTATCAACTAAATTTTTGTTTTATGCGTAGTTTTTGACGACGAAAATGATATGACCAACTTCATTATTCTAGATTTCGAGAAGCATTTTATTTTTTCGCATTTTTGCCACGTCGCGCCTTTGAAAATGCGTCTAGTTAGCAAACAGAAACGAAAATTGAATTAAAACTGCAAATTCAGTGCCATTTCAAATAATTATGCGTGCTATTTTGTGCAATTATACCCATTTTAATGAATTATGAAAGTAATAAATAAAAAATGAATTTAAGTCTGTAGGGAAAATCAGCTGTTGCCTACATCAGATTTTCTTTTAATGATACATGCAGATCTATCTGATCGTAAAAATTGACAAACTTCAATATTTCGGTAACGCATTTTTTCCAAATTTTAGTGATAAATGAAGAAATTGAATGCAGAATGGAGAGAAAAACTTGTTTATATTTGTATTAGTTAGTCAAGGTCAAAAATCGTTCTGGACGGAAGACCGCAAATACACTATTGTATGCAATATGCCAAGCATCAAAAGAATATATTAAAGTAAGTATAGATTGATCATAATTAAAAAATTCTTGTTTAGAGCATTCTTTTGGTTTGAATCTAACTCTAGCAGCTCAAACACAAACTTAATATTGATGCTTTACAGAACATGTAGCGATTTTCGCAAAAATAAAATCTATATTGCAATTGTCTAAAGCGTTTGTGGGCCATTCTGAAATAAAGTGGAAATTTGTATTCCTGGCAATTTTTTCAAAACTCTATTTAAATAAATAATTAAGTAATCATTTGAATTATTAAGGAGCATCAAAGTGTTTTATTTCAACTTAGTTTTAGGTTAATTATGTGGTTTTACTGTTTAAAGTTTTTTCAAAATGTACTGAATTACGGTATTTCCCCACGATTGTTACTTTCCATATATACAATAATGTATGAGGAAAGTATTGCGACGGGGTCGAAAATTCGAATTCGAGTTTTCGACGAGATAGCACGTTTCAAACATACCTGATCACGAATCGAACATTCTTAAAGTGATGTCTGTGTGTGTGTGTGTGTGGAGACGATAACTGACGAACGAATAGACCGATTCGAACGAAATTTGGTACAAAAATTACAATCCGTAAACACTGGAAGCCTATTGTTTTTATATGCAATCGAATGTTCAGAACCCCCCTAAATTTTCGAGTGAAATTTTGAAAAAATCATCAAAATATCAAAATCTCTAATAAAGTTACGCAAATAGACATTTCTTGAAATTTTATTTAATGTAATTTTTCATTAAAAAATGATTAACATAAATTCTAGAACGCTAGCATGAACCGTTCTCGAGATATTGCACATTTTTCAAAAAAATTATCAAAAAATTATATAAAATAAAATAAAAATATTTCCTATTGAGAAACATGTTCACTTTTCATATGTAATATCATGCGATAAATTTGGTGACATCATTCTCGTGGATCCTAGCTCGTTCCATTCATGAAGAAGATACTTTGGGTAGTATTTTTGTATTTGAACGCCAATAGTTATTTATCTGCTATAAGAATAAATTATTTCTCCATCCATAACGCTTGGCGAGATTTTGGCGACGAATTTGGCGGAATGTCACCAACTTGGCGACTTTTTTAAATATTACCAAATCAAAGAAAATCTCGCCAAATGGATAAAAATGACGCTAAATCAATGAAAATAACGATTATTTGACGAAAATTCAATATCTTGGAAAAATATAGATACTATAAGAATAACCTATTTTGTTTTTACTGTAAAAGTAGTAAATACATTGCATTATATAAGGAAAGTCATGCGCTGCCCACATCAGATTTTTTTTTGTATAACATTGTTGCTATTTCCTCTAAAATTTAAGAAAAACATTAGATAAAGTAATCACAGTTAATTAGGAAACATTATTTTCTTCATTTTTTGAAGAACGCATTGAAAAATAATAAAAACATTTTCCTTGTGGACTCGTAAAGTTTAATCCCTAGAATTATGGTCCCCTCCATGAAAATTCTTATAATTCCACAAAAATACCCTAGAGGGCAGTAAAGTCAAGAACCTTTACAGTGAGATGAAGCTACAGTTAACCATTTTGTTGGCAAGCTATCTATTTTAAGAGGTAAGATATCAGTTCCTTAAGTTTTAATTCAAAGTACTTGCAAAGTAAAAATAAAAAGTACTTTTATCTAATGTCACCTCCATGGCCTCATTAATTATGCCAGTTTCCAAGATAACAGATAATTATCACTATAAACTGTTCTGAATTGTGTATTTTTATGTTATCCAAGCAGCATAACAATGGTGCATGCATAGGTTATGATTTTTTAAAGTTGAACCCCCAAATATGTATGTCACTTCCATGTCAATATTGCGACATGGAGGTGACACTAATATTTATTGATATGAAATGTAAGCTGATATAAAATGCTTCCTTGACCCCTGTTCGAGGTTCGAATAACTTCATTAACTTAACAGGAACATAAAAACATAAAAAAAAATAATAAAACTTTAACTTTTTTTTCTTCAAGAAATTCTTGTTGTCAAATTTCCACTTAATTTCATAATCATTATTGTGTCTTTACAGAATCTTCAGAAGCCTCCTGCAGACCTATAGGACTGAAACGTTGCACGCTTAAAGTATCGAGCACGAGACAGAACCTAACGGAGAAGGATTTTTATTTTTTCCCTTCGGTGTCGAAGAGGATAATGGAAGAGGAAATGAAAAGTTTTTTTAGGTCCTCCGGAAGCGTCCACTGTAACCTAGAAAGCCGAATCTATGCTCACTTATAGTACTGACCGCAAGTGAAAATTTAACGAATCCAGATTTTCCGGTTTTTTATCAAGGGGACATAAAAATGGGTCGTTTTGAAAATTGTTTTCAGATGCCCCCTGATAACCTAAAACACTAAAGCGTTTCACATTTATAGTATCGACCGTTGGACAGAACCTTACGGAGCAAAATGCTATATTTCTCCCAGGGGATGAAAACATGGTAGGTGTCAAAAATACTTTCCAGACCTTACAGAAGCACCATTTTCCCGGTGAACTAGAAATCTGAAATTTTACACACGTGTAGTATCTCAAATTTCCTTCAGCAAATTCAAAGATACACTGCACTACATCTTGCAAGAAAATCAACCAGAAGCGGCTTATGACTTTAGAAATGGGTGTAGATTTAGCGGCGGTATTCCCTCTCCTCCTCGACAACGAACATCATCAAAACACATCACGCTACTGGAACAAGCGTTATCAAAGCAATAGCCAAACATGTCTGAAAAATTTGCCAAATAGTAAAAATAATAACCAATTCAGCCGATAACTTTAAGTAAATCAGCGCTTATCTTGCGTTACCTGCTTCACTTAACGAACCTCCACTGGAATCAACCTAAAATTTTCCCATAAATGGTGGGATGCGCTGTTCTTTTAATAATTTTTTAAAAATCTTATTTAAAAGTACAAGAGCACTTCCTGAGTGTTTTAACAGCTGAAAGAGAGTAATTGAACCATTATCTCCGGCTGGCTACTTAGCACTCTTACGAAACGAATTACTACAATGATTTTTTTTTCTATATTTAAAATGTATTCATATGTTTTTCTACTTCAATCATCAGCATTTGGCATAATGAGAATCTAATATTTCATAACATTGAAATTCTGGTCTAATTACTAAATTACCATGATCTAAAGATATTGAGAGGAAAAAAAAACGTCGAACAGAAAAGGGTAATTGAACCACGGTTCGGTTAAACCAGGCGAAACTCTCAAGCACTGAACTATCGAGACAAATGTGTTTTCTTCGATATTTGAAGTGTATAGACAATCATTTTTACTCGAATCATCATGACATAATGAGGAAGCTAACATCCCTCGAGCTACCACATTGAAATTCTGGTCCAATTACTAAGTCTCATTTTGTTTTCCAAATTATTTTCTCAAAATCTGATCTATGGCGTATGGCGAAGATTAACCCGTATTTTGACACCTGATTGTTTGAAATATTCGGATATTCTGTCGGGTATGTGTATATGTCAAGGGACCTATAGATGATCATAAAAAGGCCAGTCTTCCTCGAACGCAGCGGGATGCTTGGCCTTGATGGATGATGATGATGAACTAGAATTCCCAGCATCAGTGTTTATATGTTGACACTGAGATGAATGTAATTCATATTATTCGCATTGGTTAGAAGAGCGGATGTGAACCTATTTCGACCCGCTTCATGTCTAATGAGAACTTGATTTTTTTTCTGACACAAATTAAAGAAAATCAAAATGCTCAATTATCAGAAATGATAGAAAAATATTAGTTCTGATTTTAAAAAATTAAGCTGCTAAACGTCATCTACAATAATGCACCTTCAACCTTTGACGAGCCTTCAACTAAGGTGTATCCACATATAATAACATTTACTAGGAATTAAATAAATTCATTTTCAAATAATGAATTTCATTCCACATCTTGATATCAACAGTAAATCCTAAATTTTCAAGAACTTGCGTATTTTAGATAAATGATGAATAAAATTGGAATTGTAAACTTGAATGTAAAATTTGAATGTACTTTGAATGTAAAATTTGAATATAATTTGAATGTAAAATTTGAATGTAAAATCAGGTAAGAGAGAGAGGGGGGGGGGTACATTCGGACGGTTTTCAATAAAATTGGTTTTGTGACTTTATGATATACGTGAGAACAACTTGTAATATATACCCTGAAAGCTTGATTCTTTACCTACAATTTTAAATATTTTGCAGTTTTTTTTCTGTTAACCATTTTGCTGTAATAATGATTTTTATCCTAAAGAGAAAATTATCTAAATGTACCCCAGGGCGGCTTGCTCTCGGACAAGCACGAGGCCTATTGGGATAAATATAAAATACAAAAGAAAATCAAGCAATATTAAGTATTTCTATTTTGAGAAAATTGTGTAGAGAAATATTTTATTAATGAACAAAATTATTGTGCATCAAAAGGTACTAAACGGGAAATAAGTTACAGATCTTGAAGAAGTGTTTATGGATTCTTTACAATAGGTAATAAAAAGTTTGATATATGTACTACACCTATATTCCACTGATGTCATTTTTAGGAAGAAAAACAAAATTCTAAGACCTTCCCTGCTTTCGTAAAAACGAAATGATATATTTGATTATTTTCAATACCTTCAATTTAACCGATATAGTAAACTATAGTTTTCATTTTGAATTTCACTAGAAAAAAGTCATTATCTTGTAGAGAATGAATAGCTGGATTCAGTGGCTCCAATTTGGAGTTTGAATTGTTGTATATTTCGCAATACTTTGCTATATTACTTTCCTTATATACATAATGTATAAGTATTGTGACAGGGTCGAAAATTCGAATTCGAGTTTTCGACGGGAGAGCACGTTTCAAGCATCCCTGACCACGAAACAAACATTTTTGAAATGATGTCTGTGTGTGTGTGTGTGTGTGTGTGAAAGTATGTGTGTGTCAGTGAGTCTTGGGAGACGATACCTGACGAACGAATGGACCGATTCGAACGAAATTTGGTACAAAAATCACAATCCGTAAACACAGGAAGCCTATTGTTTTTATACGCAATCGAATGTTCAGAACCCCCTAAATTTTCGAGTGAAATTTTGAAAAAATCGTCAAAAAATCAAAACCGCTAATAGAGTTGCGCAAATAGATATTTCTTATGTAATTTTTTCTTAGAAAACGATTGACATAAATTTTAGAACGCTAACATGAACCGTTCTCGTGATATTGCATATTTTTAAAAAAAATTATCAAAAAATTATATAAAATAAAATAAAATATTTCTTATTGAGAAACATGTTCACTTTTCATGTGTAATACCATGTGATAAATTGGGTGACATCATTCTCGTGGATCTAGCTCGTTCCATTCATGAAAAAAGATACTTTGAGTAATACTTTTGTATTTGAACGCCAATAGTCATTTATCTGCTGTATGAATAACTTATTTCTCCGTCCATAACGCTTGGCGAGATTTTGGAGACGAATTTGGCGGAATATCGCCAACTTGGCGACATTTTTAATTGTTGCCAAATTAACAAAACTCCCGCCAAATGGATAAAAATGACGCTAAATCAATGAAACTGACGACTAATTGAAGAAAATTCAATGTCTTGGAAAGAATATAAGTATCTACTATAAGAATAACATTTTTTTAAACTGTTAAAGTAGTAAATTCATTGCATTATATAAGGAAAGTCATGTGTTGCCCACATCAGATTTTAATATTTGAATTCAGTATTACAGTAAACAGAATGAGAAATGGATAAATTAAGCGGCTAGAATATCAACCCTAAAGTCTTATGTTCTACACGGAATCGGCATCAAACTATCAAGACAGCTAAAATTATTTTTATAATATTTTACTTTATTCCTGTTAATATTATATATATATATATATATATATATATATCTTCTCATTTGAAAAATTTTTAATAGATGCAATTACTTTTAATATTTTATTAATTTATAAGGTAGATTATAAAATAGTTTATATTAAATTTGCCTGAAAAACGATTTCAATTTTCAAGTCATTTGTTTTTCCTATTAGGAAATGCATGTTGCATTCACAGTTGAATTATTTATGATAACTGTGTACCTTGCATGTTTCTAGATTGTGCATTGAAATGATCAGAGATGAATTAATGTAAATAAAGACACAGATAGCTGTCATAAAAAATTTCAACTATAAACCGACTTCTTCCTAAACATATAAATATTTTATTTGCTGAGGAAAAAAATAAAAAATATATATGAAAGTGTAGACGTAAATTTTTTCCTGACACCAATACAAAAGTTACTGATGAGTTGTGAAATTTTACGAGATGCCTACCAATGAGAGTACTTCAACATTTTATTATCGTATTAAAATCCATTTAAATATATATACTTCCATCATTATTTTTATCTATTTTTTTTCCAATATCCAGGCATTGACTCTTTCATCATCGTTTATACATCGGCCAAGACAGTGAACCTCTTAGCCGTCAAATAACGTTGCCCCAGCGCACCAGTGGGGGTGGGGACACATTGCGCCCAACAACACAAACATCCATGTCTTACGTGGGACTCGAACACGTGGCGGCCGATCAATCGCTGGAAACGCTCGCCTTGACCGTTCGGCCACCACGTCGACTGAAATGAGCCAAAAGTACGCGGTGTTCCCAGGTGGTCATCCACCCAAGTACTAACCGCGCCCGATGCTGCTTAACTTCGGTGATCTAACGAGAACCGGTGTTTTCAGCACGGTACAGCCGTTGGCTCACTTCCATCATTATAAATGTTACTATTCTACTTTATAAAACGCACAATGACAGAAAATTTATGCACTGTCTTTGATGTGCTTAGTCCAACTTTCGCGATATGACGACCGCAGCAGGATACTTTAATTAATAAGGCTGGCAATTAGGCCCGAAAAATTCAGAGATGCGCTCTGTACAGTCCCCGATCTGAGACTAGTTTCCATACAATCCTATCACGCATCTTAACTACATTATCTAATGCACAATCTGGATAGATTGCTAAGAGTAAAGCAGAACAGATGTTGTCAACGGATCATAACTAAAAGCCAGTCTGAGCCCATACTGACCTTTTGTGCATCTCCCCACCTTAGACACTTCCCATTTAGTTAGATTGCTAAGAGCAAGACAGGAATAGATACGGCATGTCAGATTCGTATTCAGATACGAGTCTCCTCACACCTTCTGTGTATCAGTTCAACCTTATATCCGTACAATTTAAATAGATGGAAAACAGCCAGGCAGTTGATCCTAAGGATTAATCTATGCATTGCGACATATGTCGCAGCTCATGATACAGATTTGAGAACCCGCCATTACCACATTATTTTATCATGTTCATAGAAGATGCAGAAATCTCTGAAAGATCTATGTACATGCCCTGGGAAAGATGCCGTGTGGAATATCTTTCTTCACCCTCAGAATGAGTTATCCTTAAGTGCCTATGAATATAGGAACCTTGTGATATCCAATTCGTTAAGTTCCTGTATAATATGAATTGCAGGGTTATTTCAAATAATATCAATGCACAGTGACGTCTACGTTGAACGCTCAGAAGAATACTCGAACCCAGTATAAAAAATCTGATGTGAGCAGCACATGACTTTCCCTGCAGACTTCTATTAACGTTATCTTTATTTTAATTAAATTTATTTCACTTTTAATTCAATTTTCGTTCTCATTCGGTAACCTGGCTTATTTTCAAAGGTGGCGTAGGGAAAGTACGAAAAACTAAAATATCTCGAGAACGGCTAACTCTAGTGTAATGGGGTTGGTCTTATTCTTTTCGTCTTTAAAAATTACGTATTAAATCAGCATTTAATGGATATATTTGAGTATACCCAATTCTTTAGTTTAGATTTGGACGATTTTTGCGGGCCATTTTGCAAAAAAAGGCAGGTCATTTTTTTCCGAATCATACCAAAATCTAATCAGCACCAGGGTAACTCACAAGTGACTCATCTACCGAATTTTGTGAAATTCGGTCTATTAGTTTTTCAGTTAGAGTGGATACAAGCTTTTGCGGGCCATTTCGCAAAAAAGGCGGGTTCTTTTATCCCGAATCGTACCCAAAACTAATCAGCACCAGACTCGCTCACAAGTACCTACCAAATTTTGTGAAATTCGGTCGATTAGTTTTTTAGTTAGAGTGGATACAAAATCTGCACAGACAGACAGACACACAGACACACACACACAGACGTCACGCTAAAAATAGTTTTTTCGTATTCTAGAGGTCTCGAAACGTATAGATCCGTCGAAAACTCGAGTTGCGATTTTCGGCATGATTCCAATACTTTCCCTATACATTACCATGTATTGCAGGGAAAGTAAAATATGTCTCTTTAAATATATAGCATCTTTTCTCCACTAATTAATATTTCTGGAAGATAATTTTTTTAATTTTTTGATTTCATAAGACATTTTTAGTGTAAAAGAAAGAAAATATTTGCTTACATTTTGTTCTTGACTGGATGTTTTACAATTAAAACACAATCATAAAACTGCAGATAAAACTCCATAATTTATAATAGAAAAGAGAATAGTATTTGAAGCCCCACAAAACTTTCCCTAACAACAGTCAGCTGAATAAGAGTCTCGAAATCTATAAAATTTCATGAAATTTGTACAAAGAGTACCATTTTTGTCAAATCATTAGAAAAGAGCTGTAAAACAGAGACAATGATCTAATCAAAAATTGACATGCTCTACAAATATAGCTCTTGTTTGTCTAAAATTATTCTATTAATATACATTGTTATTCAATTGAATTCATTAAATTACAGATAGAAATGCAAAAAACACGGAAATTTTGAGAAGCAAATATAAATCCTGGAATTTTGAGGAATGAATCGAGAATTTTGGAATCATTGAAAACTTTAATGGGAATAAACTTGTTTACGAGTTTCTTTCATTTCCTGGTTAATCCGGTACCTTACTCAGTTTAAACTATAATGATGGACCGCCATTTAGACAAATTTACTAAATATATGTATTAATTTAAATTTAAAGTCTATTAAAATAATAATTTTAAAAATTTGAATTTATGAAAATGTTATTGAAAATGTGCAAAATTTGTTAGTCACGAAATTATTACATTTTTGTTGGGACCAATATAGATTTCTTATTATTGTTCAATATTAAATGCATATGAATGAATATATCACATTGTAATAGGTATTTCATCGTTCGGAGTGTTTTTGCTTTTAAAAATTGATAAATTGAATAACAATTTTTGTGGAATTAATTTGAAGTTTGACTTAGTTTATAATAAGAAAGTCATGTAATGTAAATATTATTCTTGAATTTAACAAATTTCTCTAAATTTTCCATGCTTTAGATATTTACAATTCCGAATGTAAAAAATAAATTTCTGTTTTGGGTCATTCGAGTTTCTTTAACACTGCAATGTGAAATGACTGAAAATTTCTAGTTTTAGCAAACTCACTTCCTAAAAAACCTGGTTGCAACATCAATTGCAGTTTATCAATCCTAAAAATTTGATGTGGGCAACACATAACTTTTCTTATATAATGCAATGAATTTACTACTTTTACAGTTAAAAAAAATAGGTTATTCTTGTAGTAGATACTTATATTCTTTCCAAGATACTTGGCGAGTTTTTAAATGTTGCCAAATTAACGAAAATCTCGCCAAATGGATAAAAATGACGACTAATTGACGAAAATTCAATATCTTGGAAAGAATATAAATATATACTATAAGAATAACCTATTTTTGTTTACTGTTAAGGAAAGTCAGGAAAGTCTTTAAGGAAAGTCAGGTGCTGCCCACATCAGATTTTTTTTATTATTGTTATATTTTTTATTGTTATATTTTATCCGGTATCATATTCTGAAGGAGTATTGCATTGACTTTGTGTGCTTTTAAAAAATATCTACTGTTTTTACTTTCTTAAATGGCATTTTCTTGCACACTGCTTTTCTTTGACGCATTTATTTTTCAATATCTTCACTTCTAATAAATTTTTCTCTGGGGAGTCAGTTAAAATTCTAGTTTTTACTTTCTTTCTTCTAGTTAGTTTATTTCGTCTCGGCAATACTTTTGGATTATTTTGTGCAAGCAATGCTTTTGCATTATTTTGTCTGGGGAATGCTTTTGGATTATTTTGTCTAGTTAATGCTTTTGAATTATTTTGTCTAAGTAATGCTTTTGCATTATTTTGTCTAGGTAATGCTTTTGGATTATTTTGTCTAGGTAATGCTTTTGAATTATTTTGTCTAGGTAATGCTTTTGTATTATTTTGTCTAGGTAATGCTTTTGTATTATTTTGTCTAAGTAATGCTTTTGTATTATTTTGTCTAGGTAATGCTTTCGAATTATTATGTCTAGGCAATGCTTTCGGATTATTTTATCTAGACAATAATTTTAGATTATTTTGTCTAGGCAATGCTTTTGGATGCGTTTGTGCAGCTTGTTCTGAGAGATCTATATTTATTTTGTACATAGTGTTCTTCAATAGCTCAATCAGACAGAACAGGTTAGATAAGTTCGAAAGTGCTTCGGCGTTGCCTGTCCGCAAGTATCTCATACGCTATTTTAACACAAAACAGCTAGTCAATGGGAAACGCAAATTTGTAAGCCTAAGAATTTGAGCCTTCATTGTAGTTCAGTTATAAAAAATCCATATGCTCAACAAAGTAATAATAACTAGATATTTGTAAGTAGTTTATGCTTACACTGATATAAAAAAATAGTTACTTTACATACAGAAAAAAAATATTTTACTGTATTTTCAATTATCGTTTGAATTAAATATAAATGTCTGAAAATCATAAGCACACTACTGCTCTCTAGTAGGACTTTTTCCAAATATTTACCAACAGTAGTAAAACAAAAATGTTCCTGATACCTGAATGTACCTCCTTCTCCCCTATGCAGTACCCCATCAAATGAACGCATTTTTACTTTCCTTATATACATAATGTATACGGAAAGTATTGTGACGGGGTCGAAAATTCGAATTCGAGTTTTCGACGGGAGAGCATGTTTCAAGCATCCCTGACCACGAATCAAACTTTTTTGAGGTGGTGTGTGTGTGTGTGTGTGTGTGTGTGTGTCTGTCAGTGAGTCTGTGGAGACGATGTCTCAAGAACGAATGGAGCGATTCGAATGAAATATGATACAAAAATCACAATCCGTGAATATTGCAAGCCTATTGTTTTTATACGTAATCGAATGTTCAGAACTCCCCTAAATTTTCGAGTGAAATTTTGAAAAAATCATCAAAAAATCAATACCTTTAATAAATAAATAAATAATTTGGCATCACGCCTGATGTTATAATAGCAAAAATTAAGCACACATCCACAATAGAAGGTCTTTATTTTACTTCCTATAAGACGTACAAAGTTTAGAAAAAGGCCATAGCGCTTTCGAGCATAAGTACGCTGATGAAGAGCTGATGAAGCCACTGATGAAAAGCGTACGTATGCTCGAAAGCGCTATGGACTTTTTTTAAACTTTTGTACGTCTTATAGGAAGTAAAATCAAGACCTTCTGTTGTGGATGTGTGCTTAATTTTTGCTACTTTTAATAAAGCTACGCAAATAGACATTTCTTATGTAATTTTTCCTTAGAAAACGATTGACATAAACTTTAGACCGCTAGCATGAACCTTTCTCGAGATATTGCATATTTTTAAAATAAATTTATCAAAAAATCCCATAAAATTAAATAAAATCTTTTAACTTTTGAGAAACATGTTCACTTTTCATATGTAATATCATGCGATATATTTTGTGACATCATTCTCGTGGATCTAGCACATTCCATTCATGAGAAAAGGTACTTTGAGTAATACTTTTGCATTTGAATGCCAATAATCATTTATATGCTATAAGAATAACTTATTTCTTCGTCCATAACGCTTAGCGAGATTTTGGCGACGAATTTGGCGGAATGTCGCCAGCTTGGCGACTTTTTAAAATGTTGCCAAATTAACGAAAATGTCGTCAAATGGTTAAAAATGACGCTAAATCAATGAAAATGACAACTGATTGACGAAAATTCAATATCTTGGAAAGAATATAAGTAACTACTAGAAGAAAAACCTATTTTTTTTACTGTAAAAGTAGTAAATTTATTGCATTATATAAGGAAAGTCATGTGTTGCCCACAACAGATTTTTTGTATGTACGTTACTTTTATTTTAAATAAAGTCTATCTGTTAAATTGTATCTACCTTTTTTTAGTTCATGCTATCCAATTTAAATAATGACTATTTCAAATACTATTTAAATAACACCAAATAAAATATATCCTGTATGATTATATCCTTTAAACAAATCAATCTGTCTCTCAATATAATGGGATTCCTTATCATTTCCTTCAATAAAATAGTTTTTAACCGCAGTCATCATTTGGACCGAATGAGGAAACTAACATCCCCGAGTGGGCACGTTGAAATGTAACATCTAATTGCCAATTCTCACTGATACGATTTACATCTTGTCCTATAGACAAGGAATTCTTTTCTAAAACTCTCTGATCCATGAGTAGGATAAATCCGTTCTTTGACACCTTATCGTCTGCAGAATTTATATTTTCCTATTCTATGGTATTCGCAATGTAGGAAGAGGCAGAAGATAATCAGGATTCCGGTCGTACCACTTCCCTCAACGCAGTAGGATGCTTGATGGATGGCGATGTTCAACTGGGAGTTTGACAATCAGTGTTTATGATACTGATATGTTGCCACCGAGCTGAATGTAATTAATAGTGCCTACATAAGACATATCAGTGAATTTAAATGCTTTTAGATCTGCGGCATGGTTGCAGAAATTCAGAAAATGTACATGACTTTCTCTAGGATACAAAAGACAGAACGTGAAAGGGAAATCGAAATTGTATTTCATGATAGAGAAAATATTAATTCCTGTTCTTCTTACTCCATCATCATTCTTGTTAATGTCTTAATCAATCATCATCTATACGAGAGCTATCTAAATTAAAAACAAGGTTATCTCCCGGTTTGTTAGCTCGATGCGTGACTGAAAAATTAAAATAAAAAATAGTAAATATAATATCAGTTGGAAATAATCCTATTTTACATTTACCATTCTGCTTTTATCGTCAATTTAAAATTTGTATTACGGGTCTTATTGCAGTATTGTTGCTATTATTGTTATATTCATTGTTATTGTTATTATTTTATTACAGTATTGTTCCAAGGATCAACCTAATACATTAACTGGTTATGAAGCAAAATTATTTTCAGCGCAGATGGCACAGGATCGTTTCTTTACTTTCAGCATAGAGATTCCTTGCCTAAAAGAGAAGACACTGCTCTATGGGGCAAGAGAACAGAGAATACTGCTCTAGGGAGCAAGAGAACAGAGAATACTGCTCTAGGGGGCAAGAGAACAGAGAATACTGCTCTAGGGGGCAAGAGAACAGAGAATACTGCTCTAGGGGGCAAGAGAACAAAGAATACTGCTCTATGGGGCAAGAGAACAGAGAATACTGCTCTAGGGGGCAAGAGAACAGAGAATACTGCTCTATGGGGCAAGAGAACAGAGAATACTGCTCTAGGGGGCAAGAGAACAGAGAATACTGCTCTATGGGGCAAGAGAACAGAGAATACTGCTCTAGGGGGCAAGAGAACAGAGAATACTGCTCTATGGGGCAAGAGAACAGAGAATACTGCTCTAGGGGGCAAGAGAACAGAGAATACTGCTCTAGGGGGCAAGAGAACGGAGAATACTGCTCTGGGGGGCAAGAGAAGTAGGCAGACTCATCGCATTCTTGCGTGATTATGTTACCGGTTCTGAAAAGTTAATTTAATTGGTAGTTGATAAAGCTATTCAACCACGATGTTTTTAAAAACATCAAATGAAAAAGACATTGATTAAATAAAAAAAAACACACACGAAGGCGTACGATGTAACTGCTCTACTATAACTGGCTCTCATTAACATTTTAGGGCAGATTTTTATGTTAATTTCGATTATACGTTTCTGCAGTTATACTTTTACTCATTGATTTCTAGAGAAGGGTATAAATGGTGTTTTACCGTCGTTTTTGCATTTTATTTCATATTTCAGGTACTATTTAAAAAATTGTTTCTGCCCATAAAACGTTTGAAAATTTTGAAGTGGCACACGGATTTAAAAATTTTAAGATCTCTAAACTATATTATAGAACACACAGAATATAGTATTCACTTTCACCAATGGTCACCTACACTCCTTTTGATGTTCTTGGTTTATCAGCATTCCAGTTTCTCTATGTAGATAATGGAAAGTATGTTGTAAAACAATCTGTAGAATATTTAATTCTACTTCAAAGTTGTAATTAACCATAACCTGGAATTATGAGCTCGGGTCATCAAATTACCTAAATATTTTACATCTTTCTATGAAACAAATCCGCATCCCCCCCCCCCCCCTCCTCCTACGTCCGTTAAAGTACAGATTTCTCTTGCGTGGGCAATTACAGAATATTCAGTCCAGATATTTTTACTCTATAGATTTATCTAAAACTAATAATATTATACTACATTTCACTTAAAAACATCGAGACTGGCAGAAATAGAACTAGGGTTTCTTGATTAAAACTCAGGTATACTGACCCATACACCATCATGGCCTTGTCAGGTAAAGCTTTAGAAATTTTGTTTTTGTCCATTACTGCATGTATAACTTTTATATTAGTACTATCAAATTTCATTTCACTATTTCATTTATCTTGTAATACTAATTTTTTTTTTTTTTTATCTAAACATGATTTGTAGATATATGCTTTCTAGATTTGATTGGATCCTCTTTAAGAAATCGAACGTTTTTGATTGAAGTATAATCCTAGTCTAATGTGAACTGTTATTAAATGTGATGTTCGTTTAAAACATGCAAAATGGAAATACACGATTGTTTTGAATGTTGATTTTATTAAATACCTCAATGACATACAAACATTATTCACGCTATTTTTTGAGTTTGTGCCATCTAATATATACGCTATAATAAAAAAAATCGACGCACCAAGAAGGAGTTGACCGATTGTAATGAAATTTCGTATGCAAAGACATTTTGAGCGAACATGCAAATGAATAAAATTTGGTGTCTAATGAATAAATAGTGGGAGCTCCAGCGTATCGGAACTGCGCATTCAGTAGGTGTATATAAGGAGCGATTCTGAATCTGTGGTCAAAATTTCTGTTGCATTTCGACTGCGGATATCTTACGTCTTTGGTAGTCATTTCTGGCACACTGGCAGCACGTAGACAACATTATACGACCGGTTGTGTTACCGTTCCTTTTACGCCACCCCGGACTTGCTTTTCAACAAGATAATGCTCGGCCGCACACGGCACGTGTTGCTATGAATTGCCTTCAAGCTTGCCAAACACTTCTTTGACCAGCTAGGTCTCCTGATCTCTCTCCCATAGAGCACATTTGGGACGTTATGGGAAGGCGATTGCAGCCATCCCAGAATGTTGACCATTTAGCCCAACAGTTGGAGACAATTTGGAAAGACATTCCGCAGGACACCATCCGTGAACTTTATTTGTCTATGCCACATCGGGTGACATCTTGCATCCCGGCCAGAGGTGGACAAACGCCTCATTGACTTCCTCCCTTTGTATACGGTCAAACTCTAAATCATTAAATTGTTCTGAAATTTTAATCGCTTCTTTTTCTATGTATGTTCTTCACATCCACCAATTTTTATCACAATCGGACAACTCCTTCTTGGTGCGTCGATTTTTTTGTTATAGAGTGTATATAATTATCATTGTAAAGCCTTGCAATATATTCCTTATTGGAATCTACTATCATTAAAAAAAAATCTGATGTGGGCAGCACATGACTTTCCCTGCAGACTTATATTCACGTTCTATTTATTTAAATTAAATTTAATTAATTTTTAATTCAATTTTCGTTCTCATTTGAAAACTGGACTTATTTTCAAAAATGGTGTAGGAAAAATACGAAAAACTAAAATATCTCGAGAACGGCTAGTCCTAGTGTAATGAGGTTGGGCTTATTCTTTTCTTCGTTAAAAATTACGTATTGCACAAGCATTTAATGGCTATATTTGAGCATACGTAGTTCTTAAGTTTAGATTTTGATGATTTTTGCGGGCCATTTTGCAAAAAAAGGCAGGTTATTTTTTTCGAATTATACCAAAATCTAATCAGCACCAGTGTGGCCTACAAGCGACTTATCTACCAAATTTTGTGAAATTTGGTCTATTAGTTTTTCAGTTAGAGTGGATACAAGCTTTTGCGGGCCATTTCGCAAAAAAAGTCGGGTTCTTTTAACCCGAGTCATACCCAAAACTAATCAGCACCAGATTCGTGCACAAGTGACTTACCTACCAAATTTTATGAAATTCGGTCAATTAGTTTTTTAGTTAGAGTGGATACAAAATCTGCACAGACAGACACACACAGAGACAGACAGACACACAGACACACACACAGACGTCACGCTAAAAATGGTTTTTTCGTATTCTAGAGGTCTCGAAACGTGTAGATCCGTCGAAAACTCGAGTTGTGATTTTCGGCATGATTCCAATACTTTCCCTATACATTGCCATGTATTGCAGGGAAAGTAATTATGAATTATTCTCCTTTCTAGTTGCCTGCAATGAAACAGATTTTAACCGCAATCATCAACACTACAACACAATGAGGAAACTATCAACTTTAAGACACGACATCAAATTTAACGCCTATTTATTCACACTGATACTATCTATATTTTGTCCTACGCAAAAAATAAATTATTTTCTCAAAGTGATCTGTAAAGATGATAAACCCTTCTTTAACACACGATCGTCTGCTTAGTTTTTATTTAGTTCACGGTGAATACGTGAAGGGACAGTTGAACATCGGGCTCGATGGTTCCGACCCCTAACTTCACTATCATCACTATCAGGTATCACTTCCCCTAACTCATTAGGACAGGTGGTGATATCGAACTACAACTAGGAATTCAAAATCGGTGTCTATATGTTGTCACTGTGATGAATGCAATTAAAGATATTTGCATTGTTTGCACCTGCCGTGTTGAACTCTTTTAGACACATGTGACACAGCTGAAATGTGATTCTCCAATCAACTTTCTCACACCTTCTTATTATGGGGGCCAACGGCCGTACCGTGCTGAAAACACCGGTTCTCGTTAGATCACCGAAGTGAAGCAGCATCGGGCGCGGTTAGTACTTGGTGGGTGACCACCTCGGAACGCCGCGTGCTGTTGGCCATCTCGGGTGCGGTATCCCCGTGGTTTGCGCGCTAGATTTGCACGCTGCCACAAATGCCGCCGTGTTCATGCGGAGTACGATCACGTTAAACATGTGGGTCCGTAAGTCCTTCCGAGAGGTTGGTGGTAGGGGAAGGAGGATACGGTCCCTGTGGATGCCTCCCCCACTGGGTTCCGGTCTAAATTGGGTGGCACTTCCCGACCGTCCATACAGTTACCTTACACCTTTCTGGTAGGTCGGACGGTCTGGGTCTCAACAACAACACCTTCTTATTATGAGTCCTTCCGAGAGGTTGGTGGTAGGGGAAGGAGGGTACGGTCCCTGTGGATGCCTCCCCCACTGGGTTCCGGTCTAAATTGAGTGGCACTTCCCGACCGTCCAAACAGTTACCTTACACCTTTCTGGTAGGTCGGACGGTCTGGGTTTCAACAACAACAACACCTTCTTATTACGGGCGCGGTAGCCCATTGGTTAGCGAGCTGGAGTTGCACTCGGTAGGCCCGGGTTCGATTCCAGCCGCTGCCAAAACTGCCGCCGTGTTCACGCGGATTACGATCACGTTAAACATGTGGATCCGTAAGTCCTTCCGAGAGGTTGGTGGTTGGGGAAGGAGGGTACGGTCCCTGTGGATGCCTCCCCCACTGGGTTCCGGTCTAAATTGGGTGGCACTTCCCGGCCGTGCAAACAGTTACCTTACACCTTTCTGGTAGGTCGGACGGTCTGGGTCTCAACAACAACACATTCTTATTACATAGCGTATAGTTAGTGTTAATGACTTTGTAGAGTATTTAATGGCTAATTTAATCCTGTTCGAATGCCGTTGTCGAGTATTTTCCCTCTATCGGGATTAAATAACCTCGATCAATGATGCTTTTGTACGGATTATTCGATTTAGGTTGCGGAATTACCTATCCGTGTATACTTAGATCTGTCAACAAAGTGACATAACTCAAATCTGGAATAACTGGATACACAGGACCTTACAGCCCAGGACAATGACACACGGATGCAATCAGTTAATCAAAACATATGGTGAATTCCACTCAAATTACAGCAGCTGGCTGTTTAACTAAAATGGAGACAAAACAACCAGTATTACACTTGCCCATAAATAGACACAAATATATAATGCAATTCGCTTGTACGGGCCTGGTGACATTTCCATAAACCGTGGACTAGTTATAAAGCTTCTATGCATATCCAAATCTTTTCACTTACCTCGACCTTGTTTCTGCTTAACCGGGATACTAGACTATTCTGGTCATAGTGGTATCCATTAGGGCGGGGCTTCTAACTCATGCACTCAGTTTAATACTCTTTGCCTTCTAGCTTCGCACTCAGTCCATTCCATATCATTTGGATTCTCGTCCTTAATCTACTCGGGAACCGAAACTTTATCCTGTTTCTACCTCAGGAGCGCAGAAATGTTATTTGGTTCAGTGATTGGTCTATCTAACCGAACCAGTCAGAATTTTTAATTTAAAGTAAACATACATTATAATGAAGCTGGGGAAATGAATAACAAACGGTTATTTAGGCCTCACAACTTGGGTACTAAATCTGAATATATATATATATATAACATTTTTATTTTGATAATGATTGTGATATAAATTGAACTAAACACTATGGAATATGAATGTATGAGACAATCGAATGAGACTTACACTCCAGATATTACTTTTCCTACATATATAGTATAAGGGAAAGTCTTGTTGAAGACCCAGACCGCCCGATTCATCCTGAGGACATGAGCAACAAATTGGACGGCCGGGAGGGAAAGTCTTGTGTTGGGGTCGATAATTCGAATTCAAGTTTTCGACAGAAGAACATGTTGAACTTGAATCAAATGTTTATGGGGGTGATGCTGTGTATATGTTTGTATGCTAATGTGTTTGTGCGTTAGTGTGTGTGTATGTTTGTGTGTGTTCCCATGAGACTGTAGACGCGATATCTCAGGAACGAATAAAGCTTTTCGAAAATAATTTGGTACGATTTTTATAATCAGTGAATACTGGATCTCTATTTATTTTATACGCGATCGAATGTTCTGAAGACCCTCCAAATTTCGAATGCATTTTTGAAAAAAATATCAAAAATTCCGAGTCGTTTATAGTGTTAAATAAATAAACTTTGCATACGTAATTTTTAACTTTCTCATACGAAGTGTTCAGAAAGTATTGTTTTCACAAAAATCTTCGATTTTAAGATTGTGATGCCATTATATGTTTTAAGACCTCCTGAACACGTTTGGACTATTTTTAGAGTGATATCCGTCTGTCTGTCAGTCTATCTGTATGATGTCTGTGGTCGTTTTTTTTGTGTAGAGGATAGCAGCCACAAATATTAATGGATTTTCATGACACTTCATAAGCTTTATATTCGGCTCTGTTATAACAAAATCTAGAACTAGATAGAGGTTTTTTTTTGTAAATTCGAGCGAAAACTTCAAAATTGATTCGAAATTTTATATTTTTTTAACATGACAGCATAAGTCAAAATTTGACATAATCATGCATAAAAGGGTTTATTTATGATCCAATGATCACCAGACTTTATAGTTTCAACCATTGTTACCCAACAAGTTATTCCAAGGGTGGGAAGGTACATTGTCGAGTATGGTATCAAGCGAAATATTTTTTCAAGCCCTTTTAAGTGAAGAATAACATGCTATAGTTGTAATAATTTGGACCCACAATACCGATTTTCCAGATTTTTGTTGTAAAATTTGAAAAAAAAAATATTATTCTGGTATGAGAAAGTCGAGTTGGGCCTCACTCAAGTTAATTTTTTATAGTGGGAGGATTTTGGGACTCCAAAATAAAATCATTTTTAAATGCTATTATTTTGGGGAGGGAGGGGGAATTTTTACATATTTTGCTTAATAGACTCAAATTCCTAGTTACGTCGCTGTCGCTACGACAAATCCGGTATTGATTTCCATATTAAAGTAGGTCACACCTAGTTGAGTGTTTGCGTGACCATGAAGGTCTTTGCACTGTAATTATGCATTTTCACTAGAGTGACTGATGCCGTGGTCATGGTCTTTTTAAATAGACAACGATGAATTATTCTGCCGGGAATATAGCGTTGACTGAAGGGAAGGCCAAACTGTAGGGGCTAAAAATTAGAAATATTGAATGGAACGGTTATAGATAAAGAACAAGAAAGAGAGACAGCCCCACTGTTAAAAAGGTAGAACTAACGCGCAGGTAAATTGCATACCATATATATGTAATAACCTTGAGTGCAATAGTCAGTTGTTGAGTTCTGACCTTGAGTGCAGTATTCTACTGCACTCAAGGGCAAAAAGCAGTTACAATAGCCATGGCATGCATAAGTCGACTTCATGTCTCTATTCCTGTGTCATGTGTCCATTCCTGTGTCGGTTATAAATAAAGAACCTTGCTTCCTCAACCGAAAAATCACACCCCGGATCTTTGAACTGGCCAATCGAAGCTATACCGTCGGGCTACTTGGTCGAAATTCCAAGCTCTTATTATTGAAGCGACCTCTGCATTCTCCACTCTCTAATGTCATATTGGCGTGAAGCTGATAATCTTACTGGCCATCTCATACTATTTTTACCCCAATTTAGTCTTCTGATGCTATTTTTGTTCTCAGAGTCAGATTCTTGATTGAACGTTATTCTCTCGATTTGAAACCGACGCTCAACTTCTCAGAGTCCACTGAATCCGTACTAGTCGTACTAGGGTCACATTCAGAACTTCGACATCTTTGATATAACCTGCAGGGTTGATTTTTTAGAGCGGCATTGTAATGAACCTTGCTGTCCCAACCGGAAAATCGAACCCTGGATCTTCGAACTGGCCAGCCGAAGCTCTACTGTTCAGCTACTGGGACAAAATTGCAAGCTCTTATTGTATAAGTGGACTGGCTCGGCAACGTTTTACAGTGGCTTTCATACTTTACTTAAAATTTAGTTGTGTATATGTCTAGGCTACATCTAGATTTTAAAGATTCTCCCAAACATCAGAACATCTGCAGTATTAATTTCTACACTGAAGAGAATTTGTGCCATATAGCTGAGTGTACTAAATGATAAAATTTACAGACTAAACCGATGAAAGTTAAACTTGAATTTTTACATACATCTCGGACCATGAGAAGTGAGTAAAAGTTAAATACTTAGAACATTACTCAAAAGATTTATAAATCTCGAAAAGTTTCTGAGGCATAATTTTACTTAAGAGAAGGTGGTCACACATCCACATGTGGTATTTTTAATTATTTGGAAGGGTTTACATAAAAGTGTTGTAAATAACTAAATATAATTAATTACATTTATTAAGTGGGCGCATAGTCATGATGTACCTTACTTATAGCCGCAATTACTCACCAGTGTGTATTGCTCGGTGTAAAACTGAAAGTAAATTGATTAATATACATACATTAAAATATTTAACTTTGAAAAATGAAGAGACATATTTTGCTCCAATTTAATTGTTATTATAATTATTATTTGTATTGTAAATATTCTTCTTATTAAAATTCACATTAATATTTGACATTGTACTTATCATCGATTATTATATTATTTAAGTAATCTGCTGGCACAAGCTATATCTCCTCTTCTCATCATTCCATCTCTTATTCCAGGCTTTTCTGTCAACTCCTCCTTGGCTGTCCATTGGATCCCAGGCATCTGTGAGGGGACTGGTACAGGTTTCTGTTGGACAATCTCTTATTGCCAGATAAGTCGACGCCTCATTGGCCTGCCACCTTCACCGCATCGAGTACACAAACATCATGTGACGTGACATCATAAATAATTCAAATGTCATAAATAATTCAATAATATCAAAAATATTCTAAATATTTTTAATTAACTCTAGTGGTGTATTACCACCCGTTTTAGAGATATTTTAAATTATAATTTTAGCAGACGATATTTTATTATATTTTATAATTAAATTTTTTATACAATTTCTTATTCCATTTTGTAACTATATCGAGGTTACGTTTCAGATACCGAAATTAATTGCTGGCTATTCTTCTAATCAAACTACTGAAAATATTTATGTTTAATCATTGATTTTTAGATTTAAATGTCTGAAAACATTGTAAATTATATCATTCACTAGGCATTCATGTTTTTTAATAAAATCATCTGTAAAATTATTCTATGTTAACATAAATATAAAATGTGTGGCAGTTTCATGTTCAAATGGGAAATAGCGTTTGATATTTATAAGTTTTATTAAGAGTGTAGGCGTCACATTTAGTAATCATTAGTCATTTTTCTCGCTAGGGACATGTGTGGAAATGGCTTGTCAAATATACAGGGTGTTTCAAAGAGACAGCCCGACTGTTAAAAAGGTAGAACTTACGGGCAGGTAAATTTTATACCCCATATATATGAGTCAATTAGTACTACTGCACTCAAGGTCAAAAAGCAGTTACAATAGCCATGGCATGCATAAGTCTACTTCATGTCTCCATTCATGTGTCATTTATTCATTCCCGTGTAATGTGTCGGCTGTGTCGTTTTCCACGTCTCAACTTATTACTTTCCTTATATACATAATGTATAAGGAAAGTATGCAGATCCGGTGGTCGAGCGGTCAGGGGCATGCGTTTCCGTCTCATCGCTGGATTACCGGGTTGCGGGTTCGAATCCCGCCAGCGGGCATGGATGTTGTCATGTCGAAGCCAAGTCAGACTTCCATCCTTCGGGGGCTTCTATAAAAGTGAAGTTGCAAATCTCCTCCCCTCGCCATGAGACACCCTGGGGGAGGGGTCTTGTGGACGTGGTGCGTAGGCGCCCCTTCACCACGTTTGAATTAGTACACACACGTAAGGAAAGTATTGTGACGGGGTCGAAAATTCGACTTCGAGTTTTCGACGGGAGAGCACGTTTCAAGCATCCCTGATCACGAATCAAACATTTTTGGGGTGATGTCTTTATCTCTCTGTGTGTGTGTCAGTGGGTCTGTGGAGACGATATCTCACGAACGAATGGAGCGATTCGAATGATATTTGGTACAAAAATCACAATCCGTGAATACTGGAAGCTTATTGTTTTTAAACGCAATCGAATGTTCAGAACCACCTAAATTTTCGAGTGAAATTTTGAAAAAGTCATCAAAAAATCAAAACCTTTAATATAGTTACGCAAACAGACATTTCTTATGTCATTTTTCCTTAGAAAACGATTGACATAAACTTTAAAATGCTAGCATGAACAGTACTCAAGATATTACAACACATCTTTCAAATAAATTTATCAAAAAAATTCCATAAATTAAAAAAAAATATATTAACTGTTGAGAAACATGTTCACTTTTCATATGTAATATCATGCGATAAATTTGGTCATATTCGTGGTCGATTCATATTTTGCGTCATATTCGTGGATCTAGCTCGTGCCATTCATGAGAAAAGATACTTTGAGAAATACTTTTGTATTTGAACGCCAATAGCCATTTATCTGCTATAAGAATAACTTATTTCTCCTTCCATAACGCTTGGCGAGATTTTGGCGACGAATTTGGCGGAATGTCGCCAACTTGGCGACTTTTTGAAATGTTGCCAAATTAACGAAAATCTCGCCAAATGGTTAAAAATGATACTAAATGAAAATGACGACTAATTGACGAAAATCCAATATCTTGAAAAGAATACAAGTATCTACTATAAGAATAAGCTATTTTTTTGCTGTAGAAGTAGTAAATTCATTGCTTTATATAAGGAAAGTCATGTGCTGCTCACATCAGATTTTTTAACCATTAAAAGAGTTATTTGTGACAATCTAGATAATGTTCTAAGAGGTGTTCTGAATGAGTGATTTAATTGTTCGTTCATATTAAGAACTTCCGTGTACATTAGTGATGAATAGCTTGGGCGATGACTAATAATTTGATATAAAATTTACCTGGACGCAAGTTCTACCTTCTTAGATATCGGGGAAATTTTAAACACGTTTCTAACTTAACTCCATAACTCCGCCAAGGAATATATTTTTTTTCAAGTCCAGGGAATATTTAAATGTAAGATTCATTACCTTTTTTTAACTCTATCCAACATAGTTAAAAAATGTTTATGATTTTGGTCATTCTGTCTGTCTGTTTGTCCGTTCGCACGAAAACTGCCGTAGAAATGACTTTATCAAAATTAAAGTTTTGTATGTTATTGAGTCGGTTAATGGGATGTCTTGGAATGAAAATTAATAATATCACCCAATTGGTTTCGATTTAACTTGGGTTGACAAAGTGAAATACATTGAACCCTATGAGACTTACTTTTTTAAACATTTTTAAGTGGTGTTAAAATTTGCAAACTGCTTCGAAAATTTTAGGAAATATTCAAATTATTACATAAACTGTATAAAAAAAATCAGCAATATGTTGTTGTTGTTGTTGTTGAGACCCAGACAGTCCGACCTACCAGAAAGGTGTAAGGTAACTGTTTGGACGGCCGGGAAGTGCCACCCAATTTAGACCGGAACCCAGTGAGGGAGGCATCCACAGGGACCGCACCCTCCTTCCCCTACCACCAACCTCTCGGAAGGACTTACGGACCCACATGTTTAACGTGATCGTACTCCGCATGAACACGGCGGCAGTTGTGGCAGCGTGCAAATCCAGCGCGCAAACCACCGGGCTACCGCGCCCGAAAGGTGCCAACAGCACGCGGTGTTTCCAGGTGGTCACCCACCCAAGTACTAACCGCGCCCGATGCTGCCTGACTTCGGTGATCTAACGAGAACCGGTGTTTTCAGCACGGTACGGCCGTTGGCCCGCAGCAATATGTTGTTGTTGAAACCCAGACCGTCCGACCTACCAGAAAGGTGTATGGTAACTGTTTGGACGGTCGGGAAGTGCCACCCAATTCAGACCGGAACCCAGTGGGGGAGGCATCCACAGGGACCGTACCCTCCTTCCCCTACCACCAACCTCTCGGAAGGACTTTCGGACCCACATGTTTAACGTGATCGTACTCCGCATGAACACGGCGGCAGTTTTGGCAGTGGCTGGAATCGAACCCGGGCCTACCGAGTGCAACTCCAGCGCGCTAACCAATGGGCTACCGCGCCCGCAGCAATATGTTGTTGTTGTTGAGACCCAGACCGTCCGACCTACCAGAAAGGTGTAAGGTAACTGTATGGACGGCCGGGAAGTGCCACCCAATTTAGACCGGAACCCAGTGGGGGAGGCATCCACAGGGACCGTACCCTCCTTCCCCTACCACCAACCTCTCGGAAGGACTTACGGACCCACATGTTTAACGTGATCGTACTCCGCATGAACACGGCGGCATTTGTGGTAGCGTGCAAATCTAGCGCGCAAACCACGGGGATACCGCACCCGAGATGGCCAACAGCACGCGGTGTTCCGAGGTGGTCACCCACCAAGTACTAACCGCGCCCGATGCTGCTTGACTTCGGTGATCTAACGAGAACCGGTGTTTTCAGCACGGTACGGCCGTTGGCCCGCAGCAATATGTTGTGTAGTTTTTCAAATAAGAATTGAAATAAGAATTATACTCATATTATATGAAGAGATCACGTGACTCATTGCAAAATAAAAGATGGCTTCCATCTTTTTCCACTATGCATAGCGTAGATGTTTAAAGATCGTTTAAATTTATATATGGTGTTGCATCCGTCATAAAAACGCTTTATTTTACCGTATTATCTGTGTATCTAAATTCTGTGCTTACGCAATTACAATATTTTTTTATTTTAAATGATTACTAAACTTTATTCCTACAATGAAGTCTAATTTTATTGCTGAACTACAGCTAACAGAATGTAAACAAATTAAGCGATTATAAGATGAGTTGCATAAGAATTGCTGAATTTCTTTTCACTCAAAATTATTTAGTTCTGGAGTCTGAAATATAAGTGATATGAATGAAATATTCATTGATTTTGCATAGGGAGGTAGACGATTTATATTCCAATGACGTCATTTGAATAAAATTTATTTTGTGTAACTAGCATTGTCTTTTTCGATGAAGTTTGAAATTTTTAAGTATAAAAACTTACTGTAGTACTGTGTTAATCTAAAAAATGTCAACGCTGTCTGCATCATATCTTAGAGATGTGCAAATAAAATTGCGTTTCAATTGGAAAGTGTTGTTTAATCAATGCTTTATGCATGATTGATCTTTCTTGTTAGCTTTTTTAATGAAGTTTTAAGTTTTCAAATATAAAAATTTATTGCAATATTATGTTAATTTAAAAAATATCAGCGTTAAATTCATCATATTTTAGAGATGTTTAAAGAAAATTGCATTTCAGTTGGAAAATGTTTCATAATCAATGCTTTATACATGATTGATATTTCTTGTTTTACCTTTAGAACAGAATAGAAACGCTTATTAAGGAATAGTTTGAAGGGTTATCTGAATTTAATCTCCCAAAAAATATATTTATTTAAAAAGTGTTGTATAATACATAATATAAATAAAAAATAAAATTTTGAGTACAAAGGTATAAAGTAGTATAAAACGAATGACAAAAGTATAACGAAGTGCAAAATAAACTATTTTAAACATTACATCCTTTTAAATAAACATATACATTTTAATCATTAACATACTTTTGCTTTGATGACGAATAAATATCCTACATAATAAATCTACAATAAATTGGGCAGGATGTATCGAATAATATTCTAATAATGGCTGTAAAAAGCTGTAAAGTTTATTGCCTTAAAGCAAAGTGAGCTAATTATATATTGTTTAAACATTGTAAAACTCTATATTAAAGAATATTCTAAATAACAGCGTACTACGAACCCCTTCTTTTATCCTGTCTATCTCCTTCTGATTTTGCTCTATCCGCAGGCAATTTTGTATCTAGGTATTTCACTGAACGATTTAATCCGTCTTTCAATGAAAACAAATAGTATGTGATATCCTCCTGAGTTACCTAACATTAAAATAGTTTTTTAACCCCTATCATTATCCCTTGACGTAATGAGGAAACTGCATTCACAATTAACTGCTTTGAAAAGTGGAGTCTATTTACTAATTCACACTGATATGATCTATAACTTGTTCTACATGCGCGTGGAATTTTTATTTCAAACATTCTGATCCAAGATGAGTTTAAATGTTTTCTTTGACACAGTATCGTCTGATTAATTTGTATATTCCATTGCAGAGCCGGATCAACTTACGGATGGAATAGCCACTATAGATATATACGGCATAGTGGCATAAATGGTGAAAATTTCAGAATGGGGAACAAGTACAAATATGTCCAGGGCTTAGTGGTTATATTTCAAAATGATGAACGTGACAGTATTAATAATACCATGACCTAGTGGTTATAATGGTGCCCGTTTCAGAAGGTTAAACATGGCAGTATATGTGTTATAGTTTTTTAACACTTTCCAACATACTTGAAAAGTATTTATGACTTTGTTCATGCATTCAGTCTGTCTGTCTGTCCGTTCGCACGATAACTGCCGTTAAAATGACTTTTATCAAAATGAAATTTTAGTATGATGTTGAAACGGTCTGTGGGACATATGGGAATGTAAATGAATAGTATCACCCAAATAATTTTGAATTAAACCCGGGTTGAAAATGTGAAATACATTGAACCCTATGGGACTTAATTTTGCAAGCGAAGTTAAAATTCACAAATTGCTTCGAAAATTTTAGAAAATATTCAAATTATCCCATAAAATACATATAAAAAAATCATCAAAATATGTTAAGTAGTTTTTTAAATAAAAATTTAAATAATAATTACACCCATATTATAAGAAGAAATCACGTGACCCACATCAAAATCAAATATGGCATCCATCTTTTTTTCCCAGTGTAAAAATCATAATTTTTAAAGTTCTTTTACATTTATATGTAGTTTTGCATCCATCCGAAAACCGCTTTATTTTTGTGTATTTTCTGTGCATCTATATTCTACGCCAACGCAATTACAATACTTATGTGTTTAAATGGTCATCATGCTTTGAGTTGTATAAGAAATGCTGATTTTTTTTCACGCAAAATTATTTTGCTCTTGAGTCTGGAATATAATTGATATGAATGAAATGTTCATTGCTTTTACATTGAGAGCCAGATGATTTATATTTCGATGACGTCATTTGAATAAAGCTAATTCTTTTTCCCGAAGTTTTAAGTTTTCAATTATAATAAATTACTGTAGTACTGTGATAATTTATATATCAGTGCTGAATGTATCGCATTTTAGAGATGCTTAAATAAAATTGCATTTCGGTGGAAAGTATTTCATAATCAATGCTTTACGCATGATTGATCTTTCTTGTTTACAAAATGGTACGGATATTACATAAATGGCAAGCGAACGCTATGAATGTCTTGATCAATAAGGAAAACTTGAATAATGCATATGAGCATAAATAACACAATAATACAGCATACTGCTGTTTCTGATTGACTTTCTCAAGTGAGCTAGCTCTTAAACCAGGTCTTGGGTATTATAACCTCCTCTATTTCTTCTATTTATGTCCATTCATCTTTCGGACTTTTGGTTTGTTAGTTCTCTTGTACTAACGAAACAACTGTATGCTGCATTACTGTGTTATTTGTACTTATGTACGTTGGTCAAGTTTCCCTTATCCTTTACACAAAGTGTATTCTACTTATTGAAGTCATGATCAATTCTCTAATTTACGTTCTACTATCTTTTTCTGGCTAAATACTATGATCTGTGACATAAAATCTATGAATTAATTTTTTTTTAATTTCTAGTGGTAGATAATTTTCTAGAGTCCAATTTCAAAGAATTCACAACTTTTAAATAAAAGAAAATAAAACTTTTCCATAATGAGACAGAAAATGAGACAGAATAATCACATACTCACGCCGGATTCTAGACACTGATTTGCAGAAACGAACATTCATGTGAAGACATAAATGGCATAAATTCTGATGCAGCAATAAATGAGTATTGCACCTATTAAGGATCATTGTTATTACACGTACATCAATTCCCGTCGATGACCCGAAACCAATACAAGAAATCGACGTTTTGTGAATAACGAGAAATAATTACAGAGGATGAAAATGCAAAAAAAAAAAAGAAAAAAATGAAGTTTTACTTTGTGCTGCGAAAATGAAGTAGCGCGACTGTAGAAAACAATATATTGTTGTAATTACTTCGTATCTTTTCAATTTGTTCGCCTTTCTCAAAAGGAAAAACATTTTATATAGGCCTTAAGCTAATTATTATTGCCAAACTTCCTGTCATGGTTGAGGGAGTACGTTAACGTTTGATCTCGGAAAACTTTGGAAAAAGCGCCAACATGCTGATTTTGATCGACTTTTATTTAGTTCCAATATTGAAGCCGGAAGTGACATTTTGGGTAATTTCTGGAATTTTCCATGGAACGTTGTGAAGTGGAAGTAAAAAATAAAGTTACTTCAGTTTAGCTTTGCCAGTCATTAGCAACTGAGACAGTTCAATGAATTGTGAATTTGTGAGCATTTTTAGAACACAATTTTTGTTTGGTAATTTGTTGAGGACATAATCACTGTGTCTGACAATTGTTCTGGAATATTGCTAGATAGTTAGAAAACTAATACAATAGTAGCCAAATTATTATGCCTAAAGTTAATATTTTTGTCGGTTTGTTTTTATTTCCCAAATAAAACATTTTACTGAAGAACAATTTTTATTGCTGCAAGAAATACATCTCAGCTACAAATTTTGGAAATTATACAGGGTGCTTCGGTCTGCAATTTTGCACCGACGTGGATAACCTGGACATCGTTAAAATGGTGGTATTTGTGTAGTACGTGTTGGAATAAAATACGTTTATATTTCCCTTATTTTTAAGACCCCCAACCGCACAATTTGTATTTTGCTAACAGTCCTGCTTGTGTGAGTAAAAAACTATCCTCAATAAAAACCCTGTAACGCAGTTAATGCACTATGTCAGTTTGAATATCACATAAATAAATAAGTAATTTGGTTTGACCTAAAGACCACATTTTTAAATTCAAGCATATCGGAATAATTTGTCAAAGATACACGTAGGTTACTGATATGCATATTTTGTTACTTTTTTAGAGACATCATTTTTGGCGGGCAGCAATGAAACTGTGTAAAAGAATACCGTCGCATAATCAATACATGACATTAAACGTTTGAGGAAGTGTTCGGACTCGTAAAAGGTCGGCAAAAACATCCCATCTCACTGAAAAGTAACAAACTGATTGCCACTGGACGTCCTTCTTTTGACAAATACGACCGTTCTGAGATCCTAAAACCTATTTGTTGCTTCATGTATTTATGGACTCGAATCCGTACAGCTGTAAAAAAAAAAAAAAAACTATTTTAGGCAGTACATGGCTTCCTCTACATATTTCAGTTTATTTTTATATATTTCGTTATTCGTACTCACGCAAATGATATACCATATAGGACCGATTATTCAGATTTTTAAAGTCTGGAAGGACCAAAAATCCGGAACTTCAAAAAATTCTTCTACATGCTCTTTCTATTTATTTTATTTTTCTTATTACTTTCCTTATATTCATAAAGTATAAGGAAAGTATTGTGACGGGGTCGAAAATTCGAATTCGAGTTTTCGACGGGAGAGCACGTTTCAAGCATCCTTGATCACGAATCAAACATTTTTAAGCTGATGTCTCTCTCTGTGTGTGTATGTGTGTCAGTGAGTCTGTGGAGATGACATCTCGCGAACAAATAGAGCGATTTGAATGAAATTTAGTACAAAAATCACAATCCGTGAATACTGGAAGCCTATTGTTTTTAAACGTAATCAAATGCTCAGAACCCCCTAAATTTTCGAGTGAAATTTTGAAAAAATAATCAAAAAATCAAAACCTTAAATAAAGTTACGCAAATAGACATTTCTTATGTAATTTTTCTTTAGAAAACGATTGAGATAAGCTTTAGAATGCTAGCATGAACCGTTCTCGAGATATTGAACATTTTTTAAATAAATGTATCAAAAAATCCCATAAATTAAAAAAATATATTAACTGTTGAGAAACATGTTCACTTTTCATATGTATTATCATGCGATAAATTCGGGGACTCATTCTCGTGGATCTAGATCGTTCCATTCATGAGAAAAGATAGTTTGAGTAATACTTTTGTATATGAACGCCAATAGTTATTTATCTGCTATAAGAATAACTTATTTCTCCGTCCAAAACGCTTGGCGAGAATTTGGCGACGAATTTGGCGGAATGCGGCCAACTTGACGATTCTTTTTAAATGTTGCCAAATGAGCGAAAATCTCGCCAAATGGATAAAAGTGATACTAAATCAATGAAAATGACGACTAATTGACAAAAATTCAATATCTTGGAAAGAATATAAATATCTACTATAAGAAAAGCCTATTTTTTACTTTCCCTGCAATACATGGTAATGTATAGGGAAAGTATTGGAATCATGCCGAAAATCGCAACTCGAGTTTTCGACGGATCTACACGTTTCGAGATCTCTAGAATACGAAAAAACTATTTTTAGCTTGACGTCTGTGTGTGTGTCTGTCTGTCTGTCTGTCTGTCTGTGTGTCTGTCTGTGCAGATTTTGTATCCACTCTAACTAAAAAACTAATTGACCGAATATCATAAAATTTGGTAGGTAAGTCACTTGTGGGCGAATCTGATGCTGATTAGTTTTGGGTACGATTCGGGATAAAAGAACCCGCATTTTTTGCGAAATGGCCCCCGCAAAAGCTTGTATCCACTCTAGCTGAAAAACTAATGGACCGAATTTCACAAAATTCGGTAAATAAGTCGCTTGTAGGTCACCCTGGTGCTGATTAGATTTTGGTACGATTCGGAAAAAAATAACCTGGCTTTTTTTGCAAAATGGCCCGCAAAAATCGTCCAAATCTAAACTAAAGAACTGGGTATACTCAAATATATCCATTAAATGCTGATTTAATACGTAATTTTTAACGACGAAAAGAATAAGACCAACCCCATTACACTAGGACTAGCCATTTTCGAGATATTTTAGTTTCTCGTACTTTCCCTACGCCATCTTTGAAAATAAGCCCGGTTACCGAATGAGAACGAAAATTGAATTAAAAGTGAAATAAATTTAATTAAAATAAAGAGAACGTTAATATAAGTCTGCAGGGAAAGTCATGTGCTGCTCACATCAGATTTTTTTTATTGTAAAAGTAGTAAATTCATTGCATTATATAAGGAAAGTCATGTGTTGCCCACATCAGATTTTTTTTATTACTTTGTCCATTTCTGAGATAGTGCCACGATCGTTTGTGGAAAAGGAAGAATTTTTTTTTTGCATTTCTTTGCAAACGCGAAATAAAAAAAAAATTGGGCCAATTACGTTTTTAAAACTTTCCAACATAGTTGAAAAGTGTTTATAACTTTGGTCATTCTGTGTGTGTGGCCGTTTCCACGCTAACTGCCGTAAAAATGGCCTTATCGAAATAAAATTTCCATACGCTGTTGAAAAAGTCCGCGGGATGTTTGGGAATGGAAATGAATAACACCACCCAATTGGTTTTGGATTTAACCCGGGTTGAAAACATGAAATACATCGAACCCTAAGGGACTTCATTTTTCATACATTTTTAAGCGAAGTTAAAATTCGCAGATTTCTTTGAAAAGTTTAAGAAATATTCAAATTATCACATAACACGTGCAAAAAATTTCAGAAAAATATATTGGGCATTTTTTAAAAATAAAAATTGAAATAATAATTACACTCATGACATATGAAGAGGTCACGTGACTCATTACAAAATAGAATATGGCTTCCATTTCCGCTGTTACAGTAAATCTTTAAAGGCCGTTTAAATTTATATTTAGTGTTACATCCGTCCTAAAACCGCTTTATTTTTGCGTTTTATCTGTGTATCCAAGTTCTGTGTCAACGCAATAA
Organism: Amaurobius ferox; assembly: GCA_951213105.1. NCBI lineage: Eukaryota > Metazoa > Arthropoda > Arachnida > Araneae > Amaurobiidae > Amaurobius > Amaurobius ferox. The sequence goes on along the minus strand of OX578143.1, from coordinate 62,412,806 downwards.
CAATATTTTTGATTTTAAATGATCACTAAACTTTGATTGTTTCTACAACGAAGCCTAATTTTAACACATGCAGAATGTAAACAAATCAAGTAAGTTGAGTTGTATAAGAATTGCTGACTATTTTTCACTCAAAATTATTTAGTTCTGTAATCTGGAACATAAATGATATGAATGAAATATTTATCGATTTTACATAAAGAGGCAGACAATTTATATTTCGATGACGTCATTAGAACAAAGTTCATTTTGTGTATTTTGTGTAACTAGCATTGTCTTTTTCGATGAAGTTTTAAGTTTTCAAGAATAATAAATTACTGCAGTGCTGTGATAATTTAAAATATATCACCGCTGAATGTGCCGCCTTTTAGAGATGTTAAAATAAAATTGCATTTCAGTTGGAAAGTGTTTCATAATCAATGCTTTATGCATGATCGATCTTTCTTAACTTCGAGTTCGGGTTTGTTGGTTCTCTTACACTCTCAAAGGGATCCAGTGCAATCTCGAAACAGCTGCATGCCGCATTATTACTCGTATTTTATTTGTGCTTACATATTTTGCTCCAATTTCCCTTATCCTTTTGCACAAAGTGTTTCTTATTTAAAGATCCACGAGAATGACATTAAAAATCCGATGTGGGCAGCACATGACTTTCCCTGCAGACTTATATCCACGCTCTCTTTATTTTAATTCACTTTTAATTCAATTTTCGTTCTCATTTGGTAACTGGATTTATTTTCAAAGGTGGCGTGGAGAAAATACGAAAAACTAAAATATCTGGAGAACGGCTTGTCCTGGTGCAATGGGGTTGGTCTTATTCCTTTCATCGTCAAAAATTGCTTATAATACAAGCATTTAATGGATATATTTAAGCATACGTAGTTTTTATTTTAGATTTTGACGATTTTTGCTGCCCATTTTGCAAAATAGGGCAGGTTATGTTCTTCCGAATTGTGCCAAAGTCTAATCAGCACCAGAGTAACCCACAGAAGACTTATCTACCGAATTTTGTGAAATTCGGTCCATTAGTTTTTCAACTAGAGTGGATACAGGCTTTTGCGGGCCACTTCGCAAAATCAGGCGGGTTCTTTCATCCCGAATCGTACCCAAAACTAATCAGCACCAGATTCGCCCACAAGTGATTTACCTACCAAATTTTATGAAATTCGGTCAATTAGTTTTTTAGTTAGAGTGGATACAAAATCTGCACAGATAGACAGACAGACACACAGACAGACAGGCACATTGACAGGCACACAGAAACACACACACAGACGTTAAGCTAAAAATAGTTTTTTCGTATTCTAGAGGTCTCGAAACGCGTAGATCCGTCGAAAACTCGAGTTGCGATTTTCGGCATGATTCCAATACTTTCCATATGCATTACCATGTATTGCAGGGAAAGTAAAAAAAAATATTGCATAATGTTGCTTATGGAAATGAAACATACTTGTCAAAACTTTCTTCTTTCTAATTTGTGTATTTCTTATATAAAATTATTTGCAAGACGTACAATATCTCGACAACGGTTCATGCTATCGTTCTAAAATGCGTCGTTCGTTACCAAATCAAAAATTACGTATACAATGATTATTTATTTAACATTATTGAAGGTCCTAAACTTTTAATCAATATTTACTAAATTCACTTGAAAATTTAAGAGTCTTCTGATTGCGTTGAAAATCACAATGGTTTCAGGATTCACTAATTGGGATACTCAGAGGTGTGGGTTTTCCAGAAAATTTTGAAACGGAAAATTTTCCAGAAAATTTTGATATTATTCTCTATATTACATTATTCTCTATATCTCTCTTATTCTCTATATTATCTCTATTTACGGGCCATTTATATAAAACAAGCATTTAATGGATATATTTCAGCATACGTAGATTTAATTTTAGATTTTGTAGATTTTTGCCGACCATTTTGCAAAAAAAGGAAGGTTATTTTTCTCCGAATCGTACCAAAATCTAATCAGCACCAGGATGACCCACAAGCGACTTATCCACCAAATTTTGTGAAATTTGGTCAGCTAGAGTGGATACAAGCTTTTGCGGGCCATTTCGCAAAAAAAAAAAAGGCGAGTTCTTTTATCCCGAATCGTACCCAAAACTAATCAGCACCAGATTCGCCCACAAGTGACTTACCTACCAAATTTTATGAAATTCGGTCAATTAGTTTTTTAGTTAGAGTGGATAAAAATTCTCCACAGACAGACAGACACACACACAGATGTCACGTTAAAAATAGTTTTTTCGCATTCTAGAGGTCTCGAAGCGTGTAATAAAAGGCAGGTTGTTCCTCTCCAAATTGTACCAAAATCTAATCAGCACCAGAGTATCCCACAAGTAACTTATCTACCAAATTTTGTGAAATTTGGTCAATTAGTATTTCAGCTAGTGTGGATACATGAAATTTTTGCGGGCCATTTCCTAAAAAAAAGGCAGGTTGTTCGTTTCCGAATCGTACCAAAATCTAATCAGCACCAGGGTCGACCACAAGTGGCTTATCTACCGAATTTTATGTAATTCAGACGATTAGTTGAGTTATAGTGGAAATATACAATTTTTGCAGGCCATTTCGTAAAAAAAGGCAGGTTGTTCTTTTCCGAATCGTATCAAAATTTAATCAGCAACAGGGTGACTTACAAGTGACTTATGTACCAAATTTTATAAAATTTGATCAATTAGTTTTTCAGTTACAGTGAATACAGGCCATTTTTTTAGGGCCATTTCGCAAAAAAAGGCGGGTTGGTTTATTCCGAATAGTACCCAAAACTAATCAGCACCAGGGTCACATACAAGTGACTTACCTACCAAATTTTATGAAATTCGGTCCATTAGATTTTGAGTTAGAGTGGATACATACGACAGACAGACAGACAGTGGATACACAGACAGACAGACAGACACACACACAGACGTCACGCTAAAAATAGTTTTTTCGTATTCTAGAGGTCTTGAAACGTGTAGATCCGTCGAAAACTCGAATTGCGATTTTCGACATGATTCCAATACTTACCCTATACATTACCAGGTATTGCAGGGAAAGTAAAAATCTGATGTGGGCAGCACATGACTTTCCCTGCAGACTTATATTCACGTTCTCTTTATTTTAACTAAATTTATTTCACTTTTAATTCAATTTTCGTTCTCATTTAATAACTGGACTTATTTTCAAAGGTGGCGTAGAGAAAATACGAAAAAAATAAAATATCTCGAGAACGGCTAGTCCTAGTGTATTGGGGTTAGTCTTATTCTTTTTTTCGTTAAAGATTACGTATTAAACAAGCATTTAATGGATATATTTGAGTATACGTAGTTTTTTATTTTAGATTTTGGCAATTTTTGCGGGCCATTTTGCAAAAAAAGACATATTATTTTTTTCCGAATCATACCAAAATCTAATCAGCACCAGTGTGTCCCACAAGTGACTTGCCTACCGAATTTTGTGGAATTTGGTCCATTAGTTTTTTAGCTAGAGAGGATACAAGCTTTTGCGGGCCATTTCGCAAAAAAGGCGGGTTCTTTTATCCCGAATCATACCCAAAACTAATCAGCACCAGAATCGCCCACAAGTGACTTACCTATCAAATTTTATGAAATTCGGTCAATTACTTTTTTAGTTAGAGTGGATACAAAATTTGAACAGACAGACAGACACACAGACAGACAGACAGACACACACACAGACACACACACAGACGTCACGCTAAAAATAGTTTTTTCGTATTCTAGAGGTCTCGAAACGTGTAGATCCGTCGAAAACTCGAGTTGCGATTTTCGGCATGATTCCAATACTTTCCCTATACATAACCATGTATTGCAGGGAAAGAAAAATACATTATTATTTTCCTTATATACATAATGTATAAGGAAAGTATTGTGACGGGGTCGAAAATTCGAATTCGAGTTTTCGACGGGAGAGCACGTTTCAAGCATCCCTGATCACGAATCAAACATTTTTGAAGTGATGTCTGTGTGTGTGTGTGTGTGTGTGTGTGTGTGTGTGAAAGTGTGTGTGTGTGTATGTGTGTGTGTGTGTGTGTGTGTCAGTGGGTCTGTGGAGACGATAACTGACGAACGAATGGACCGATTCGAACCAAATTTGGTACAAAAATGACAATCTGTAAACACTGGAAGCCTATTGTTTTTATACGCAATCGAATGTTCAGAACCCCCCTAAATTTTCGAATGAAATTTTGAAAAAATCGTCAAAAAATCAAAACGAATAATAAAGTTACGTAAATAGACATTCCTTATGTAATTTTTCAGTAGAAAACGATTGACATAAATTTTAGAACGGTAACATGAACCGTTCTCGAGACATTGCACATTTTTCAAAAACATTTTAAAAAAGTCAAATAAAATAGAAAAAAAATATTTCCTATTGAGAAACATGTTCACTTTTCATATATAATATCATGCGATAAATTGGGTGACATCATTCTCGTGGATCTAGCTCGTTCCATTCATGAAAAAAGATACTTTGAGTAATACTTTTGCATTTGAACGCCAATTTATCTGCTGTAAGAATAACTTATTTCTTCGTTCATAACGCTTGGCGAGATTTTGGCGACGAAATTGGCGGAATGTCGCCAACTTGGCGACTTTTTGAAATGTTGCCAAGTTAACGAAAATCTCGCCAAATGGATAAAAATGACGCTAAATCAATGAAAATGACGACTAATTGTGGAAAATTCAATATCTAATAAGTTATATAATATATAAATATATAATAATAGTTATATAATATATGTCGAAAATTCAATATCTAATATGTTATATATATATATATATATATATATATATATATATATATATATATATATATATATATATATATATAACTTATTTCTTTGTCCATAACGCTTGGCGAGATTTTAGCGACAAAATTGGCGGAATGTCGCCAACTTGGCGACTTTTTGAAATGTTGCCAAATTAACGAAAATCTCGCCAAATGGATAAAAATGACGATAATCAATGAAAATGACGACTAATTGTCGAAAAGTCAATTTCTTGGAAAGGATATTAGTATCTACTAGAAGAAAAACCTATTTATTTTACTGTAAAAGTAGTAAATTCATTTCATTATATAAGGAAAGTCATGTGTTGCCCACATCAGATTTTTTTTAAACGTAATCGAATGTTCAGAACCCCCATAAATTTTCGAGTGAAATTTTGAAAAAATCGCCAAAAAATCAAAACCGCTAATAAAGTTACGCAAATAGACATTTCTTATGTAACTTTTCATTAGAAAACAATTGACATAAATTTTAGAACGCTAACATGAACCGTTCTCGAGATATTGCACATTTTTTAAAAAAAATTATCAAAACGTCATATAAAATAAAAAAAATATATTTCCTATTGAGAAATATGTTCACTTTTCATATGTAATACCATGCGATAAATTGGGTGACATCATTCTCGTGGATCTAGCTCGTTCCATTCACGAGAAAAGATACTTCGAGTAATACTTTTGTATTTGAACGCCAATAGTCATTTATTTGCTATAAGAATAACCTATTTCTCCATCAGTAAAGCTTGGCGAGATTTTGGCGACGAATTTGGGGGAATGTGGCCAACTTGGCGACTTTTTGAAATGTTGTCAAATTAACAAAAATCTCGCCAAATGGATTAAAATGACACGCTAAATCAATGAAAATGACGACTAATTGTGGAAAATTCAATATCTTGGAAAGAATATAAGTATCTACTATAAGAAAAACCTATTACTTTCCTTATATACATAATGTATAAGAAAAGTATTGTGACGGGGTCGAAAATTCGAATTCGAGTTTTCGACGGGAGAGCACGTTTCAAGCATCCCTGATCACGAATCAAACATTTTTAAAGTTATGTCTGTGTGTGTGTGTGTGTGAAAGTATGTGTGTGTGTGTGTGTGTGTGTGTGTGTGTCAGTGAGTCTGTGGAGACGATAACTGACGAACGAATGAACCGATTCGAACAAAATTTGGTACAAAAATCACAATCCGTAAACACTGGAAGCCTAATGTTTTTATACGCAATCGAATGTTCAGAACCCCCCCTAAATTTTCGAATGAAATTTTGAAAAAATCGTCAAAAAATTAAAACCGCTAATAAAGTTACAGAAATAGACATTTCTTATGTAATTTTCCATTAGAAAACGATTGACATAAATTTTAGAACGCTAACATGAACCGTTCTCGAAATATTGCACATTTTTCAAAAAAATTATCAAAAAGTCATATAAAATAAAAAAAAAAAAAATATTTCCTATTGAGAAACATGTTCACTTTCATATGTAATACCATGCAAAAAATTGGGTGATATCATTCTCGTGGATCCATATCGTTCCATTCGTGAAAAAAGATACTTTAAGTAATACTTTTGTATTTGAACTTCAATAGTCATTTATCTGCTGTAAGAATAACTTATTTCTCCGTCCATAACGCTTGGCGAGATTTTGGCGACGAATTTGGCGGAATGTCGCCAACTTCGCGACATTTTTAATTGTTGCCAAATTAACAAAAATCTCGCCAAATTGATAAAAATGACGCTAAATCAATGAAAATTACGACTCATTGAAGAAAATTCAATATCTTGGAAAGAATATAAGTATCTACTATAAGAATACCATTTTTTTGACTGCAAAAGTAGTAAATTCATTGCATTATATAAGAAAAGTCATGTGTTGCCCACATCAGATTTTTTTTAGCTGTAAAAGTAGTAAATTCATTGCATTATATAAGGAAAGTCATGTGTTGCTCACATCAGATTTTTTTTTTACTGTAAAAGTAGTAAATGCATTGCATTATATAGGGAAAGTCAGGTGTTGCCCACATCAGATTTTTATAAATGTTGGAGGATTTAGTACTAAAAGTATCGGCTTCTTAAAATTTTATTCGTTTTTTTCAGAATGAGTCAAATGTGTCTGGTACTTTTTTGGTTGTTATCCATTCTTTTTCTATAAAATATAGACACACATACACACATTTACCGCCCACCCTCCTTCATTTTCTATTTCAAAATTAGAAAACGCAATGGTCAAAAGCTTCTTGTAAAGATACCTTCTTTTCTGGAAAACAATTTGGAAAGCGTATTAAATTCTATTTTAAAATTCAACCCACATCTCTAGTTGTTCCAAATTTCGTTCAAAGTGCTATTTTTGTTCATGAGATAACGCGTTTACAGACTTACACACAGACATACATATTCACATACATACTCAGGAATTGGTTTTGAGTGAATAACATCTTATAAAATTAAACTCTAATGATGTTCAAAATGGTCAAAATATTTAAATATCAAAATTATTTCTCTGACTTGACCCGAAATCCAATTATATTATATCCTAATAGGGCTTTCAGTGGGTTAAAAATTATTCACTTATTGCTAGTACTTTTAAATTTCGAGATATAAGCATTACAAAGTTTAACAAGAAAGATCAATTATGCATAAAGCATGGATTATGGAACACTTTCCAACTGAAAAGTACTTTTATTTAAACGACTCAAAAAGCGATACATTCAGCGCTGATATTTTTTAAATTATCACAGTGCTACCATAATTTATTATATTTGTAAACTTAAAACTTTTTCGAAAGAAATGAACTTTATTTAAATGACGTCATCGAAATATAGATCGTTTGGCTCTGTAAAAGCAATGACTATTTCATTCATATTACTTTTATTCCAGAATCCAGAGCTAAATGATTTTGCTTGAAAAAAAATTTAGCAATTCTTATACAACTGATCTTACAATCACTTGTTTACATTCTGCATCCATTAAAATTAGGCTTCGTTGTAGAAATAATCAAAGTTTGATGATCATTTAAACACAAAACTATTGTAATTGCGTTGTCACAGAATTTAGAATAAAAATAAAGCGGTTTTAGGACGGATGTTACATTAAATATAATTTTAAAAGAACTTTAAAAATCATGAATTTTACACTGGGAAAAAAAAGATGGATGCCATATTTTATTTTGAAGTGTGTCTCGATGTCTCTTCATGTAATATGGATGTAATTATTATTTTAATTTTTATTTAAAAAACTACCGAACATATTTTGCTGTGTTCCGACAAAACAAGTATTATGTTCCGACAAAACAAGTACGTTGCACACTTGTTTATATTTTTATCTATTAGGTTCGTAGATGCAATCGTCCAAAGTGTTTACATTCTTCAAATCGCTCCGATTTCACACGGATACTCGACCGTACAGACGTTAATTGAGTAATTTAATATATTTTTTTCAGCCTTTATTTATATATTTAAGATGCATATTACTTCCCCACAACATTTTTACATCAAAATCCGAGTAACATCCTCAGTATTAGAATTGCGGCCGTAGATAGAAAATGAACGGTCGGTGACGAGTCATCAGCCAATAGTGTTTGAAAACGGAGGTCAATTTTCTAATCGGTTATCGGTGATTTGTCTGATGTCAAATATATGAATCACCCGCACGCGAGAGCCTTGATGGCCTGATTCTGTTGATGTAGTTCTATCTTTATGTTATCAATCACATCTTACTTTTCCTGTAACCCTGACCTTGTAGTTTTTTTTTATTTTCTAATCAGAATCTCTAGTAAACAACTGCCACTCCAGCGCGGTAATGTGCGTATAGTATTTTTTTGTGAATGAACAAAAAAATGCTTCAATTTTCAGTGGAACGTTAGATAAGTTGAACTGACACTTCGAGTTTCGGAAGCAGTTGATGTGACGACTTGTGAAGCATTATCTAGTGCAGAGATCTGCAAGTTAGTGAGCGCGACAGCCGCAGTGCTCGTGCTCATTAATTTGGTACTCTCTTAAGTCATAAAATAGTTTTTGAAAATATTTAAAATTCATTTTTTTTTGTTTATGAAATGTTGTTTATGTAAAGAAGGTTTTAAATCCTAAACTGTTAAACTAGATAAATATCAAAATTTGAACTGGTTTATATTAAATATGTAATTATAATAATATCGTGTGATCACTCATCATCCATTGAATTTACTATGAATACATTATAATACTTGGAAGTAAAGAAAATTCTAGACATTTCCGTTACCAGAATAAAATCCATTTTTTAGTCGTAATTCAAATATATTTGATTAAAAGATTGTAAAATTTGTTAAAGTGCAAATATTTATTTAATAAATATTAAAAATTTATTTGTATATTAGTCTACAAAAGATTTTGATTTGTTATTTCCTATAAATGTATGTGCTCTTCAGAAGAATGCAATACGCGCTCTTTAAACGAATTAAACTTAATGCTGGTGCTTCTTGGGAAAAAATTACATAGTGTTGTTACCAACCTAAAAATGTGACATAGTGTTGGTACTCGCTAAAATATTTTAACATAGTGCTGCTTATCCCTAGGAAAAATTAACAAGGTGCTAGTGCTTCCTAGAGAAAATTAATATAGAGCTGGTGCTCCCCAGAGAAAATTCATCTATAGCTAGTGCTATTTAAAAACTAACATAGTATTGGTGCTCCCTAAAATATTAACACAGTAATGGTGCTCCCCAGAGAAAATGAATCTATAGCTAGTGCTATTTAAAAACTACTTAACATAGTACTGGTGCTCCCTAAAATATTAACACAGTAATGGTGCTCCGTAGAAAAATTAACATAGAGCTGATGCTCCCTAGAAGAAAAAAAATATAATGCTGGTTCTCTTTAGAAGATTTTAACATAATAGTGTGCTCTTTGATAGTAATTGATTGAAGACCCTTGATCTAGCAATTAAACATTTGTTAGAAATAGTCTTCAAAGTATGCGGAAAATATTTTACGAAATGTGTATAAACCACCACCATAGGTAATTTGTATCAATCAAAAAATTTGTATCAGTCAAAATGCATAAAATACATGGTATCTTTAAGAGAAAAATTGAAAGATATTCGGAAATTTAACTGGGATGTTTGACCAATTACATTTTTTTTCCTGAGACAAATCGTAACGGGCTTCTACAAAATTAGCATTGTTTTCATAGGAGAACTGACTACTAACTACACAAGCAAAAATCTGCCAGCAAAAGTAAGAACCTAATGCTTTGCTTTTCATCAATTTTCTATGAGGAAGAAAACATACAAACGTTTCTTGTCATTACTTATGCCCACCAATTTCCCCATTAAAAATTGTTCTGCATGCAATTTTGATTCGGATTTAAAATGCACCGCTAAATTGGCCCCTTGGTAGTGATTTCATAAATCTACTAGCATTTAAGCCTGCCTAAGACAGGAAAACTAGCTCTCTTAAAAAATAAAATTGTGACATTCTTAATGTGTGTTGTTTCGTTTATCAATAATTGGTGTAACGTCGAATGTAGTCATTTTAATCGACGATTCCTCTCCGTTTGGTTCTTTCTAATGGTCGATACTATACTTGTGCAAAAATTCAACTTTCTAGTTCGTCGGGGGGAAGGGTGCTTCTGGAGAGTCAGGAAAGTGTTTTCAACCCCTCCCATGTTTTAGTTCCCCCGGGGAGAAATCTAAAATTTCGTTCCCTAAGGTTCTGTCCAGTGGTCGATACTATAAATGTGCAACGATTCAGTGTTCTAGGTTAATGCTTCTGAGCCTTTGTAAGACCGCTGTCCGATAAATTATTTTTGTGTAAGATATGGGCCATGTCCCAACAAATTTATTTCTAAATACATTTCTAATTTTTTTTAAGTTCATACATTAAAATAATAAAAGTATTAGTAATTAATTATGCCATAATCATAAAACGTATTAGTACATTTATGTATACGGTGTGGCATGTTGACAAATATAAAATGGCATTTAAATTACATTTAATTTATTATAATTTCCTCAGGCCAACATCATTAAATTTATTTGTGCTGAATTTCATTGGCATATCCCATTCTTATCACCAAAAATGTATAATATTATTCAGTATAAAATGGATTATTGAATTATTAAATTGATTTTACCCATGTTGGTTTGCAAAAAGAAACGGTATTGAGAGAGAGAGAGAAAAATATTTATTCATTGTAAATCACTATAGAAATCAGCTGAGTAGTCAGTCTCTTACTCACATTAAAATTTAAATGCGGCGTAGTCACCGACATTTGCCGCGTAAGTGTTATTTAGGCATTCTTGTTCTGAGCTTTTCACGAATATTATTACTTTCCCTGCAATACATGGTAATGTATAGGGAAAGTATTGGAATCATGTCGAAAATCGCAACTCGAGTTTTCGACGGATCTACACGTTTCGAGACCTCTAGAATACGAAAAAACCATTTTTAGCTGTGTGTGTCTGTCTGTCTGTGCAGATTTTGTATCCACTCTAACTAAAAAACTAATTGACCGAATTTCATAAAATTTGGTAGGTAAGTCACTTGTGCACGAATCTGGTGCTGATTAGTTTTGGGTATGACTCGGGTTAAAAGAACCCGCCTTTTTTTGAGAAATGGCCCGCAAAAGCTTGTATTCACTCTAACTGAAAAACTAATGGATCGAATTTCACAAAATTTGGTAGATAAGTCGCTTGTAGACCACCCTGGTGCTGATTAGATTTTGGTATAATTCGAAAAAAAATAACCTGCCTTTTTTGCAAAATGGCCCGCAAAAATCATCAAAATCTAAACTTAAGAACTACGTATGCTCAAATATAGCCATTAAATGCTTGTTTAATACGTAATTTTTAACGAAGAAAAGAATAAGACCAACCCCATTACACTAGGACTAGCCGTTCTCGAGATATTTTAGTTTTTCGTATTTGTCCTACACCATTTTTGAAAATAAGTCCAGTTTTCAAATGAGAACGAAAATTGAATTAAAAATTAATTAAATTTAATTTAAATAAATAGAACGTGAATATAAGTCTGCAGGGAAAGTCATGTGCTGCCCACATCAGATTTTTCTTTTTAGAGTATTTCTACTATGAAATATTTATTCATATAATATGCTTAGAAAACCAAAACGACAAATTCCAGAAAAATCTCTCGCGGCCCGGTATATTGGATACCAGAGTCCGGTACTGGGGCGTGGATCGGCTGTTGAGAAACACTGTTCAAGGTCACGGGGGGGGGGGGGCTTCTGAAAAATCTGAAAACAATTTTCAAAATCATTTATTATAACATACATTTTAACAGAAAGAATGAAAATATTTAATTGCCTGTTGCATGCAGAAGAAAATGTTATATTAAAAGAATAAAAAATAAGTTTCCTATAATCATCTGTACACTGACAGATAAAAGTGAGGCACAGTGGGGGAATTACAGTCTTGAGGTTGTTTTGACTTTTTGTAATATTAATGATCAATTTATAAACAATTTGTTTGTACGCAACCATTTGAAAGTTAAGGACGAAATGCAAATTCTCGAATAGCAAGAATATAAGTGGACTTTATGGCGCGAAACTTGCTGTGGTCCTTGAATAGAATATGCAAACATTGAAACGTATCTCGAAAAGAGAGTGGTTTTACTCCAAATATGCAAATTAGATATTCAGTAAAAAAATATGCGTTTATCGCTAAAACTTTCATTGCAACAACACACATTTCTGCGGAAAGTTGGAATGTCCATCTGCTTTAATATGACCCCCCCTTCTCCCATAGAATACATTTAGATGATTTACAACGCTGGTGTGCCGTTAGGAGACTTGAGGTTGGGTAATCCACGGAGTTGGTATCTTTCTTTTACTTACACCATTCTATCGTTACTCATTTGTGAACACAATTCCAAACGAGTGGAACTATCACTAGGAGACCATGTCTAGAGACGGCATGATTTCAAAATACTTTCCAATGATTGATAAGCAGTTTCACCGACGAGATGTTATCACTGAGAAACATCAATAACTGTACAAGGAGTTACTACTGCTGCAATAGCAGGGCCGATATGGATCAGTACTACGAGGCGAAGACTGTATATTAGAGGTCTCTATGCACGGTAATCAAAAATTTGTGTTGAGCTCCAAGGCGAGAAGATCACTTTTACACTGGGTTTGAGAACATGCCATTTGGATTCAAACACAGTGATCGAATGAATTCTTCACAGACTGATCGAGATTTGCTCTGTAGACTCTCAATAGTCTGGAGAGAGCAAGGAACACGCAACCCGTTCATTAACGCCGTTGAACACTATGCTCTTGGTCGTTATAGGTGATGGTATAGGGTGAATTTTCACTGGGAGGCCTCACCAATCTTCATGTTTTCTCAGCTGGCAGAGTGACATCTCAACAAAGTCCTTAATCTCTATGTCAGACTTTAGGCAGCTACAGTTGGTCCGGATTTTTGTTTAATGAAAACCATGCTCGCCCGTATAAACCGAACTTAGTAGAGCACTACTTTCAGAGCGAGGGTATTGAACATATCGGGTGGCCGGAATATTCCCCGGATCCTATCGAACATAATTGGGATGTCTTCAGGAGAACTGTTTTGTGGCGATTGTGCGTCGCCGGGCCCCGAACCAGGGACCTGATGCATTGTAGACCGACATTATAATCACTGAGCAAAAGCTAGCTCCTCCTCTGTTCTTATAATTCGGGTACTGGTGGCTCCAAGTGTCTTTGATCAGATGTCTTTGCTGCCGCAGTTTGTTCGCCTTCTCCCACCACATCCAAGGACTGCAAACTGCGCTTATACTATAAACATTGTTACCTTTTTCCGTTTATGTATAGTTTGCAACAATTCTTACCTGTCCTCGTAGATCACTTGATTGAGAGAATAAATTGACGGTGCCAAACCTGTATCAGGATACAAGGGGGCATATTCCATATTAAGTAACATTTAGCTTTTCTATACATCATTCAGAATGTTTATCCTCTGTATATGCATCATTCTGTTGTAGCAATTTTGGGATAAATAAATCCCTACAATTATAGCTGCAGATAAAAAAATCTGATGTGGGCAGCACATGACTTTCCCTACAGACTTATATACACGTTCTCTTTATTTTAATTAAATTTAATCCACTTTTATTTCAATTTTCGTTCTCATTTGGTAACTGGACTTATTTTCAAAGGTGGCGTAGACAAAATACGAAAAAACTAAAATATCTCGAGAACGGTTGCTATTTTCTTTGTTAAAAATTACGTATAAAACAAGCATTTAATGGATATATTTGAGCATACGTAGTTTTTCATTTTAGATTAGATTTTGACAATTTGCAAAAAAATTTGCAAAAAATTGCCATTTTGCAAAAAAAGGCAGGCTAGGTTTTCCAAATTGTACCAAAATCTAATCAGCATCAGGGTGACTCACAAGAGACCTATCTACCGAATTTTGTGAAATTCGGTCCAGTAATTTTTCAGCTAGAGTGGAAACAGGCTTTTGCGAGCCATTTCGTGATAAAAGACGGGTTCTTTTATCCCGAATCGTACCCAAAACTAATCAGCACCAGATTCGCTCACAAGTGACTTACATACCAAATTTTATGAAATTCGGTCCATTAGTCTTTTAGCTAGAGTGGATACAAAATCAGCACAGACAGACACACACACAGCCTTCACGCTAAAAATAGTTTTTTCGCATTCTAAAGGTCTCGAAACGTATAGATCCGTCGAAAACTCGAGTTGTAATTTTCGGCATGATTCCAATACTTTCCCTATACATTACCATGTACTGAAGGGAAAGTGAAAACCGAACCATGCTTTGTTTTTCTACCATGAATCATAATAGAACAAATTCAAAGATATCAATCTTTCTATAGGAAATAACATTTATAAATTCATATGCAAAAATTTTGCATCAAGGGTCGTCTTCATATCAAATTGTGCACACATTTCTAAATCTTCAGTGGCAACACCCAGTTTTAATGTCATGAACAAATTCAACATCTTCAAATTAGTCGAAATTATACTAAATCATTCATACTATAGGAGCAATTCATACAAAAGGACGTTACTGTTTTTACCAGATTTTTCATTTCGTGTTTGAGAACATGAAACACTTTCCAATTCGTCTATGGCAGGGATGGGCAAACTTTTTCGGTCGCGGGCCAAAAATCGAAAAAAAAAGTTTGGCGGGCCAAGATAATTTTTTCGAAAAAGATAAAAACAATAACAAGGACTACATTTTAAATATGTTAATGAGATGAATGAAATTGCGATTTCATTTTTAAAAGTTCCTTATATTGAGGTTCGAAGTGAGATGTACTGATTCTAAGGAACGAGGCAAAATGCTCATCTGTCAGTCTACTTCTGAGATTACTCTTTCTAAGGTTCATAGTTGAAAACACTTGTTCACATATATAAGATGAAGCAAACATAGCACTGATTTTCTGGGCGTGAGATATTAAATTTGGGAAACTTACTTTCGATAATGATTTGTAAAACTCCAACTTTGGCATATTTAGAAACAACTGTTTGAGATGATTGTTAGATTGCAACTCAATTAATTCAAGCTGTAAATCTGACTTCACTGCTTCACAATTTACGTTGAAAGGCATGGTAAAAATATTCAATTCTGTTTGAATGGCACTGAAATCTTGAAATCTACGTTCGAACTCAAAATGCAGTTTTTTTAAGCAATCTTCATAATTCTTAAGTTTCTCTTTACTTACTGAGGGTATTGAATTTAACCTCGAGAAATGAGAAAAGTCGTTCTTAGTTAGCTGCCCAGTAAACAGATTAAGTTTTAGTTTAAAAGCTTTGAGATGGGCCCAGATATCGTCAATAAATTGATTTTTCCCTTGGATCTTGACATTCAAGTTGTTCATATGACAAAGAAGATCTGTGAAAAATGCAAAGTCCGAAAGCCATTCTGTATCTTCTAACATTTCACACTCTGCAGAACACTGTTTTTCATGAAAGAATGATACAATGTCGTCTTTCAGCTGCCAAACTCGCTCGAAAACACTTCCTGCGCTAAGCCACCTTACTTTCGTGTAATACAGTACATCAGAGTATTCAGATTGCACGGACTGAAGAAAATCTCGAAATTGTCTGTGAGTAAGCCCACGAGATCGAATATTGTTTACAAGCTTCACGACGGGCCAACGACCGTACCGTGCTGAAAACACCGGTTCTCGTTAGATCACCGAAGTCAGGCAGCATCGGGCGCGGTTAGTACTTGGGTGGGTGACCACCTGGGAACACCGCGTGTTGTTGGCTCTTTTCGGGCGCGGCAGCCCAGTGGTTAGCGCGCGATTCTCGCCGCTGCCAGAACTGCCGCCGTGTTCATGCGGAGTACGATCACGTTAAACATGTGGGTCCGTAAGTCCTTCCGAGAGGTTGGTGGTAGGGGAAGGAGGGTACGGTCCCTGTGGATGCCTCCCCCACTGGGTTCCGGTCCAAATTGGGTGGCACTTCCCGGCCGTCCATACAGTTACCTTACACCTTTCTGGTAGGTCGGACGGTCTGGGTCTCAACAACAACAACAAGCTTCACGACTGCATCAAGCACTGGTTTCATATTCAATGCAAATTTACACAGAGCATCTTGATGTATAACACAATGTTGAAAAATAACATTGTTCCCGGGATAGTTTTGATTAAAGAGTCCAAGAAATCCAGATTTTTTCCCTGTCATATTTGGTGCTCCATCTGTCGTAATATTACATATATTTGTTATAGGCACTTTCATAGTTAAAAGCCCCTCCTGAAATTCACGAAAAATATCGTGTCCTGTTGTAGTTCCCTTTAAAGAACGCATGCACGCCAGTTCCTCGGTAATTTCAAAGTTCTCATCAACACCTCTTATAAATAATACTAATTGAGCAGTATCATTTATATCAGTGCTTTCATCCATAGCTATAGAGCAAAATTTAAACTGGCCAATCTTTGACTCTAATTGTGATGTCAAATTTTTATCGATGGCTTCGATTCTAGAAGTCACAGTTTTTCGAGATAAGCTTACAGTCTCAAAATTATTTTTCTTGTCTGGACATAAAACATCACAAACTTGGAGCATGCATTGTTTAACAAACACCCCATCACTGAGAGCTTTATTATTTTTAGCAATATTGTATGCTACAATGTAACTTACATGTATAGCTGCTTCTTGAATAGTGTTTACTTTCTTGAAAACATTTTGTTGGCCTGATAATCTTTTACAAAGACTTTCTACATTTTGTTTTCTTTCATATTCAGACATTTCTTCGTAATTGGAATTATTATGCTTAGATGTGAAATGACGGGAAATGTTATATTATTTGAAGACTGCAACAGCTTCATTGCAGATGAGACACACTGGTTTATCTTTAACAACTGTAAAAAAATATTTCCAGGTCCATTCATCATTAAAAGCACGGCACTCTGAATCAACTTTACGTTTTTTAGTAGACATTTTGGGGTTGAAATATTTTACGATAAACCCAAACAAGCACCATCCTAACTACGCTATACTTTTAATACTTTCACCACTATTCACAATGATGCTATATGTTTCTTACGCAATAATCTTTTCATACGCAATCAATAATATTAAAACTTGCGTCAAAAGAAAAAGCCGCTGGCCAGAGTTTAAAATGCGCAGTCTGCCTGACACATGTGAGGTCTAATTCAACTATATTGGAATCTCACTTGTCTGTTCCTGAGAAAGAGATAACGCTTGTTGGCGCCAGTCTACAGCAAAAACTAACCAAAAACTTCCGCTTTTAACATTTTACCGATTTAAAGCTGTCGGTAATTGATATGTTTGTCGATTTATGTTTTGTAGAGCAAAAATAAGAATATAAAAAGATCATCAGTCCTTTGAAAAAAAGGAAATAAAAGTAATATTTAACAAAGTAGAAAAGGAGATGGATATAAAATATAAAATAAATGTTTTCGTTTAATTTCCAGCGGACCGGCAAATTAAAATCCGCGGGCCGGAGTTGGGCCGCGGGCCGGAGTTGGCCCGCGGGCCGTAGTTTGCCCATCCCTGGCGTATGGGATGCCGAAAATGATCGAATTATGCGACAGGTTAAATATGGGCGTGGTCTGACTTTTAACTACCCCTCCCCCCCTCATCATCATCATATTTGGCACGACAGCCCAGTATGAGCCATGGCCTTCCGCTGAAGATTCCTCCAGGACTGTCTAGACCTGGTCTGCCAGTCTCTTGCTCCAAACACTCTAAAATCCGAATCAACTGAGTCAAGCCATCTCAGCTTTGGTCTTCCTCTTTTTCTACTCGTAAAGGGTCTTGCAGCACCCCCCCCCCCCCTTTTTACATTATATATATATATAATGTTATTTCCTCTTGTTGATAGAATCCGACTGTTGTACTCATATAGTCTGATCAATCTCTCTGAAGCCAGATTACAATTTTTGATAAAATTCATCGTTTAATTGTCTCGTCAAGTTGGTGAGGCAGTTTGGTTTTAATCGAAATATTCGCATTTTATAAGATACCCGATATTCAAACATAACTATCGCATTTCAAATTCTAGTGAATATAATTATTTTTATATTATTACCTATACCTTTTATATATAGTTAAATAAGCGAGAAAAACTTGAAAAAAAACAATAATAATTATACCTTTGAATAAGAGTTTTTAGTATGTTGAAATTATTATTGTACTAAGCCGCAAATATGCAAATTTTGTCTTTTTGTCGCGCCAGTAAATTTGCAGTATAAAAAACGATCCGCTGCTCGTTATTCTTGTATCGCTCGTGCCAAAGGGAATCCGAAGATACTATTGTTTTGGGAATAGTATTTTTTGTAAATTCATGTGCATAAAATTTACTCGAAGGGCCTTATTTATATTTACATGCGAACATCTACAAACTTTTTATTGGCAACACTTAAATTTGGCTCATATTTCGAATTTCCATGAAAGAATTTATCTCGTCCCATCAGCGATATCACGTTTGAAGTATATCGGTAAATTCGTTTATAAATCATGAGTATATACATTTTATTTTATTTCTAGCAGTAGCACTTAATACAATGCTCATTCGTTAATTAACTTGAAGTATCGGGAACCATTTATCTCTCTCATAACGTTGCCCCGGTGCACCAGTGGGGTCGAAACACGCCACGCCCAACAACACAACATCCATGCCTGCAGGTGGGACTCGAACCCGCAACCCGGCAGCCGAACGAGCACGTACCTTGAACAACTCCGCTACCTAGTCGGCAGAGTACATAAATTTTCGGGCTCTGAATGTTAAATAGGTTTTTCACTATTTATTCATATCATCCAAAATATTTCCCTTCGTATTGATTACTTTTGAATGCGTTAGAATTAAATCAGTGGTCTTCAACCTTTTTTGAACTGCGAACCATATTTGATGTTGGCCGGCCAAATGTGCGACAATGCATGCATATCCTGGTAAACAACAACAAAAAAAGAAAATACGAGTCTCCTAATAAACAAAGGAAAAACGTGATTCAACTGTATCCTCGAAATAGCTTGATTTATTTACCTATGCTTAATTGTGTTGTTTAAGTTTAAACTCATGAAGTTCAAATATTATTGTTTTGCTTATTAGCTGCTCTTTTCTACCTGCAGCGTTCTTGAGTTAAAAAGAAGTAGACCTCAGGCATAGAACGAAACATTTTTATATATATATATATAAAATATATCTGTAAAATATTATCGGTACATAGTAACTATCCGCATAAATATTTCATTTTATATTTTTAACAATCCTGCGCTCTACCGGGCGAATAGGGCTTAATAAATTAGGGCTTAACAAATCACTGTGTAAATTGACCAATGACCCTTCGGCTCATAAATAAAATAAAATGAAAATATAGACTTGATGTAGCAGAATTAGTGCATTATGAAATCCACACCGAAAACTTTCAATTTCTAAAATTTTCCCTTGTCAGAATTACTTGCTGAAATAATGATTTAGGAAAGAAATCATTTAGTTAAAATTTTACACTCTCCACATTTTCATATTTATTGAAAAAAAAAATACACTATTTCAATACCTAAAAAGAATTCTGAATGAAAATATGGGCGTGGCCAAAAAAATGATACTTGCGCTTTTGTACGTGCAAAAAGAATCTTAAAGAAGAAAATGTTGGAAGCTCCAAATTGAAGACAACTAATACTTTGATGAATTCATATTTATGACAATACAGTCATGCTGACGACCGCTCTAAAAAGACATTTGAATCTTTTACTCCGCAAAGGAGCACTTAAATGTTGTTTATTGTAGGTGAATTTGATATGTTCAAAAGGAACACTTATTTTGACACATAAAATTCTTATATTCAATACTAGCCGCCTTCGGCGACAAGCCTGTTCTCTCCGTCCACCATAGAAACAGCGTCTGCGCGCACATGTGGGTGAAAATCTTTGGCGGTTTGGCCGAGAAATTGAAAATTATTACTTCCTTAAAATCCGGATCGTGCGGCTACTTTTACTTATTTCTTGACCAGATTGGGCTTGTAAGAAAGCCCGATCTTTGAGCTTTCTAAAAATGTAAATTATTAGTCGAAATTGTCGGTATTTTTCCCGACGCGAGGATTTAAAACCGAAAGTTCGTTTTTTTGAGCGGAAAGTGACTTTTGTTTTAAAATCTTTGAAAAATATTGGAATTTGTCCCGAGATTTGAAATTGATATGTTTTTACTCGTGATTGTCTGCTCTTTCCGGTCGTGTGATTTGTTTTTTTCTACGAGGTCTGGATGGTGGAGAAAAAAGGGAAAAAATCTGAAAAAAAAAACGGTCGAAATCGCATAAAACTTTAAATAACAATAAAAAAATAATTCAAAATTTAAAACTCCGTTTTCACTTGTCAAGTCTTGAAACCACTAAAAAGTATCTGATTAGGTTAAAATTCAACTAGAAAAATCCTTAATTGTTTAAATACTGCAAGCCTGTAAGGTAGTATAGCTATAATATCATTTTCATTATCATTTCTCGTGTGCAATATTAATCATGAAATTAATATTCGAAAAAAAAATATGAATAGATACTTTGATGCAAATATATACCTTGATACATATGGTTTCAGAAAGATTTTAAGACTATGTAAAATTTTGTAATTTCTTCGACCCAATATAATTAAAAACAATTAAGATCACTCATGCATGAAACATTGATTATGAAATACTTTCCAACTTCAATGCAATTTTATATAAACATCTCTAAGATGCCATACATTCCTCGGTAATAGTTTTAAAATTATCACAATATTATATTAGTTTATTATATTTGAAAACTTAAAACTTCATCGAAAAAAATGAACTTCATTTAAGTGACGGCATTGAAATATAAATTATCTGGTTCAAACATCTCTAAAATGCGATAAATTCCTCGGTAATATTTTTAAAATTATCATAATACTACAATAATTTATTATATTTGAAAACTTCATCGAAAACAGCTGACATTCATTCAAATGACGTCATAGAAAAAATAACACGCCTGGCTCTCTCTATAAAAGCAGCATTTCATTCATAATATTTTCCCAATCATTTCATTCATCACAGTACTAAAATAATTTATTATGTACTAAAATAATTTATAAAATTTATTTAAAAAATATATATATTTAAAAAAGTTTTTGCAATTAATAGAAAATCAAAAAATTGATGGTTGAATTCTAAAGTAATTAATAATTGTAAATGTATTAAAATAGATGATGTAATAGAAGCAAGAATATAGAAATCAGAATATATAACTTTCAGCATGATATTGCGCAAAGCAGCTAATAACATGATGGATTTATAAATAAAAATTGAAATTTTTTAATCAAAAACTATGCCAACTACCGTAAGTACAAACAAGAAAGATCAACCATGCTTAAAGCATTGATTATGAAACACTTTCCAACCTCAATGCAATTTTATTTAAACATCTCTAAAATGCAATACATTCCTCGGTAATATTTTAAAACTTATCACAATACTACATTAATTTATTATATTTGAAAACTTAAACCTTCATCGAAAAAAATAAACTTCATTCAAATGACGGCATTGAAATAAAAATTGCCTGGTTTAAACATTTCTAAAATGCTATACATTCCTCGGTAATATTTTTAAAATTATCATAATACTGCAATAATTTATTATATTTGAAAACTTCATCGAAAACAAAGGAACTTTATTCAAATGACGTCATCGAAATATAAATCGACTGGCTCTCTCTATAAAAGCAGCATTTCATTCATAAACTTTTTTCCATTCCTTTCATTCAACACAATACTATAATAATTTATTTTAGTTAAAAACGTAAAACCATGGAGATACAAGTAATTTAACTCTATGCTTAAAACTTCATCGAAAAGATCGTCTGGCTCTCTGTGTAAAATCAATGAACGTTGTAGCTCAGAACATGCGTGTAAACGGCTCTTACAAATCATACGTGTGAAAGCTCTTACAGTGCAAAAACATTAAAGATTGGATTTTGAATGTACGTGGAGGGTCCTACAGTGCATGCGCGTAGTTTCTTGCAGAGCATGCACGTGAAAGCTCTTGCAGCGGATACGAGCATGCGTATAATATAACGTGCGTGTTGTGAGTCTAACAGCGCATGCATGTTATAGTTCTAATAGAGCATGTGCGTGGAGGCTCTTGCCCATAACAGTTATAAGTCATGAACGTTGATAAGTCATGACGTTAATAAGTCATGTAAGTTGAGGATTGATCAGTGCATACGCATGGTAGTTCTAACAGAAAACATGCGCATAAAAGTTCTACAGGGTATGCGCGTAGTTCAAACAGCGCATGATCGTAGAGGCTCTTACAGCGCATGCGCGTTAAGGATGGAATAGCTCGTAGAATATTTACTTTGCTAAACAAGTTAAAAAAAGACCATGGAAGTACGCCAATGAAGATTTAAATCTATCGGCATAATTTGACAATCGTTTCTCTGAACTTAAACAATACGAAAAATATTTTGTTCTTCATTTTATGTTGACCTATTACGTGACAGAGGAAAAGTATCCTGCACCAAAAAGTATGCTTTTACACAATAAATGTTATTGCTTTCAGATCCACTGATGTTTGTAAAGTTTTCTTTTAAAAAATAGCCTTTAATAAAACAAGAAAGATCGATCATGCTAAAAGCATTGATTATGAAACACTTTCCAACTTCAATGCAATTTTATTTAAACATCTCTAAAATGCGATACATTCCTCGGTAATATTTAAAAAATTATTACAATACTACATTCATTTATTATATTTGAAAACTTAAAACTTCATCGAAGAAAATGAACTTCATTCAAATGACGGCATTAAAATATAAATTGCCTGATTTAAATATCTCTAAAATGCGATACATTCCTCGGTAATATGTTTTAAATTCTCATAATACTACAATAATTTATTATATTTGAAAACTTCATCGAAAACAAATGAAATTTATTCAAATGACGTCATCGAAATATAACACGCCTAGTTCTCTCTATAACAGCATCATTCCATTCATAAACTTTTTTCCATTCATTTCATTCATCACAATACTATAATAATTTATTTTATTTAAAAACTTAAGACCATGGAGGTACAAGTAATTAAACTCTACGCTTAAAACTTCATCGAAAAAATCGTCCTGCTCTCTGTAAAATCAATGGATATTTCATTCATATCAGCTATATTGCAGACTCCATGAGCTAAATAATTTTGCGTTAAAGAAATGCAGCAATTCTTATACAACTCATTATACATATTTTGCTGTTTACATTCTCCATAAGTGAAAATTAGGCTTCATTGTAGAAATAATCGAAGTTTGAGAATCATTTAAACTGAAATATATTGCAATTGCGTTGTTTCAGTATGTAGATGCACAGGATTTAAGCAAAAATAAAGCGGTTTTAGGACGGATACAACTAAATATGGATTAAAAAGAACTTTAAAAATCACGATTTTGACGCAATATGGATGCCATATTTTATTTTGAAGTGGGTCACGTGATCTCTTCATATAAAGGTCACGTGATCTCTTCATAAAAAGGTTGTAATTATTATTTTAATTTTTTATTTAAAAAACTACTAAATATATATTGCTGAATTTTTTTTACATATTTTATGGGGTAATTTGAATATTTCCTAAAACTTTCGAAGCCATTTGTGAATTTTAAATTCGCTTAAAAATATTTGAAAAATTGGGTCCCATAGGGTTCAATGTATTTCATTTTTTCAACCCTGGTTCAATCCAAAACTAATTGGGTGATATTTTTCGTTTATATTCCCATAGGTTCCACAGACCGCCTGAACAACAAAGTAAAATTTCAATTTGATAAAGTCATTTTTACGGCAGTTATCGTGCTAACGGACAGACAGAATGAACAGAGTCATAAACATTTGTTTTTAACACTATGTTGTAAAGTGTTAAAAACAAGAAAGATTAATCATGCGTAAAGCATTGATTATGAAACACATTCCAACTGAAATGAAATTTTACTTAAACATCTCTAAAATGTGGTATATTCAGCGTTAATATTTTTAAAATTATCACAATCTTACAGTAATTTATTATGCTTGAAAACCTCAAACTTCATAGAAAGGCAGTTCTAGTTATAAGAAATTAAGTCATCGAAATATAAATCGTCTGCGTCTCAATGCAAAATCAATGAATATTTCATTCAAATCGCTTATATTCCAGACTCCAGAGCAAAATAAGTTTGCGCGAAAAAGATTCAGCAACTTTTATACAACTCACCTTACAATTGCTTGATTTATTTACATTCTGCATACGTTAATATTAGGCTTCGTTATAGAAATAATCAAAGTTTGGTGATCATATAAAATCAAAAATATTGTAATTGCGTAGGCACAAAATTTAGATACACAGATAATATGCAAAAGTAGATCAGTTTTAGGCCGGATCTTACACTAAATATAAATTTAAACGATTCTTAAAAATCACAATTTTACACAGCCAAAAAAAGAATGGATGCCATATTTTATTTTGCAAGGAGTTACGTGATTTCCTCATATACCATGGGTGTAATTATTATTTCAATTTTTATTTAAAAAATTACCTAACATACTTTTCTGAAAATGTTTTATACATTTTATGTAAGAAGTTGAATATTTCCTAAAATTTTCGAAACAATTTGTAAATTTTAACTTCGCTTAAAAAATGTTTGAAAAATTAGGCCCCATAGGGTTCAATATATTTCATTTTTCCAAGCCATGTTAAATCCGAAACTAATGTGGTGATATTATTCATTTTTTATTTTTCTATATGTTCCACAGACTGTCTCAATAATATACTAAAATTTCGTTTTGATAAAGTCATTTTTACGGCAGTTATCGCGCGACCGGACAGACAGACAGAATGACAAAAGCCATAAACACTTTTTAACTATGTTGGAAAGTGTTAAATAAAATCTCGAATTTTCAGTTCGAGAAATGACAATTACTGTGATGTAAATTAATGATCTAAATCTACATTCACTGAAACGTTGTTTTGCATTGATTTACAATCAATTGCAAGGGGGCGTTGATGCATTTCTAACTGAAATACAAGAAACCTGACCTTGAAAGATGATATTCAAAGTGTGAAACAAAAATCGTCTGCCAGCTCTCCAGTAAAAGAAAATGACAACAAGTTAAGGTTTTTTATTTTTTTTTTTGCTCATGAATTTGTAAAGTTTCCAGTGTGAAACAAAAATCGTCTGCCCGCTTTTCAGTAAAAGAAAATGGCAACAAGTTTGAAGGTTTTTAAATTTTTTTCTTTTGCTCATGAGTAGCTAAAGAGCTGCCATTGTAAAGATTCCGGGCTTCAAACTGTGCGACATTCTGAAATAAATAATCTTGGCTTTCTGTCAACAAATAACTTATCGCTCAGCATCGACTGTTCGATATTTTCAACAAGCATGAATCACACCGGCCCCCCTCAGTTTTTGAAAGCTACTACGTATTTATCACAATCTCAATGACTTAACACGTAACTCTTGCTTTCATAACAATCCAAACTATACATAAACGGAAAGTAATATGAGGATTCAAAATTTAGACTCTTGGATCTACACGTTTTGATCCTCATTGCTCTTATAAAAATATTTTATGAGAGCCCTCTAGCATCCTGTAGAAAATTTTGCAGAATTTCTGAATGGAGAGTTGTACAGGTCCTCAAGGGAAATTCTTAAACAACCCCAAAACTTTGTAGGGAAAGGTCCGTGAGTGCACACGCTAGGTCTATCTATGGTAAAGTGACCATGACCAATCGAAAAAAGGCGATTTCAGCGTTCCTAACGGAGAAAATAACCAGTTAAGATAAAGAACTCGGAATTACACGAGGTGCTATAGATGCCAACGGCCCTATCGTGCTGATAACATCGGTTCTCGTTAGATCACCGAAGTCAAGCAGCATCGGGCGCGGTTAGTACTTGGGTGGGTGACCGCCTGGTAACACTGCGTGCTGTTGGCACATTTTAGGCGCGGTAGCCCGGTGGTTTGCTCGCTGGATTTGCACGCTGCCACAACTGCCGCCGTGTTCATGCGGAACGATCTCCTGTGTTCATGCGGAGTACGATCACGTTAAACATGTGGGTCCATAAGTCCTTCCGAGAGGTTGGTGGTAGGGGAAGGAGGGTACGGTCTCTGTGGATGCCTCCCCCACTGGGTTCCGGTCTGCATTGGGTGGCACTTCTCGGCCGTCCAAACAGTTACCTTACACCTTTCTGGCAGGTCGGACGGTCTGGGTCTCCACAACAATAACAACGGGGTGCTATAGAGCATTACTATACAACGCTATAGAGCATAGTCTAATTAGTAGGGTTTTATAATATATTTACATAAATAACACATGTCAAAAATATGTAGTGATAAGAAGTAACTTTGAAAGATTACTTATTTTGTATGGCTAATTTAATTTTTAATAAATTTCTGATACACATGAACATGTGTGTATGTATGTGCGTATATGTGAGTATGTATATGTGTGTGCATGCATGTGTATATGTGAGTATGTATCTGTGGGTACGTGAATATGTATATGTGTGTGTATGCATGTATATGTGTGTATGTATGGGCGTGTATGTCAATTTGTATATGTGTGTTTTTGAGCATGTGCACGCTATATCTCATGAACAAATGGATTCGCGTCGTAATTTTATACGATTATTACGTGTGAATGCTGAAGCTCTATTGATTAAATGTGGTCGAAAATTCAATATCTCCAAAAATCAAATGAATATTTTAACAAGAAAGATCAATCATGCGCAAATCATTGATTATGAAACACTTTCCAACTGAAACACAATTTTATTTAAACATCTCTAAAATGAAATGTATTTAGCTGTGATATGTTTTTAATTACCAATACAATAATTTATTTTATTACAATAATTTATTACTACAGTAATTTATTTTATTTGAAAACTCAAAACATCATAAAAAATGAACTTTATTCAAATGACGTCATCGAAATATAAATCGTCTGGCTCTCTAAGTAAAAGGAGTGAATATTTCTTTCATTCATGCACTTTTATCCCAGACTCTACAGTTAAATAATTTTGCGTGAAAAAAATTCAGCAATTCTTATACAATTCATCTTACAATCACCTGTTTACATTCTGCATCCATTAAAATTGGGCTTTGTTGTAGAAATAATCAAAGTTTGATGATCATTTAAATGCAAAAATATTGTAATTACTTTGGCGCAGAATATAGATACACAAAAAATAAAGCGGTTTTAGGACGGATGCAACACTAAATATAAATATAAAAAAAGCTTTAAAAATCACGATTTTTACTCTAGAAAAAAAAGATGGATGTCATATTTTATATTGAAGTGGGTCACGTGATCTCTTCATATTATATGGGTGTAATTATTATTTAAAAATTTATTTAAAAAACTACCGAATATATTTTGGTGAAATTTTTTTCATCCCTTTTATGGGATAATTTGAATAGTTCCTAACATTTTCGAAGCAATTTGTGAATATTAACTTCACTTAAATTTTTGAAATAATTAGGTCCCATAGGGTTTCATGTATTTCATTTTTTCATCCCGGGTTCAATCCAAATCTAATTGGGTAATATTATTCATTTACATTCCCATACATCATTCCATAGACCGTCTGAACAACATACTAAAATTTCAGTTTGATAAAGTCATTTTTACGGCAGTTATGATGCTAACGAACAAACAGACAGAATGAACAAAGTCATAAACACTTTTTTCAACTCTGTTGTAAAGTGTTAAAAAACAAAGAGTTACCTTGAATTGTTTTGTCTGCTTTGTATATCTATACTACATCTTTCATACAAATTTTCATATTAACTGGCTAAAAAAACTGTCCGCTGTGTTAAATAAAGTGTAAGTTTCCAAAATTTTATTTCAAATGTAATTTTTCAAGTTCGACGTATGTTTTTAAAAGTAGCGAATGTCCCATAAACGTAGTGATGAAAAGTTATATATAGCTAATATCCACAGTGAGGAAAAATCTGAAATTTTGTATAACCATATCAAAGTCTTTGCTAATCGATTTCCCCTTAAACTATATCAAGGTAAAATATTCATATTTATTTCGAATATTAATTTCATAATTCATATTGAATGCAAAACTTATTAATAAAATTAACATGATAAGAAGATTATTTCTTAAAATGTTAATAAATGTCTGGCGGAAACTCTTGTAATGTTAGGAACTCAAAATTTTGCTCTCATAATCTAGACACCGCTGGAACAAATAACTTGAAACTTGGTATGCAAGGTTAAATGTTGATGTAGATTTGAAATATGGATTCAAATTTGGATGTTGCTATTTGAAATTGCGCTCATTTCGATATGAAGAAGGCCCCTGATGCAAATTTTAAGCATATGAATTTGTAGAGGGTATTATTACCTATCAAATGGGGTATTTTTGAATTCGCTTTACTATGAACGGTGCAAGGATAACGAGGGGTTTTTCGTTTTTATTCTTCCAGTGTTTTGTCTTATTAATGTTCGTATGGCTAAATAACTTATTAGGGTATTTTCCTGTAAAATTTCCAGAGAATCGGTGCATAACTTCATGATTTATGCCCACTATATTTTTGCGTACTTAACTTTTGAAGCCCAGAGTAAATATTTCATATCATAATTGTAAAGGAGGACTTGATTTTTGTATAGGAGCCCAGGGAAGGGTGCGGCGACCCTGTTTCTTATAAGAAATTAAACAAATTGAAAATCTCGATAATTATGTTCAATTATAAAAAAAAATATAAGCAGTATTTAGAAAATATGTACAGTATTTAATTGTGAGTAAGCGGGGCATGCAAAAATTATGTATATAGCCACGCCCACATTTGTCCACTCCCAGTTGAAATAGCATTTATTTGTAGTAACCATTGAGATAGTATTTATTTGTAATAAATATAAAAGGAGAGTATATTTTACAGCACATGGTCTCTTTCTAAATCCCTGTTTTCGCAGGTGCTAAATTGACCAACAAAAATACGGAAATTGGAATATAGTTTAGGCTTGAATTTCACATTGGCACTAATTCTGCCATTTGCAATCTGAATTTCATTTAATTTTATTTACATCACGTTAGGTTATACGTATCTTTTTCCGACAGCACCCATTTGGATAGCTGTTAGTTAGGCCCCAAAAGGATAACATTATTTTCCAAACAATGTGAGATTGCCCAAGGATAACAGTAAAATACTGGCCGAATACCCGTTGGAAATCAACGGTCTCGCAATAAGCAACCCCTGAATATTGTCATTTTTTTATTAATTCGCGTTTCACATTTATGCGGCAAATCGAATATTTTAGTGTGCGGAACCCCCTAAAGAAAAAAAATATTGTAAATTTTAAATTGCGCACGTCTTCCTTTAAAACTATCTACCAGTACACCAAATTAAAGTCTCTATCTCATCCCGAAGCATACTATTTTATCATCTTCCCTTTCGAACGTTTTTCTGTGGAACAAACACACCCATAAATGAACATTTTTGAAAAACTCTGTTCGCCTTGGGTTTCTTATCAGATGATTGGCCCATATACCAAATATCAAGTCTCTACCACATTTAGCGGGTACGTGTCTCATTTATTCCGAAAATCGAACATATTGCTGGTCGGCACCCCCTAAAGTTGCAAATATTGGAAATCTGAAATTGCACACTTTCTTCCTTTCAAACTATCTACCAGTACACCATATTTGATATCTCTATCCTATCGTGAAGCATGTTTTTCTATCACTTCATATTTCGAACTTTTTTCTGTGTTGCACCCCTTTAAATGATCATTTTTGAAAAACCGTAATAATCGTAGGGTTATTTTATCAAATGATTACCCCATATACTAAATTTCAAGCCTCTATCACATTGTAAAGGAGGCGTTTTTTATTTGTTCGTCAAATTGAACATTTTAGTGTGTGGCACCCCCTTCACTACCAAATGTTGGAAAACTGAAATTACACACTTTCTTCCTTTCTAACTATCTACACGTATACCAAATTTGAAGTCTCTATTTCATCGCGAAGCATGCTTTTTCTATCATTTCACCTTTCGAATGCTTTTGTGTGGAGAGTACCCACCTCCTTAAATAATCATTTTTGAAAAACTCCATTCTTCTTGGGTTATCTATTAAATGATTCGCCCATATACCAAATATCAAGCCTCTATCACGTTCTAAAAGAGGTGTTTCTACTTCATTCCGAAAATTCTTCAATCCGAAACATTTTTGTGTGCGACACTCCCAAAAGTAGAAAATACTGGAAAACTGAAATTGTACATTTTTTCCTTCCAAACTATCTACCCGTACACCAAATTTCAAATCTCTATCTCATCACGAAAGTATGTTTTCTTATCAATTCACCTTTCGAACGTTTCCCCTCTGGAGTATCCCCTTAAACGAACATTTTTGAAAAAATATGTTCGTCTTAGGTGTTTTCATCAAATGATTAGTCCATATACCTAATTTCAAGCCTCTATCAAATTTTAAAGCAGTCGTTTCTCATTTATTCGGTAAATCGAGCATTTTGATGTGGGCACCCCCTTAAGTAGAAAATATTGGAAATATGAAATTGCACACTTTCTTCCTTTCGAACGATTTACCCATACACCAAATTTGAAGTCTCTATCTTATGGCAAAGCATGCTTTCCTATCATTTCACTTTTCGAATGTTTTGGTACAGTGGCTAGAAGGGAGACACTTAGTTCTAGACACTGTAGTTTTGGTGTAGAACCCCCCCCCCCCCTAGAGAACATTTTCGAAAAATTCGATTTTTCCAGGGGGTTTTACCGAAAGATCGAGCCGTGTACCAAATTGCAAGTTTCTATTCGGAAAGTGCCCATAAAAAAGCGTGACAGACAGATGGACAGACAGACAGACGGACGGACGGACAGACAGACAGACGGACACTTGGCAATTAGTATATATATATATTTTACATATTGCTAATATGTATCGATAATATTTTAAAAGTAGTATATTTAAAAAAAATTATGCTTTCGTTTAAGTATCAAATAGTAGGAAAAGTAGTACTAGTACATCGAAAGAGCTAGATCCGATTAGGGTCACAGCTTATTGAATTAGGTAGACGGCCAAATAAGCACAAAACCCTTTCTCCCGACAGCACCTGCTGAGTAAACGTTGTTGTTATTGAGACCCAGACCGTCCGACCCAATTTAGACCGGAACCCAGTGGGGGAGGCATCCACAGGGACCGTACCCTCCTTCCCCTACCACCAACCTCTCGGAAAGACTTACGGACCCACATGTTTAACGTGGTCGTACTCCGCATGAACACGGCGGCAGTTGTGGCAGCGTACAAATCCAGCGCGCAAACCACCGGGCTACCGCGCCCGAACGGTGTTCCAAGGTGGTCACCCACCCAAATACTAACCGCGCCCGATGCTGCCTGACTTCGGTGATCTAACGAGAACCGGTGTTTTCAGCGCGGTACGGTCGTTGGCCCTGCTGAGTAAACGTGTAAACCTTGGTGTTCCGCTGCATGGAAATTCACTGTGCAAGTTTATTTAAAATTTTACGTATATTGACATAAAACAATTGACTGCTATTTTATAAAAACCTTATAATATATGCAGTATATATAACATTTAATGTCTGTATACTTCTGCAGGGTTGTCTATTTAAACCGTGGGTCGCATCCGAACTGTGAAATAATTTTGTAGTCCGTCAACCCCGCTTTTAAATGTAACATTTTAAATAATTCATATTAATTGACGTTTTTACAATTTCTGAATGAAATTCTGACATAAATTAATACCATTTACACATGACTTTTGATACTCCCGGCCGCCCATTTTTGCTGCTCTATGTCTTCGGATGAGCCGGACGGCCTGGGTTTTCGACATGACTTTTGACAGGGGAGTGTTGTCATGCTTTTAATTGTAATTCATATTAAAAACTATTCCTAAAATTTATTTAAATTTTCCTTCAAATTTATATGTAAAAGATGTTTTAATATTTACCAACGTAAGGGCTCACAGCTAGCGGTTAATTTTTTAGCTGTCCCTTTTTAAGGGTGACAGTTTTAACAGTCGCAGCTAACGATAGATACGCCCCTTTCTCTGGAGCTAGAAATCAGCAAACTTGTAAATTCTCAACTAATTCGTAAAAAGGAAGGTCGTATTCGCATTTCAATACGGCGGTTTTGTAGTATAAGGAAAGTATACAAAGTAGTTACACACATTTTGCATATTTTTTTAACAGCTTTTATCCTTAATCAACATTTTTGACCTGGCAACTCAGTTATGCAGCCTTTGGCAAGTTATTTCACAATATTAACGCATTTTAACATTCCCTACAATTCACAAAATGCCATGTGTTTAAATTAAAAGTATACTGTAATACAGTCGTGTATTCGAAATCGAGTATTTTTTATATTTACACATTTTATGGGTGTTAGAACACAATGCAACTATTTTCAGAGGTATGACTGTGTTTGTATATATGAATGTGTGACGTGGCCATTCGCGCAATTAAAATGTCATGTAAGTATGTGTCAACTGGAACTATAAGATTTTCGTAAAATTTCTAGCTTCATAGATTTTCTAGAATTTACAGTTCTACGAAAATCTAACGGGCACCAGAGTGATACCTTCCTTATAAACCAGCTTTTACACTACAGCTACCCAGCCAACGTTCCCTACCGTGCTGATAACACCGGTTCTCGTTAGATCACCGAAGTCAAGCAGCATCGGGCGCGGTTAGTACTTGCGTGGGTGACCACCTGGGAAAACCGCGTGCTGTTGGCACATTTCGGGCGCGGTAGCTCGGTGGTTTGCGCGCTGGATTTGCACGCTGCCACAACTGCCACCGTGTTCATGCGGAGTAAGATCACGTTAAACATGTGGATCCGTAAGTCCTTCCGAGAGGTTGGTGGTAGGGGAAGGAGAGTACGGTCCCTGTGGATGCCTCCCCCTCTGGGTTCCGGTCTAAATTGAGTGGCACTTCCCGGCCGTCCAAACAGTTACCTTACACCTTTCTGGTAGGTCGAACGATCTCAACAACTACGACTACCCAGGTGAGCACAATATTCACATACGCGCTCCATTTTGATACAAAAAGATGTCAATTATATTATATTTCTTTGCAAGCACGCCACACCTCGTCTGTATATTTATATAATATGCACTGAACTGAGTGAGTGAGCAGGTGATGCACCAAAGTTATTGATCACTTCCACAGTAGCTAGAATCTTGGTTTTGGAGTCAGTGGATCAGTCTTAATTTCGAAACCGAGGGAAAAACCTAGATTTTCGAAAACTCGAATTAGGGAGGACGATGCGCAGAGATATTGAAAACACTCAAAACTACTTTTTCAAAATTATCAAGCATATCCAGTCGAGACAGAATCCGGGTTAGGATTTCACATGATTCGCCACATCTTCTAGTGTAACATAAAAGGGTAATATCAGATTTCTCTTTCATTACAAAATATTTAAATTGAATGTAAATTACGAAAGTTTAGTTATTATAGACACGTTTAGGTAATGGAAACGAAAGGAAACTTTCTGAACTCGAGAGATAGCAATCAATCGCCCACTAACTGAACAGTAAGGCAGAAAGAAAATCAAAAAATCTGATGTGGGCAGCACATGACTTTCCCTGCAGACTTATATTCACGTTCTCTTTATTTTAATTAAATTTAATTCACTTTTAATTCAATTTTCGTTCTTATTTGATAACTGGACTTATTTTCAAAGATGGCGTAGAGAAAATACGAAAAAACTAAAATATCTCGAGAACGGCTAGTCCTAGTGTAATGGGGTTGGTCTTATTCTTTTCTTCGTTAAAAATTACGTATTAAACGAGCATTTAATGGATATATTTGAGTATACGTAGTTCTTTATTTTAAATTTTGGCGATTTTTGCGGGCCATTTTGAAAAAAGGGCAGTTTATTTTTTTCCAAATCGTTCCAAAATCTAATCAGCACTAGCGTGACTCACAAGCTACTTATCTACCAAATTTTGTGAAATTCGATCCATTAGATTTTTAGCTAGAGTGGATACAAGCCTTTACGGGTCATTTCACAAAAAAAGGCGGGTTCTTTTATCCCGAATCGTACCCAAAACTAATCAGCACCAGATCCACCCACAAGTGACATACATACTAAATTTTATGAAATTCGGTCAATTAGTTTTTTAGTTAGAGTGGATACAAAATCTGCACAGACAGACAGTTAGACACACAGACAGACACACAGACAGACACACACACAGACGTCACGCTAAAAACAGTTTTTACGTATTCTAGAGGTCTCGAAACGTGTAGATCCGTCGAAAACTCGAGTTGCGATTTTCGACATGATTCCAATACTTTCCCTATACATTACCATGTATTGGAGGGAAAGTAAAATGCTTTACATTAGCAAATTTGTATATCTCGTCATACCACCTGCAAAGATCTCAACGGTTCAACAAAAATGATTAGAGCAGTTGATTATTACTTCCCTTATATACATAATGTATAAGGAAAGTATTGTGACGGGGTCGAAAATTCGAATTCGAGTTTTCGACGAGCGATTCGGATGCAATTTGGTGCAAAAATCACAATCCATGAATACTGGAAGCCTATTGTTTTAAAACACAATCGAATGTTCAGAACCCTCCTAAATTTTCGAGTGAAATATTGAAAAAATCATCAAAAAATCAAAAACTTTAATAAAGTTGCGCAAATAGACATGTCTTATGTAATTTTTCCTTAGAAAACGATTGACATAAATTTTAGAACGCTAGCATGACCCGTTCTCGAGATATTGCACATTTTTCAAATAAATTTATCAAAAAGTCCCATAAATTAAAAAAAAATATTAACTGTTAAGAAACATGTTCACTTTTCATATGTAATATCATGCGATAAATTTGGTGACATCATTCTCGTGGATCTAACTCGTTCCATTCACGAGAAAAGATACTTTGAGTAATACTTTTTTATTTGAACGCCAATAGTCATTTATCTGCTGTAAGAATAACTTATTTCTCCGTCCATAGCGCTTGGCGAGATTTTGGCGACGATTTTCGCGGAATGTCGCCAACTTGGCGACATTTTAAAATGTTTCCAAATTAACGAAAATCTCGCCAAATGGGTAAAAATGTCACTAAATCAATGAAAATAACGACTAACTCAAGAAAATTCAATATCTTTAAAAGAATATAAGTATCTACTATAAGAATAACATTTTTTTTAACTGTAAAAGTAGTAAATTCATTGCATTATATAAGGAAAGTCATGTGTTGCCCACATCAGATTTTTTTTTTCTATAGCGAAATGCAAGAGTAAAAAAAAAAAGATAGCATTTTTTTAAAGACAATTTTACGACTTATCAAGAGAGTAAATTTTAATACAATAAAAAATTTAATCTCAAGATTTTTTTTAATATTGTTATTTTACTGTCCTCTGAAAAGCACTAATTGAACACTTCCTAAATATAAGACTAGGCCCCGATCCTCTAAATGACGAGTCACAAACTTTAGGCAAATCCAATTCATTTTGCTAGTTTTATGGGGTGCAAGTGTCTGTGTAAATACTTGCGATAATGCTTAGGTTGTCATATTCACGTGTTATCATTACCATTTCAACAATCTCCCAATCAAATTTCGAACGTGTAAAATGAACATAAATACATCTTTTACTGCCCAATGTCTTAAAAATTCTTCATTTTCAAATTTTTGTTTACTTAACATAGATTCACTTAAATTATCAAGAAATTAGCCATAATGCAAGCCAATTTAAATATATGGGTTATACAATAGTGGAAAGTTACCTACATATCTGTATTGATAAAAAAGAAACTATTGGAATAGTTGCTAAGGAACTTGGCTAAAAATACACCTAAGGAAAGATGAGTAATGCAAAACAAGATCACATAATAAATAACACATGTTAAACAATAAAATTCCATACATTATATTTTGGCCCATTTGGATGATAGTACCATGATCGTTGAATTAACCAGAAAGAATGCAAAAAAAAAATAATTTAATTGAGGAACATTAAATACCAATATATGTTAGGAAATATTTCGAAAAATATTTGTTATGAGCGGCAAATATGAAACATGGTATCACTTCAATATATCATCTAACAGGTATAGTACGGGTCCATTATTGCAACTGCTGTTGTCACATTTTACGTATGAGTAATAGCATTTTCAGAGATACAAAGATATTTTTCAGCTTTTTATAATAGTTTTCTACATATTGAAGTTTATTTATTTGTTTAGTTTATTATTTAGTCATTTTTTTAACCTTTATCTTTTATGGTGATTTTTTTTTTTGTTCCTAACTGGTATCGGGCGGTTCCATGAACCTATCAATTGAAATATTAATATGCCAATCCGAATTGAAAAAGGAAAGACCGAAAAGGAAGCAATTCGGTACAATTTTGGTACAATTTGAAAAATAAAATCGTCTTTTTATTTTCTTCTTTGCAAAATGGCACGTGAAAATCGTCAGAATCTGAAATCAAAGACTAAATATTCTTTAATATATTAATTTATTCATTAATTAATTAATACGTAATTTTTACTTTCCTTATATACATAATGTATAAGGAAAGTATTGTGACGGGGTCGAAAATTGGAATTCGAGTTTTCGACGGGAAAGCACGTTTCAAGCATCCCTGATCACGAATCAAACATTTTGGAAGTGATGTCTGTGTGTGTGTGTGTGTGTGTGTGTGTGTGTGTGTGTGTGTGTGTGTGTGTGTGTGTGTGTGTGTGTGTCAGTGAGTCTGTGAAGACGATAACTGACGAACGAATGGACCGATTCGAACCAAATTTGGCACAAAAATCACAATCCGTAAACACTGGAAGCCTATTGTCTTTATACGCAATCGAATGCTCAGAACCCCCTAAATTTTCGAATGAAATTTTGAAAAAATCGTCAAAAAATGAAAGCCACTAATAAAGTTACGCAAATAGACATTTCTTATGTAATTTTTCATTAGAAAACGATTGACATAAATTTTAGAACGCTAACATGAACCGTTTGGATTCCGAAAGAAAAATATTTCCTATTGAGAAACATGTTCACTTTTCATATGTAATACCATGCGATAAATTGAGTGACATCGTTCTCGTGGATCCAGCTCGTTCCATTCATGAAACAGATACTTTGAATAATACTTTTGTATTTGAACGCCAATAGTCATTTACCTGCTGTAAGAATAACTTATTTCTTCATCCATAACGCTTGGAGAAATTTTGGCGACGAATTTGGCGGAATGTCGCCAACTTGGCGACTTTTTTGAAATGTTGCCAAATTAACGAAAATCTCGCCAAATGGATAAAAATGACTCTAAATCAATGAAAATGACGATTAATTGTCGAAAGTTCAATATCTTGGAAAGAATATTAGTATCTACTATAAGATAAACCTGTTTTTTTTTACTGTAAAAGTAGTAAATTCATTACATTATATAAGGAAAGTCATGTGTTGCCCACAACAGATTTTTTACCATAAAACGAAAAATTACAATTCCATTAATCTGAAATGAAGCGTTCTCGAAATATGTAGGATTTTTTTTTTTAATTTTCAGGATCCGATGAAAAAAAAATCTGTTGTGGGCAGTACATGACTTTCCTTATATGAATTTACTACTTTTACAGTAAAAAAAAATAGATTATTTTTACAGTAGATATTTATATTTTTCCCAAGATATTGAATTTTCGTCAATGAGACGTCATTTTCATTGATTTAGAATCATTTTTATCCATTTGGCGAGGTTTTCGTTAATTTAGTAATATTTAAAAAAGTCGCCAAGTTGGCGACATTCCGTCAAATACGTCGCCAAAATCTCGCCAAGCATTATAGACGGAGAAATAAGTTATTCTTACAGCAGATAAATGACTATTGGCATTCAAATACAAAATTATTACTCAAAGTATCTTTATTCATGAATGGAACGAGCTAGATCCACGTGAATGATGTCACCAAATTTATCGCATGGTATTACATATGAAAAGTGAACATGTTTCTCAATAGGAAATATTTTTTTCTTAATTTTATGCCTTTTTTGATAATTTTTTTTGAAAAATGTGCAATATCTCGTGAACGGCTCATGTTAGCGTTCTAAAATCTATGTCAATTGTTTTCTAATGAAAAATTACATAAGAAATGTTTATTTGCGTAACTTTATTAGAGATTTTGATTTTTTGGCGATTTTTTCAACATTTCACTCGAAAATTTAGGGGTTCTGAACATTCGATTGCGTATAAAAATAATAGGCTTCCAGTGTTTACGGATTGTAATTTTTGTACCAAATTTCGCTCGAATCAGTCCATTCGTTTGTCAATTATCGTCTCCATGGACTTACTGACACACACACACACACATACTTTCACACACACACACACATAGACAGTCATCACTTCAAAAATGTTCGATTCGTGATCAGGAATGCTTGAAACGTGCTCTCCTGTCGAAAACGAAAACTCGAATTCGAATTGTCGACCCCGTCCGTCACAATACTTTCCTTATACATTTTTACTTTCCCTGCAATACATGGTAATGTATAGGGAAAGTATTAGAATCATGTCGAAAATCGAAACTCGAGTTTTCGACGGATTTACAGGTTTCAAGACCTCTAGAATACGAAAAAACCATTTTTAGCGTGACGTCTGTGTGTGTGTCTGTCTGTGCAGATTTTGTATCCACTCTAACTAAAAAACTAATTGACCGAATTTCATAGAATTTGGTAGGTAAGTCACTTGTGGGCGAATCTGGTGCTGATTAGTTTTGAGTACGATTCGGGATAAAAGAATCCCCTTTTTTTGCGATATTGCCCGCAAAAGCTTGTATCCACTCCAGCTGAAAATCTAATGGAGAGAATTTCACAAAATTTGGTAGATAAGTCTCTTATGGGTCATCCTGGTGCTGATTAGATTTTGGTATGATTCAGAAAAAAATAACCTGCCTTTTCTTGCGAAATGTCCTGCAAAAATCTTCAAAATGTAAACTAAAAAACTACGTATGCTGAAATATATCCATTAAATGCTTGTTTTATACGTAATGTTTAACGAAGAATAGAATAAGATCAACCCCATTACACTAGGACTAGCCGTTCTCGAGATATTTTCGTTTTTTCGCTACACCATTTTTGAAAATGAGTCCAGTTACCAAATGAGAACGAAAATTGAATTAATAATGAATTAAATTTAATTAAAATAAAGAGAACGTATATATAAGTCTGCAGGGAAAGTCATGTGCTGCCCACATCAGATTTTTGTATATAAGGAATGTAAAAGATGCATTAAAAATGTTTATTGGATATAATTTCATATATGTTTCCGTGTCATTTTGTGCAATTAAACTCAGTTTAATGGATTATGAAAGAAATAAAGGTGAAATGAATTTGAGTCTGTAGGAAAAGTTATGCGTTGTCCATATTATATTTTTACTTTCCTTATATACAATAATGTACAAGGAAAGTATTCTGACAGGGTCGAAAATTCGACTTCGAGTTTTCGACGGGAAAGCACGTTTCAAGCATTCCTGATCACGAATCAAACATTTTTGAAGTGATGTCTGTGTGTGCGTGTGTGTGTGTGTGTGTCAGTGAGCCTGTGGGGACGATAACTGACGAACGAATGGACCGATTTGAACGAAATTTGGTACAAAAATTACAATTTGTGAATACTGGAA
The DNA here is from genome assembly GCA_951213105.1 of Amaurobius ferox. Lineage (NCBI taxonomy): Eukaryota > Metazoa > Arthropoda > Arachnida > Araneae > Amaurobiidae > Amaurobius > Amaurobius ferox. The sequence continues at coordinate 62,372,941 of OX578143.1, read as the reverse complement.
GCCTATTGTTTTTATACTTCGCAATCGAATGTTCAGAACCCCCCTAAATTTTCGAGTGAAATTAAAAAAAAATCATAAAATCAAAACCTCTTATAAAGTTACGCAAATAGACATTTCTTATGTAATTTTTCATTAGAAAACAATTAACATAAATTTCAGAATTCTAGTATGAACCGTTCTTGAGATATTACACATTTTTAAAAAAAATTATTAAAAAATTATATAAAATAAAAAAAATCCCTATTGAGAAACATGTTCACTTTTCATATGTAATATCATGCGATAAATTTGGTGACATCATTCTCTTCCCATTCATGAAAAAATATACTTTGAGTAATACTTTTGCATTTGAACGCCAGTACTCATTCATCTGCTATAAGAATAAATTATTTCTCCGTCCATAACACTTGGCGAGAATTTGGCTGAATGTCGCCAACTTGGCGACTTTTTAAAATGTTATCAAATTAAAAAAAATCTCGCCAAATGGATAAAATTGACGCTAAATCAATGAAAATAACGACTATTTGACGAAAATTCAGTATCTTGGAAAAAATATAAGTATCTACTATAAGAATATTTTGTTTTCACTGTAAAAGTAATAGATACATTGCATTATATAAGGAAAGTCATGTGCTGCCCACATAAGATTTTTTTTTTCATTTTGCTAGGAAAGATCAGCTAGCATGGAATATGAATGTAAGATAACATGGTATAGAAACTCTTTCCAAATGTTTTTAATTTCTCATATTATGTAATACAGCAGACTATAGTATATAGTATAATTTTCACGAAAATTTTCAAATTTGAGATTTTGACGCCCATGCATGTTTTAGGACCTTGTAAACACGATTTGACTATTAGACTATATTATTTTATATCAGACTTTTTTATCTAAAAATCTAGAACAAAATCGAATTTTTGAAATTCGAGCGATAACTTCGAAATTTTATGTCTTTTAATACAGCAGCATAGAGCAAAGTGTGATACAATCATGCATAAAAGGGGTTATTTATAACTCAATAATCGCCAGACTTAATAGTTTAAATCATTGTTGTGAAAAATAGCCGCGATACAATTTTTTTTGTTTATGACGTCATTAACCCCCTTTGGGCGGGGGGGGGGGGAAGTTACTCGCTGTCCAGAGGATATACATTGTCAAATATAGTATCAATCGAAAGATTTTTTCAAGTCCTTTAAAGTGAAGGATAATTCGCTACAATTACAATCAGTTGGACAAACGGTTTCGATTTTAATTTTTTTTTTCTGGAAAAAATAACCTGCAAGCTACTTAAAAAGAGATTCTGGTACGAGACAGACGAGTTCAGCCACACTTCAGTTAATTTTAATTGCATAAAATGCATATGGAGTTATCCATTTGCAGCCACCCGTGGGAGTTACTGTTACTAAACGGTTACTAAAGTTACGGAATTACTAAACGATTGCAGCACATCCAAGTTAGCAACAAGAATTAAGAATATATTTCATTTTATAGGTTTTTACTAAATGATGACAGCACATCCAAGTTAGCAACATAAATTAAGAATATATTTTCCTTTATAGTCCTTCACTAAACAGTTATAGTACATCCAAGTTACCAAGAAAAATAAAGAATATATTTCCCTTTATAGCACTTTATTAAACGGTTACAGCACATCTAAGGTAGCAACAAAAATTAAGAATATATTTCCCTTTATAGCACTTTATTAAACGGTTACAGCACCTCAAAGTTAGCGACAAAAATTAAAAATTTATTTCCCTTTATAGTCCTGTACTAAATGGTTACAGCACATCCAAGTTAGCAACAAAAATTAAGAATATATCTCCTTTTATAGGTTTTTACTAAACGATGACAGCACATCCAAGTTAGCAACAAAGATTAAGAATTTATTTTCCTTTATTAGTTCTTCACTAAACAGTTATAGTACATCCAAGTTAGCAACAAAAATAAAGAATATATTTCCCTTTATAGCACTTTGTTAAACGGTTACAGCACATCTAAGTTAGCAACAACAATTAAGAATATACGTATTTCCCTTTAGAGTCCTGTACTAAACAGTTACAGCACAACCAAATTAGCAACAAAAATTAAGAATATATTTTCTTTTATAGTTCTTTACTAAACTGTTATAGTACATCCAAGTTAGCAACAAAAATAAAGAATATATTTCCCTTTATAGCACTGTATTAAACGGTTACATCACATCTAAGTTAGCAACAAAAGTTAAGAATATATTTCTCTTTATAGTCCTGTACTAAACGGTTACAGCACCTCCAAGTTAGCAACAAAAATTAAGAATATATTTCCCTTTATGGCACTGTATTAAACGGTTACATCACATCTAAGTTAGCAACAAAAGTTAAGAATATATTTCTCTTTATAGTCCTGTACTAAACAGTTACATCACAACCAAATTAGCAACAAAAATTAAGAATATATTTTCTTTTATAGTTCTTTACTAAACTGTTATAGTACATCCAAGTTAGCAACAAAAATAAAGAATATATTTCCCTTTATAGCACTGTATTAAACGGTTACATCACATCTAAGTTAGCAACAAAAGTTAAGAATATATTTCTCTTTATAGTCCTGTACTAAACGGTTACAGCACCTCCAAGTTAGCAACAAAAATTAGGAATATATTTCCCTTTATAGCACTTTATTAAACGGTTATAGCACATCTAAGTTAGCAACAAAAATTAGGAATATATTTCCCTTTATAGCACTTTATTAAACGGTTACAGCACATCTAAGTTAGCAACAAAAATTAGGAATATATTTCCCTTTATAGCACTTTATTAAACGGTTATAGCACATCTAAGTTAGCAACAAAAATTAAGAATATATTTCCCTTTATAGTCCTGTACTAAACGGTTACAGCACATCCAAGTTAGCAAAAAAAATTAGGAATATTTTTCCCTTTATAGCACTTTATTAAACGGTTATAGCACATCTAAGTTAGCAACAAAAATTAAGAATATATTTCCCTTTATAGTCCTGTACTAAACGGTTACAGCACATCCAAGTTAGCAACAAAAATTAAGAATATGTTTCCCTTTATAGCACTTTATTAAACGGTTACAGCACATCTAAGTTAGCAACAAAAATTAGGAATATATTTCCCTTTATAGCACTTTATTAAACGGTTACAGCACATCTAAGTTAGCAACAAAAATTAGGAATATATTTCCCTTTATAGCACTTTATTAAACGGTTATAGCACATCTAAGTTAGCAACAAAAATTAAGAATATATTTCCCTTTATAGTCCTGTACTAAACGGTTACAGCACATCCAAGTTAGCAAAAAAAATTAGGAATATGTTTCCCTTTATAGCACTTTATTAAACGGTTACAGCACATCTAAGTTAGCAACAAAAATTAGGAATATATTTCCCTTTATAGCACTTTATTAAACGGTTATAGCACATCTAAGTTAGCAACAAAAATTAAGAATATATTTCCCTTTATAGTCCTGTACTAAACGGTTACAGCACATGAAAGTTAGCAACAAAAATTAAGAATATGTTTCCCTTTATAGCACTTTATTAAACGGTTACAACACATCTAAGTTAGCAACAAAAATTAGGAATATATTTCCCTTTATAGCACTTTATTAAACGGTTATAGCACATCTAAGTTAGCAACAAAAATTAAGAACATATTTCCCTTTATAGTCCTGTACTAAACGGTTACAGCACATCCAAGTTAGCAAAAAAAATTAGGAATATGTTTCCCTTTATAGCACTTTATTAAACGGTTACAGCACATCTAAGTTAGCAACAAAAATTAGGAATATATTTCCCTTTATAGCACTTTATTAAACGGTTATAGCACATCTAAGTTAGCAACAAAAATTAAGAATATATTTCCCTTTATAGTCCTGTACTAAACGGTTACAGCACATGAAAGTTAGCAACAAAAATTAAGAATATGTTTCCCTTTATAGCACTTTATTAAACGGTTACAGCACATCTAAGTTAGCAACAAAAATTAGGAATATATTTCCCTTTATAGCACTTTATTAAACGGTTATAGCACATCTAAGTTAGCAACAAAAATTAAGAATATATTTCCCTTTATAGTCCTGTACTAAACGGTTACAGCACATCCAAGTTAGCAAAAAAAATTAGGAATATTTTTCCCTTTATAGCACTTTATTAAACGGTTATAGCACATCTAAGTTAGCAACAAAAATTAGGAACATATTTCCCTTTATATCACTTTATTAAACGGTTGCAGCACATCTAAGTTAGCAACAAAAATTAAGAATATATTTCCCTTTATAGTCCTGTACTAAACGGTTACAGCACATCCAAGTTAGCAACAAAAATTAAGAATATGTTTCCCTTTATAGCACTTTATTAAACGGTTACAGCACATCTAAGTTAGCAACAAAAATTAAGAATATATTTCCCTTTATAGTCCTGTATTTAACGGTTACAGCACATCCAAGTTAGCAACAAAAATTAAGAATATATTTCCCTTTATATCACTTTATTAAACGGTTGCAGCACATCTAAGTTAGCAACAAAAATTAAGAATATATTTTCCTTTATTAGTTCTTCACTAAACGGTTATAGTACATCCAAGTTAGCAACAAAAATAAAGAAAATATTTCCCTTTATAGCACTTTGTTAAACGGTTACAGCACATCTAAGTTAGCAACAACAATTAAGAATATACGTATTTCCCTTTAGAGTCCTGTACTAAACAGTTACAGCACAACCAAATTAGCAACAAAAATTAAGAATATATTTTCTTTTATAGTTCTTTACTAAACTGTTATAGTACATCCAAGTTAGCAACAAAAGTTAAGAATATATTTCCCTTTATAGTCCTGTACTAAACGGTTACAGCACCTCCAAGTTAGCAACAAAAATTAAGAATATATTTCCCTTTATGGCACTGTATTAAACGGTTACATCACATCTAAGTTAGCAACAAAAGTTAAGAATATATTTCTCTTTATAGTCCTGTACTAAACGGTTACAGCAAATCCAAGTTAGCAACAAAAATTAGGAATATATTTCCCTTTATAGCACTTTATTAAACGGTTATAGCACATCTAAGTTAGCAACAAAAATTAGGAATATATTTCCCTTTATAGCACTTTATTAAACGGTTACAGCACATCTAAGTTAGCAACAAAAATTAGGAATATATTTCCCTTTATAGCACATTATTAAACGGTTATAGCACATCTAAGTTAGCAACAAAAATTAAGAATATATTTCCCTTTATAGTCCTGTACTAAACGGTTACAGCACATCCAAGTTAGCAAAAAAAATTAGGAATATTTTTCCCTTTATAGCACTTTATTAAACGGTTATAGCACATCTAAGTTAGCAACAAAAATTAAGAATATATTTCCCTTTATAGTCCTGTACTAAACGGTTACAGCACATCCAAGTTAGCAACAAAAATTAAGAATATGTTTCCCTTTATAGCACTTTATTAAACGGTTACAGCACATCTAATTTAGCAACAAAAATTAGGAATATATTTCCCTTTATAGCACTTTATTAAACGGTTACAGCACATCTAAGTTAGCAACAAAAATTAGGAATATATTTCCCTTTATAGCACTTTATTAAACGGTTATAGCACATCTAAGTTAGCAACAAAAATTAAGAATATATTTCCCTTTATAGTCCTGTACTAAACGGTTACAGCACATCCAAGTTAGCAAAAAAAATTAGGAATATTTTTCCCTTTATATCACTTTATTAAACGGTTGCAGCACATCTAAGTTAGCAACAAAAATTAAGAATATATTTCCCTTTATAGTCCTGTACTAAACGGTTACAGCACATCCAAGTTAGCAACAAAAATTAAGAATATGTTTCCCTTTATAGCACTTTATTAAACGGTTACAGCACATCTAAGTTAGCAACAAAAATTAAGAATATATTTCCCTTTATAGTCCTGTACTAAACGGTTACAGCACATCCAAGTTAGCAACAAAAATTAAGAATATATTTCCCTTTATATCACTTTATTAAACGGTTGCAGCACATCTAAGTTAGCAACAAAAATTAAGAATATATTTTCCTTTATTAGTTCTTCACTAAACGGTTATAGTACATCCAAGTTAGCAACAAAAATAAAGAAAATATTTCCCTTTATAGCACTTTGTTAAACGGTTACAGCACATCTAAGTTAGCAACAAAAATTAAGAATATACGTATTTCCCTTTATAGTCCCGTACTAAACAGTTACAGCACAACCAAATTAGCAACAATAATTAAGACTATATTTTCCTTTATTAGTTCTTCACTAAACGGTTATAGTACATCCAAGTTAGCAACAAAAATAAAGAAAATATTTCCCTTTATAGCACTTTGTTAAACGGTTACAGCACATCTAAGTTAGCAACAACAATTAAGAATATACGTATTTCCCTTTATAGTCCCGTACTAAACAGTTACAGCACAACCAAATTAGCAACAATAATTAAGAATATATTTTCTTTTATAGTTCTTTACTAAACTGTTATAGTACATCCAAGTTAGCAACAAAAATAAAGAATGTATTTCCCTTTATAGCACTGTATTAAACGGTTACAGCACATCTAAGTTAGCAACAAAAGTTAAGAATATATCTCCCTTTATAGGTTTTTACTGAACGATGACAGCACATCCAAGTTAGCAACAAAGATTAAGAATATATTTTCCTTTATAGTTCTTCACTAAACGGTTATAGTACATCCAAGTTAGCAACAAAAATAAAGAATATATTTCCCTTTATAGCACTTTATTAAACGGTTACTCAAATTAGCAACAAAAATTAAAAATATATTTCCTTTTATAGTTCTTTACTAAACGGTTACAGCACATCCAAATTAGCAGCAGAGTTAGGTTTTTTTTTTTTTTTTAAATCTAATGGGCAAGTCATCGAGAGCTCTTATACGCACTGGTTACTGTTACATCCGTTGCAGCAGGTGGTCTTGAAAAAGAATGTAGCTGAATCCATAGCGCCGAGTTTAGAGTACCTCATGTGGAGCAAATGCAAACAAGCAGAAAATAGGTGGAAGAATTCTTGAAGGTTTTCGAATGTTTTATGACATATGGAACAAAATTAGAACGACTATTTTTCACTCGGTAATTTCAGAGGAAGTGTTCAATTTAGACTTTGCTCAACTAGAAATGGAATAGTTTATAAATATGTATGTGTAATTTTGAGGATTTAGAACAGCACGCGGGTGGCTGAAAGTTATACTGGTTTTAGGTATATTTATTCCTATCGTTACTTGAGCATATAACGTAAAATAAAATGCTGGATAGACGTCATTATTTTTGCAGATCATTTATCAATAGAATAAGGTTGTCTTATTTAGTTTAACGACGAATTATGGCCTTAAAGATAGTATGGATTTGGATTTGAAAGCCGTCCATGGTAAAGGTATTTTGCTAAACGTAAACACTTTGGAAAAACATAAGCAGTTTGGATGCTTATATCTCCGAACTTAATATATAAGAATGTAAACAATTTATATTGAAGACACTCAGATTGCATATTAGGAGAACGTTGCTGATAATCGGGTTTTGTGTTTCATAAACAATTTAAAGTTATTCTAAGAGGGATAGGGTATCATTTATGAATATATTAAATTATTCCCTGTAATCTGATATTTTGAACTATTTTTTTTATTTCGAAACAATATATATATATATATATATATATATATATATATATATATATATATATATATATATATATATATATATATATATATATTAATATATATATATATATTAATATATATATATATATATATATATATATATATATATATATATATATATATATATATATATATATTACAAATGGCCAGGCACTTGATATTCCATCATTCGTCTATACATCGGCCAGAAACGTGAACCATTTAGCCGTCACATGACGTTGCCCCGGCGCACCAGTGGGGGCGGAACACACTGCGCCCAACGTCACAACAACCATGCCTAAAGGTGGGACTCGAACCCACAACCCGGCAGCCAAATGAGCACGATAAAACGCTTGCTTTGACCGCTCGACCACCGCGTCGGCTCGAAACAAAATATAAAATATAAAGTTTTTTTTCCCAAACAAGTTTTCATTTCACTCTACTTACTCGAAATATTTTTTTAACTATACAAGATGGATATAAATGCAGTAACCGATAAAAATGTTCTGTAAGTAATCCAGTTTCTAAGATAAACAATTTGTTTTTACTAAGCTTTCATAGTTTTCGAACATCTTGTCAAGTCGAAGAAAATTCTTCTTCTTCTTCGACCCAGACCGTCCGACCTACCAGAAAGGTGTAAGGTAACTGTTTGGACGGCCGGGAAGTGCCACCCAATTTAGACCGGAACCCAGTGGGGGAGGCATCCACAGGGACCGTACCCTCCTTCCCCTACCACAGGTGTATCTTCTAATACAATTTTAGTGTTTTCATTTAGTATATACAAACGGGATCAGGATATTTTATTCTTCAGATTTGCAAATACAGAGCTACGAATTTAGCGGAATATCTCTAAATAACTTGGTTACTTTTCTTAAACTTTACCAAATTAGCGGAAATGTCTCCAAATTGATAAAAATGACGCAAATCAATGAAATTAAATTCGTTTTTTTAGAAGAGAGTGCTGAAATGATGTTTCGGTAGCATCTGTCGGTCAGTCCATCCATCCTACTTAGTAACACATTTAGCGAATTTTTTTAATATCACCAAATTGATAAAAATGTTTGTAAATCCGTAAAGATACTATGGAATTGAAAAAATCGCGCTTAATAAATGAAATTAATTGTGTTTTGTTAGGGGATAGTATTGTGATGATGTTTCGTCAATTTGTCGCAAAATGGGACTATCAGTTCTACAGTACCACTTGGCGATAAATTTGGCGACCTACCCGAATGTTGTTGTTGTTGAAACCCAGACCGTCCGACCTACCAGAAAGGTGTAAGGTAACAGTTTGGACGGTCGGGACCTACCCGAATGTGTAAAGATCTGTTTGGACGGCCGGGAAGTACTACCCAATTTAGACCTGAACCCAGTGGGGGCGGTATCCACAGGGAGAGTATCCTCCTTCCCTTACCACCAATCTCTACGAAGGACTTACGGATCAGCATATTTAACGTGCCCGTACTCCGCGAAAACACGGGAACAGTTTGGGCAGAGCCGGGAATCGAACTTGCGTCCTCCGAGTGCAATCTCTGCACGCTAACCACTGGTCTGTCTCACCGCAGTGAATTAAGTTTGTAGTTACTTCTACTAACATTACATTTTGAAGATGGAAATCAAGTTTACCTAATCCAGTATATAGATTCATCGAATGGCAACAACGCTAACTACTAAATCATCAAGAGAAAAGCTGTAGGGTAAGTTTCTTCCCTAAGGTCAGACGATGTCGACAATTGAGTTAATTCCATGATATTGAAAGACTGTTAGTAGTGCGTGTCATAGGTTGTCGTGATTTTCCTATAGCATGCCATATAAATGGGGTGCGGTTTCCTTCAAAAAGTCCTCCACGAAAGTCACCTTTCATTTAGAAGTAATAGTTTTGAATGAAACAGTTTATTTAGCTATAATTTTGTTGTAAACTGAAATGGATAATCCTTTCAGAAATATGTTTAGTCTTTAAAAGAGGGAAAATAACTATTAATAGAGTGCATCGAAACAAATTTTTGATTCACAGAAAACTACTTTTTACTTTCCCTGCAATACATGGTAATGTATAGGGAAAGTATTGGAATCATACCGAAAATCACAACTCGAGTTTTCGACGGATCTACACGTTTCGAGACCTCTAGAATACGAAAAAACCATTTTTAGCGTGACGTCTGTGCGTGTGTCTGTCTGTCTGTCTGTCTGTGTGTCTGTCTGTCTGTCTGTGTGTCTGTCTGTGTGTCTGTCTGTCTGTGCAGATTTTGTATCCACTGTAACTAAAAAACTAATGGACCGAATTTCACAAAATTTGGTAGGTAAGTCACTTGTGGGCGGGGCTAGTGCTGATTAGTTTTGGATACGATTCGGAATAAAAGAACCCGCCTTTTTTTGCGAAATGGCCCGCAAAAGCTTGTATCCACTCTAGCTGAAAAACTAATGGACCGAATTTCACAAAATTCGGTAGATGAGTCACGTATAGGTCACTCTGGTGCTGATTTGATTTTGGTACGATTCGGAAAAAAATAACCTGCCTTTTTTTGCAAAACGGCCCGCAAAAATCTTCAAAATCTAAACTAAAGAACTAGGTATACTAAGATATATCCATTAAATGCCCGTTTAATACGTAATGTTTAACGACGAAAAGAATAAGACCAACCCCATTACACTAGGACTAGCCGTTCTCGAGATATTTTAGTTTTTCGTACTTTCCCTACGCCACCTTTCAAAATAAGCCCGGTTACCGAATGAGAACGAAAATTGAATAAGAGTGAAATAAATTTAATTAAAATAAAGAGAACGTGGATATAAGTCTGCAGGGAAAGTCATGTGCTGTCCACATCAGATTTTTACTTTCCCTGCAATACATGGTAATGTATAGGGAAAGTATTGGAATCATGCCGAAAATCACAACTCGAGTTTTCGACGGATCTACACGTTTCGAAACCTCTAGAATACGAAAAAACCATTTTTAGCGTGACGTCTGTGTGTGTGTCTGTCTGTCTGTGTGTCTGTCTGTCTGTCTGTCTGTCTGTGCAGATTTTGTATCCACTCTAACTAAAAAACTAATGGACCGAATTTCACAAAATTTTGTAGGTAAGTCACTTGTGGGCGGGGCTGGTGCTGATTAGTTTTGGGTACGATTCGGAATAAAAAAAACCCGCCTTTTTTTGCGAAATGGCCCGCAAAAGCTTGTATCCACTCTAGCTGAAAAACTAATGAACCGAATTTCACAAAATTCGGTAGATAAGTCACTTATAGGTAACCCTGGTGCTGATTAGATTTTGGTATGATTCAGAAAATAATAACCTGCCTTTTTTTGTAGAATGGCCCGCAAAAATTTCCAAAATCTAAACTAAAGAGCTACGTATGCTCAAATATATCCATTAAATGCTTGTTTAGTGCGTAACTTTTAACGAAGAAAAGAATAAGACCAACCCCATTACACTAGGACTAGCCGTTCTCGAGATATATTAGTTTTTGTCGTATTTTTCCACCCCGCCTTTGAAAATAAGTCCAGTTTTCAAATGAGAACGAAAATTGAATTAAAAGTGAATTACATTTAATTGAAATAAATAGAACGTGGATATAAGTCTGCAGGGAAAGTCATGTGCTGCCCACATCAGATTTTTACTTTCCCTGCAATACATGGTAATGTATAGGGAAAGTACTGGAATCATGCCGAAAATCGCAACCCGAGTTTTCGACGGATCTACACGTTTCGAGACCTCTAGAATACGAAAAAACTATTTTTAGCGTGACGTCTGTGTGTGTGTGTGTGTGTCTGTCTGTCATGCAGATTTTGTATCCACTCTAACTAAAAGACTAATTGACCGATTTTCTTAAAATTTGGTAGGGAAGTCCCTTGTGGGCGAATCTAGTGCTGATTAGTTTTGGGTACGATTCGGGATAACAGAATCCGCCTCTTTTTGCGAAATGGCCCGCAAAAATTGTATCCACTCTAGTTCAAAAACTAATGAACCGAATTTCACAAAATTCGGTAGATAAGTCACTTGTGGATTACCCTGGTGTTGATTCGATTTTGGTACGATTCGGAAAAAAATAACCTGCCTTTTTTGCAAAATGGCCTGCAAAAACCGTCAAATTCTAAAATAAAAACTACATATGCTTAAATATATCCATTAAATACTTGTTTATACGTAACTTTTAACGAAAAAAAGTATAAGACGAACCCCATTACACTGGGACTAGCCGTTGTCGAGATATTTTAGTGTTTCCGCGTATTTTCTCTACGCCACCTTTGAATATAAATCCAGTTACCAAATGAGAACGAAAATTGAATTAAAAGTGAATTAATAAAGATAACGTGAATATAAGTCTGCAGGGAAAGTCATGTGCTGCCCACATCAGATTTTTTTTTCTCCCGAAGAGAAATTGTATTATTGAAGGGGTCTTAGGACTCTTATATTACTAAAAAGTGAAAGAAATTAATCATATTGAACATTTTATAGTTCTTCTTCTTCTACATTATAAAAACACGTTTTTTTTTATTTTTAGTGATAAACATATATTACATTTTAATGTATTATTTTTACTTTTTTATACTATATAGTATAAAGAAAGCATTGTCTTCATGAAAATTTTCGATTTTATATTTTGATGCCAATATATGTTTTAAGACCTTCTGAACACATTTTGACTATTTTTAGAGTGATGTTCGTCTGCCTCTGTCTGTGTGTAGTCGATTTCTCGTGCACACTATAGTTGCCACAAATAATCCTGCTTTGTTATCGAATAATCTAGAACGAGATAGAATTTTTTTCAAATTCAAACGAAATTTATTCGAAATTTTATATTTTCTTAACATAGCAGCGTAGGACAAAATTTGACATAATTATGCTTAAAAGGGGTTATTTATCGCTTAATGCTCACGCAACTTTACCAATTTCAATCATTTTAGTGATAAATAGCAGCAACACAATTTTTGTGTTCGTGACGTCATTAATTTCTCTCGGGGAGGCGTGGAAGTTACCCCCCCCCCCTCTAAGAGAGTACATTCTCAAGTTTTGTATCAGCCGATATATTGTTTCAAGCCCTTTAAAATGAAGGGCAGTGCTATAATTGTGATCATATGGATCAACCGTACATATTTTTCAAATATTTTATGCAGAATTTGCATAAAAAAAATCATAAGCTACTTAAAAATAATTCTGTAGTGAGAGATTCAAGTTAAACCACATAGTTTGCGCGCTGGATTTGCATGCTGCCACAACTGCCGCCGTGTTCATGCGGAGTACGATCACGTTAAACATGTGGGTCCGTAAGTCCTTCCGAGAGGTTGGTGGTAAGGGAAGGAGGGTACGGTCCCTGTGGATGCCTCCCCCACTGGATTCCGGTCTAAATTGGGTGGCACTTCCCGGCCGTCCAAACGGTTACCTTACACCTGTCTGGTAGGTCGGACGGTCTGGGTCTCAACAACAACACTCTTAAATTAAAATTGCGTAAATAAATTTTTTTTTATAGAAATTTGAAAACTATGCCTCATTTGTCGAACAAAATATTGATATGACAGCTTGCGTGCAACATTGCTCAGACAATTTTGCGTACAAAATAAAGTTGTTGTTATCTGATTATACTTCAGGAACAATTGCTTATTTTAAACCTTTAATTGGTATCTAAAGTACAATTCTATTTGATGTAATGTTGTAATTTGTTTTCACAAAATTTTCGAAAACTCAACACAATAATCTTTTATAAAAAAATATTTTAACACCAGGGAAGAATTTAGTTTATTTTACTGAGATTAACATGCATTATATATTTTGAAAATTCTATGAAAAAATATTGAGAAATTCCAGAGTATCCTTCACTTGATCTCAAAAATTACATTCATAGAAAAATGACTTATTTCCTACCAATTTTTCTCATATGTGATCTGAGATATTTCTGTCTATTACTCCAGTAATTACATAAGAATTTTTCATGCGGATTGATTTAAAATGTTCAGAAAAGTTTATATCACTTTCCTTATATACATAATCTATAAGGAAAGTATTGTGACGGGGTCGAATTCAAGTTTTCGACGGGAGAGCACGTTTGAAGCATCCCTGATCACAAATCAAGCATTTTCGAGGTGTTCTGTGTGTGTGTGTGTCAGTGAGTCTGTGGAGATGATATCTCACGAACAAATTGAGTGATTCGAATGAAATTTGGTACAAAAATCACAATCCGCGAATACTGGAAGCCTATTGTTTTTAAACACAATCAAATGTTCAGAACCTCCCCCATAAATTTTCGAGTGAAATTTTGAAAAAATCATCAAAAACTCAAAACCTTTAATATAGTTACGCAAATGCACATTTCTTATGTAATGTTTCCTTAGAAAACGATTGACATAAACTTTAGAATGCTAGCATGAACCGTTCTCGAGATATTGCACATTTTTCAAATAAATTTATCAAAAAATCCTATAAATTAAAAAAAATATATTAACTGTTGAGAAACATGTTCACTTTTCTTATGTAATATCGTGCGATAAATTTGACGATATCATTTTAGTGGATCTAGCTCGTTCCATTCATGAGAAAAGATACTTTGAGTAATACTTTTGTATTTGAGCGCCAATAGTCATTTATCTGCTATAAGAATAACTTATTTCTCCTTCCATAACGTTTAGCGAGATTTTGGCGACGAATTTGGAGGAATGTCGCCAACTTGGCGACTTTTTAAACGTTGCCAAATTAACGAAAATCTCGCCAAATGTTTAAAAATGACGCTAAATCAATGAAAATGACGATTAATGGACAAAAATTCAATATCTTGAAAAGAATATAAGTATCTACTACAAGAATAAGCTATTCTTTTGCTGTAAAAGTAGTAAATTCATTGCATTATATAAGGAAAGTCATATTCTGCTCACATCAGATTTTTTTTATATATATTGCAGAGTCCAATTCAAAGATGAGAACTTGTAATTTCGTCAAAGTAGCTCAACGGGAGAGTGTTCGCTGGCTAGTCAGAAGATCCATGGTTGACGTCCTGGTTAGGACAGCAAGGTTCTGTACAAATCCCAGCCCAATAATTCAACCCTGTAGGTTACTGCAAAGAGACTGGAGGTCAAAAAGTGACCTCAGTGCGACTTGAACGGATTCAGTGGATTCTGGTATATGAAGCGCCGATTTCAAATCAGGAGGATAATGACCACGCAGGGGGATAAACTGGAGGGTAAAATTAGCATCAGGAGGCTAACCTGAGGTAAAAATAGCAGTAATTGTTCAGTGGAATTGTCAATTGCATATCAATCAAACATTAGAAGGTGGAGAATGTGTCCAGTTCGATGATAAGATCTCGCAATTCCATCCCAGAGTAGCTCAACGGTAGACCGGCGGATGACCAGCGCGAAGATCCATGGTTCGATTCCCGGTTGGAGAAGCAAAGGTTCTATACAATATATTTTAAAAAAAAATTGAATTTTTGAAGGTTCAGCAGTCTTATGAATCCTTAAGTAACAACACGGACTAGAGAGCAATCATGGATATTTAAATCAATAGAAAAGAAATTGGCGAAAATTTTAACTGCTACAACAAAAATCATCGAAAATTATTTACAATGAAAATATTTGTTTAAAACTCGAATATTTTAACTGGTAGCTGCGTGGTTTGGCTGACTTCTGTTCAATCACCACAGCTGTATAAGTGTGTCTACTTCGACTATAGAAAGTAAAAATATCGTCCAAACAGTTTAGTAGGAAGAACGACGTTTGGTCAGGCGGTTCATATTCCGGCTAGAACATGATTTCTCAGCAGAGATTTTCCGGTTATTTCAAAAGTTATTCACTGTATCACATAGCAAGTGTCCTTGCTTCCTCTGCTGTGAGGGATATTCAGTACTGATGAAATGGAACTAAAGCAAAACCAGTCCGCTGTTGAAAGTTAATGCAGTAAGATCATAAATTATTGGGATGGCCTCCGATTGGCAAAATTTGTGACACTGGATCAACTGTCACAATTTGAAACCTTGAGCACTGATGATCGCGAGCGAATGTTCGATGGCTATGGGAATTTCCGGTTCAAATAATTTTATTATAAATCATTCAAATCATTTTTCGCGATAAATTTAATGCAGTGAACTTTCGTTCATCCGACATCCAATAGTTCGATACTCAGATAGTCCAGTATTACGTTCGGCTGTAGAGATATATTTACTGTAATTAATAATTATTAATTAAAAAAACGCAGTGTCAGCATGTCAGAGTACCGATTGCAACCCTAAGGGCTAAAACATTTAATGTATACTAATTCGACCAAGCTGAATCCAAATATGAAATCCATTTTTCAAATTACTCCCTGGATTTGGAGAAATAGCCTCTCAAAATTTGACCTATTTTGTAATTTTGTGCTTATAATCCGACACCGAAAGCGTTGCCACAAGATGATGCAATTGCATGCTCACAAGATTTTAGTGTCTAAAGCAGTGGTTCCCAAACTGGGGTCCCAGGACCTTTGGGGGTCCGCGAACAACACGCAATATTTAACTAATAAATAATTAGCCTTAAAAAAATAAAATTCATTATTTTTCTCCACCCTTTTTTTTATTTTATTTTTTAAAATAAAATAATAATGAACTTTTTTTCTAAATAACTTTGAATTAAATACATTCATGAAATTAATTTCAAACTCATAGGTTATAGCTTCAAACAGAATTAAATTGTTTGGGAGTAGGTTTCGTTTTGGCACAATGCCATGATTAACGGTGACGATACTCTGATGCAGCTCGGACGTCAAAGCACTTGTAACTTCGAGCATTAATACTAGAGCTCCTCTACTACTGAGGAGCCTTAATTAATACTACTAGAGACCGGATGCCGTTAGCTTTAAATAGAGGGGGGGGGCGTAGCGAACATCTCCCGCCTCTCCCTCACTGTTCACACTAAATTATGCTTGTTGTACATATCCAATAGAAACACGCCCTTGCAATATGGTTTTAAGTGGTCCGCGAAATTTTTTAACACTTTACAACAAAGTTGAAAAGTGTTTATGACTTTGTTCATTCTGTCTGTCTGTTTGTCTGTCTGTTCGTTAGCACGATAACTGCCGTAAAAATGACTTAATCAAAATGAAATTTTATTATGTTGTTCAGATGGTCTGTAGAACCTATGGGAATATAAATGAATAATATTACCCAATTAGTTTTGGATTGAACCCGGGTCGAAAAAATGAAATACATTGAGCCCTATGGGACCTAATTTTTCAAACATTTTTTAAGCGGATTTAAAATTCACAAATTGCTTCGAAAATTTTAGGTAATATTCAAATTGTTCCATAAAATATATAAAAAAAAATTCAGCGAAATATATTCAGTAGTTTTTTAAATAAAAATTAAAATAATAATTACACCTCTTATATGAAACGATCACGTGACCATGATATGAAACGATCACATGATCCAATTCAAAATGATATATGGCATCCATCTTGTTTCAAAATCGTGATTTTTTTAAGTTCTTTTTAATTCATATTGAGTGTTGTATCCGTCCTAAAACTACTTTATTTTTGCTTAAATTCTGTGCATCTACATACTGAAACAACGCAATGACAATATATTTGAGTTTAAATGCTCATCTAAATTTGATTATTTCTACAACTAAGCCTATTTTTCACCTATGTAAAATGTAAAAAGCAAAATATATAGAATGAGTTGTATTAGAATTCCTGTATTTTTTTAACACAAAATAATTTAGTCCATGGAGTCTGCATGGCTGATATGAATGAAATATTAATTGATATCATAAAGAGAAGGACGATTTTTTTGGATGAAGTTTCAAGCATAGAGTTTAATTTTTTGTAGCTCCATGGTCTTAAACAAAATGTTTAAATAAAATAAATTATTATAGTATTGTGATGAATGAAATGAATGGGAGAAAGTTATGAATGAAATCCTGTTTTTATAGAGAGATCCAGGCGTGTTATTTTTTCTATGACGTCATTTGAATTAATTTCAGTTGTTTTCGATGAAGTTTTCAAATATAATAAATTATCGTAGTATTATGATAATTCTAAAACTATTACCGAGGAATGTATAACATTTTAGAGATGTTTAAACCAGGCAATTTATATTTCAATGCCCTCATTTGAATGAATTTCATTTTTTTCGATGAAGGTTTAAGTTTTCAAATATAATAAATTAATGCAGTATTGTGATAAGTTTCAAAATATTACCGAGGAATGTATTGCATTTTAGACTTGTTTAAATAAAATTGCATTGAAGTTGGAAAGTGTTTCATAATCAATGCTTTAAGCATGATTGATCTTTCTTGTTTTTCTCTGAGGGGGTCCGCGGACCGGAAAGTTTGGGAACCACTGGTCTAAAGAAACTAAAAGAAAACTATCCATCTCATGGACTTATAGATGAGGATATCCTTTTACCTTCATGTTATGGCCAGTAATTGAAAACTTGAAATAAAATATTTGAGGTATAAACTTGATAAATTCGTTTGTTATAGAGGGTCTAGGTGAGCGTAATTTAATTATTGGAGTAATTATGAGCGTAAATTATGTTATGGGATGATGAGAAATAGTAATATTGAATGGGATGGGTGTATGGCTAGCGTGTGTTTGTGGATAATTAAGGCAGTCGATGTCCACCGGTTATTGTTTCACACCGCTGGCCTTGGTGTACTTAGACGGGTGTAGTGCCTGAAGCGCGCCTACTTTGCTGGTAGACTAAATAATTTTATATGCATATTTCTGTTCGTTGCAGTTGTATTTATATTCACTGACGTTTACTTTATGAAAGTTAACATTTTAAAGTTAATTTTGTTTTTTTAACACACTTTACAGTGTAATCCAGTCTGTGTAACTTTTCAAACACATAAATAGCATTTATTCTCCATTATTATGTGTTAATTTAATTTTTCTCATATTTTTTTACCTCAATTTAGTCCGACATCCGATAATCCGACAAATATGGTAACCGCCATGACCATTGAAACTGATTATGGTACACAGCAGAAATCTCGAATGAGAGCCAGATTATCAGCATTTTACTGTTCTTGCATCTTATCTAGTTTGTTTGTTTTTTGGAAATAATTAACCTATAAAATGTTAATTAATAACATCTGGCACACATTTGGATTTTAATTTTAATTTAAAAATAACGCCACTTTTTAAATAATTCTTCGATGGCGTAAGGTTACAAGGGGGAAAAAATTCCCATTAGTATCAAGTGTTGCTCACAGAAGGTTAAACTGGTGTTTCCAACTAATAATTGCCGTGTAAGACGAAACATTTTTTAGATGATTTCCTTAACACGGGCAGCACGTCTGAGGAAACTTCGTGCAGGAATCTACAGATGTTGAGAATGATAACTCTCAATAGATGCACCTTCTTTGTTTTGCCTTAATGTTACGTGCTTTCATTTTTAAACGTTTAGAATCGTGCTGCTTATTGTTTTTTAATTTCACAATGTTGCTCTTTTCTCTCGATTTAAACAGAATTATTTTCAATCACATTATTATGCAATAGACGGGAAATTCATTATCCTAATGTAGGAAAAGTGAGTTGTATTGTAAGATCAGAATCTTAGCTAATTTATTTGCAATCATATGTACACG
The DNA here is from genome assembly GCA_951213105.1 of Amaurobius ferox. NCBI lineage: Eukaryota > Metazoa > Arthropoda > Arachnida > Araneae > Amaurobiidae > Amaurobius > Amaurobius ferox. The sequence continues at coordinate 62,353,728 of OX578143.1, read as the reverse complement.
ATAAAGCCCGATAGAGGGCGCAGTTATATACATGATGCATCATAATTTCATCATAATAACTAGTAGATAAAAGCCGGCGTTGCATAGAATGATACTGAAGTGAAATTAACGCAATGTAAAATATCAAATATCTTATCCATAAATGAAATTATGAGACTAGACTATTAGGCAAACTATTCCGTGAGGTTGATGGTAAGGGAATAAGAACAGCCCCTGTGGATTCCTTCCCCACTGGGTTCCGGTATAAATTGGGTGGCACTTACCGGCCGGTCAAATAAATACTTTATAGATTCGGGTAAGTCGGACAGTCTGGGTCAAAGAAGAAGCAACTAGGCAAACTAGGCCTCATTAAACTGCACAAACCAGTTTAAAAGGTAAATCAGTTGAGCGGTTTTCGAATTATAAGCGATTATTACAGACCTACAGAACAGTCAATTTAATTCTCTTTCTTTCATAGGGAGGTGTATCTGGATAAAACATTTCCCGGATCCAGTCTCATTTCTTGAAAAATTAGATTTTCACAAAATTAGATTTTGGATATATTTAGCTTGAAAACGTAGTTTAGTATTTACACTCTTATATACTACTAGAACGAATTACCCAGCGTTGCCCGGTTTCTAAATAAGTCCGGGTTCTTTGTCATTTACTGTTTATATTTGTCACTTACAATTTAGAAAATATTTCAGGATGCAAAAGTCAGGCAAAGCATTTTATGCTTTTCAAAAAAAAAAAAAAAAAAAAGTTCAAACTATTAAAATATTGAAATTATTTTTATATATTTATAAACTGCATCCTTTTCCGACAGATCAAGTAAAATTTGTTTTTATTTATATACATTAGATTCGATGTAAAATAGTCTAAAGTGTTTACATTTTTTTTAACGATCCCATTTCCGCCAAGCATATATGTTATTCACATCAAAAAATGTAATTTATTGGTATTGAAATTTATTTCAAAAAATTTGATGTGGGCAGCACATGACTTTCCTTATATAATGCAATGAATTTACTATTTTACAGTAAAAAACAAGAAAGATCAATCATGCTTAAAGCATTGATTATGAAACACTTTCCAACTTCAATGCAATTTTATTTAAACATGTCTAAAATGCAATACATTCCTCGGTAATATTTTAAAACTTATCACACATTAATTTATTATATTTGACACCTTAAACCTTCATCGAAAAAAATTAACTTCATTCAAATGACGGCATTAAAGTATAAATTGCCTGGTTTAAACATCTCTAAAATGTGATACATTCCTCGGTAATAATTTTAGAATTATCATAATACTACGATAATTTATTATATTTGAAAACTTCATCGAAAACAACTGAAATTCATTCAAATGACGTCATAAAAAAATAACACGCCTGGCTCTCTCTATAAAAGCAACATTTCATTCATAAATAATTCCCCCATTCATGTCATTCATCACAATACTATAATAATTTATTTTATTTAAAAATTAAGACCATTGAGCTACAAGTAAGTAAACTCAATGCGTAACTTCATCGAAAAATATCGTCCTTCTCTTTCTAAAATCAATGAATATTTCATTCATATCAGCTAAGCAGACTCCATGGACTAAATGATTTTGTGTTAAAGAATTACAGCGATTATAATACAACTCATTCTACATATTTTGCTGTTTACATTTTATATAGGTGAAAATTAGGCTTAATAGTAGAAAAAATAAAATTTGGAAGAGCATTTAAACTGAAATATATTGTCATTGCGTTGTTTCAGTATGTAGATGCACAGAATTTAGGCAAAAATAAAGTAGTTTTAGGACGGATACAACACTCAATATGAATTAAAAAGAACTTTAAAAATCACGATTTTGATACAAGATGGATGCCATATATCATTTTGAAGTGGGTCATGTCATCGTTTCATATCATGGACACGTGATCGTTTCATATAAGAGGTGTTATTATTATTTTAATTTTTATTTAAAAAACAACTGAATATATTTCGCTGAATTTTTTTTTATATATTTTATGGAACAATTTGAATATTGCCTAAAATTTTCGAAGCAATTTGTGAATTTTAAATCCGCTTAAAAAATGCTTGAAAAATTAGGTCCCATAGGGCTCAATGTATTCCATGTTTTCAACCCGGGTTCAATCCAAAACTAATTGGGTGATATTATTCATTTATATTCCCATAGGTCCTATAGACCGCCTGAACAACATACTAAAATTTCATTTTGATTAAGTCATTTTTACGGCAGTTATCGTGCTAACGGACAGACAGACACACACACAGACAGACAGACAGACAGACAGACAGACAGACAGAATGAACAAAGTCATAAACACTTTTCAACTTTGTTGTAAAGTGTTAATAAAAATAGATTTTTTTTTAGTAGATATTTATATTCTTTCCAAGATATTGAATTTTTGTCAATGAGTCGTCATTTTCATTCATTTAGCGTCATTTTTATCCATTTGGTGAGATTTTCGTTAATTTAGCAACATTTAAAAAAGTCGCCAAGCTGGTGACGTTCCGCAAAATTTGTCGCCAAAATCTCGCCAAGATTTATGGACGTAGAAATAAATTTTTCTTACAGCAGGTAAATGACTATTGGCGTTCAAATACAAAGTATTACTCAAAGTATCTTTTTTCATGAATGGAACGAGCTAGATCCATTAGAATGATGTCTCCAAATTTATCGCATGGTATTACATATGAAAAGTGAATATGTTTCTCAATAGGAAATATATATTTTTTTATTTTATATGACTTTTTGATAATTTTTTTGAAAAAATGTGCAATATCTCGAGAACGGTTCATGTTACCGTTCTAAAATTTATGTCAAGCGTTTTCTAATGAAAAATTACATAAGAAATGTTTATTTCCGTAACTTTATTAGAGGTTTTGATTTTTTGACGATTTTTTCGAAAATTTCACTCGAAAATTTAGTGGGGTTCTGAACATTCGATTGCGTATAAAAATAATAGGCTTCCAGTGTTTACGGATTGTAATTTTTGTACCAAATTTCGTTCGAATCGGTCCATTCGTTCGTCAGTTATCGTCTCCACAGACTCACTGACACACACACACACACATACTTTCACACACACACACAGACATCACTTCAAAAATGTTTGATTCGTGATCAGGGATGCTTGAAACGTGCTCTCCTGTCGAAGACTCGAATTCGAATCCGTCACAATACTTTCCTTATACATTATGTATATAAGGAAAGTAAAAATGTTATATTCAGAGCATAATGAAACGCGTTCTGTATTCGAGGAACATGCGACTACCACCTAAATCCACTGAAGATTAAATAGGGTACAGTTGTTAGTATAACGGCTGTATACCACGTTATCGCAGAAGTGAGATTATCCACAAATGAACTCTCTTTCTGTAAACCACCGCAATTAAGTTAGACGAGCGTATTGAAATTTTACCTTTTATGTATTATATTGGGATTTTATCCGTGGCTGAACCGTGAATAAAACTGGCAAGGACAAAATGGGGTCATACATTCAGGACCATAGTTTTCATAATGGTATTTCAATAGGAAACTAAACTCTATAATAAAAAAATCGACGCACCAAGGAGGAGTTGTCGGATTGTAATGAAATTTCGTATGCAAAGACATTTAGTCTTTAGTGATGAGTCCCGTTTCCAACTGTGCCCAAACGACAACCGTAGACGTGACTGGAGACATCCAGGACAGCGTGGGGATCCTGCCCTTACTATCGCACGCCACACATGCCCACAACAGGGCGTTATGGTCTGGAGTGCCCTTTGATAGCCGGACCCATTTCCTAGTCATTTCTGGTACACTGACAGCACAGCGGTAAGTAGAAAACATTCTACGACTGGTTGAGTTACCGTTGTTTTTGCGACACCCCCCGGACTTACTTTTCAACAAGATAATGCCCGGCCGCATACGGCACGTGTTGCTATGTCAATTGTCTTCAAGCTTGCCCAACACTTCCTTGCTCAGATTGGTCTCCTGATCTCTCTCCCATAGAGCACATTTGGGACGTTATGGGAAGACGATTGCAACCATCCTGGAATGTTGAAGATTTAGCTCGATAGTTGGAGACAATTTCGCAAGACCTTCCGTAGGACACCATCCGTGAACTTTATCAGTCTATGCCACGCCGGGTGACATCTTGCATCCAGGCCAGAGGTGGACCAACGCCTTATTGACTTCCTCCCTTTGTATACGGTCAAACTCTAAATCATTAAATTGTTCTGAAATTTTAATCGTTTCTTTTTCTATGTATGTTCTTCACATCAGCCAATTTTTATCACAATTGGACAACTCCTTCTTGGTGCATCGATATTTTTGTTATAGAGTAAATTACACGCTAGGAAAATCAAGAAAACCTATAGCATATGATATCGTCGATGCCATTTGATCTGGATATTTATTTCTATCCTTAAAATCACCAGAAAATTTTACAGGTTATTGTGTGGAAATTGTTTTATAAAGTACTTTAAAATACTCCCAATCCATTTCAAATGCCAAATAACTGTGCTGTCTCCAGTCTGTGAGTACGACGTCTGGTCGCCGTTTCGTAACATCGCCTGTACATGAAAGGCAAACGAAAAACAGACATTAACAATGAAAATATCTGCTGTTATCGCACTTTGTCCAGGTATTATTCTCAGAGTTCCGAGACGGATCTAAATTACAGCTGCGCTTATGAAAACCTACCAGGGGCGAGTGTGTCAATAAGCAGACAAAGTTGCTGATTAGTAGGGGATCCCACTTTAGAAAGTCGTCTCAAATCATTAAATACTTTATTCACTTTGAAATTTTTACAAATTTTAACTCAGTTATGCAAATTAGTACTTTGTATACAGGGTGTCAAGGATAGTTGTGAATCAAGCAAATGACTCGAAAAGTATTTGAGTTACCCTATTTGCTTTTTATTCAGATGTATGGAGAACTCCATTGGCGTTACACAATGAGATAACTTTCGGGAGTAGCTGTTGAGCTCCTTCTTCAGCGGAATGTGGAGGGATTAATCTGGCTTCCTGTTAAAGATAAGAAAAAAAGTCAATTACAAAGAGCACAGCGTTTCAAAATGAATGAATACAAAGCATCTTTGTCCACATCTCCTCCGAAAAACGTAGAAAATAACTTTTTAAATAACGATTTTAAAAGAGACAATTGTATTAATCTGCATGTGACATTGTAAACGTAGAATCGCTGGAAATGACGCAACGTCATCTTATTACACGTGTGCGAGCAAACATCGCTGTTGCAGGTGAACATTTTGTATTTTATGTATAATGAAATCAATTTTATTACGCCGCATTGTTTAAATGTTCGATATCTTTTTTTCGGGTGGGAGTGAGGAGGGGATTATATACACTTTTTATCAGGTATCCTTTCTATTTCTTGCGAGAGGACAAATATGCTTTTGCATCAATTTTTCAAAGCTCTACAACTTGGCAATTGACTTTTCCCCCCTATCTCTAGCAGGAAGCGAGATGGCCCCCGTACCTCGCCATAGAAGGGCGTCAGCCCCTGAAAGGTGTTTCATCGTGTAAGCGCCACATGTGTTTCCTGTACACCTGTGTAAAAATAAACAATGTAACGTTAATACTTCTCGAATTATTTGCCTGATTCATCACTTTTCTTGACACTTTGCATATCTGAAAATAATAAAGTGTAGGACTTGATGTTGCTGGTCCCGAGCCAGGTCCGAACTCGGGACCCCGTGCTTACAAGACCGACATTACAAGTATAGAGCAAAAGCTAGCTTCCACTCCGAACTTATAATTCGGGTATCTTAACATCTTCGATCGACGTCTTTGGCAGGAGCAGAGTCGGCTGCTACCACACACTCCACCCCTGATGAGAAGCCCCTGTCGAATTTCGGCGAGGAGGGGGACCACCCAGAAAACCCCCACGCGTCCCCATCCGAAACTCAGTCGAGGGTCTGAATGGCCGGGAGGCGTGTCGTACCTCGGGCGTGACGTCAGTCGTGGTCAACCAGGAAGGGAATGGTAGCATCTCTGGCTCCATGTGGTGCTGCCATCTCGTGTTGAGAGGTGAGATCGTTGGAGAGAGAAGGTTCGTGCTCATACGTCCATGGTGATCATTGTGGGAGTTTTTGATGTTGATAGTCCCAAGCCGGGCCCGAACTCGGGACCCCGTGCTTACAAGACCGACATTATAAGATTAGAGCAAAAGCTAGCTTCCACTCCGAACTTATACCTCGGGTATCCTAGCATCTTCGATCTATGTTTTTGGCAGGAGCAGAGTCGGCTGCTGCCACAAAAGTTTAAAAATACTGAAACAGTTCAAATGTAATATATACTCAAAGAATTACCAGCTATAGATAACTTAAGTAGCTTATAGAGAATATTTTCCCCTACATTTCGTATTAAATTCACTTTAACTCTCCATTCGTTCCACATCTTTGACAGACAGGCTCGTTCTCGACTCAAAGAGCACTTAGAAAGATGAAGCTCGGTGCACAGTTTCATCTCTCGGAACATTTTCATTCATCAAATTTTCACTTCATTATGTTATGTTGTTACGCCATTTACAACATCATAAGCATGTGTTTAGCCCCTTTCATGCATTTTCTTTGCTAATTCAGTACCTTCAAGTGAAATATTTTCCTGGTTCTAACACGTTGAACTATGTATACATAAATAGACGATACTATATATGCTTGAACGTAAGTTAAATGAACATAAATTATGTTAAAAAAAATGAAAACTTAAAAGTAAAAAAATCCGATTTGGTCCGCATACTTTTCCTATAGACTCGCATTCATTTTCGCTTTCTTTCTTTCATAATGAATTACATTGAATTAAAAAAAAAACAAGAAAGATCAATCATGCATAAAACATTGATTATGAAACACTTTCTAACTTCAATGCAATTTTATTTAAACATCTCTAAAATGCGATAGATTCCTCCGTAATATTTTTTAAATTATCACGATACTACATTAATTTATTATATTTGAAAACTTCATCGAAAACAAATGAAATTTATTCAAATGACGTCATCGAAATATAACACGCCTGGCTCTCTCAATAAAAGCAGCATTTCATTCATTAACATTTTTCCATTCATTTTATTCATCACAACACTATAATAATTTATTTTATTTAAAAACTTAAAACCATGGAGATACAAGTAATTTAACTCTATGCTTAAAACTTCATCGAAAAAAATTGTTTGCTTCTGCTTAAAATCAATGAATATTTCATGCATATCAGCTATATTGCAGACTCCATGAGTTAAATAATTTTGCTTTAAAGAAATGCAACAAGTTTTATACAACTCATTCTGCATCTTTTGGTATTTACATTCTCCATAAGTGAAATTTAGGCTTCGTTGTAGAAATAATCAAAGTTGGATGATCATTTAAACTCAACTATATTGTAAATGCGTTGTTTCAATATGTAGATGCACAGAATTTAAGCAAAAATAAAGCGGTTTTAAGACGGATACAACACTAAATATGAATTAAAAGAACTTTAAAAATAACGATTTTGAGACATGATGGATGCCATATTTCATTTTGAAGTGGGTCACGTGATCTCTTTATATAATGGTCACGTGATCTCTTCATATAATGGTCACGTGATCTCTCCATATAAAGGATGTAATTATTATTTTAATTTTTATTTGAAAAAACTACTGAGCATATTTTGCTGAAATTTTTTTTATATATTTTATGGGAGAATTTGAATATTTCATAAAACTTTCGAAGTAATTTGTGAATTTTAAATCCGCTTAAAAAATGTTTGAAAAATTAGGTCCCATAGGGTTCAATGTATTTCATTTTTTCAAGCCGGGTTCAATCCAAAACTAATTGGGTGGTATTATTCATTTATATTCCCATGGGTCCCACTGACGGTCTGAACAACATACTAAAATTTCATTTTGATAAAGTCATTTTTACGGCAGTTATCGTGCTATTAAATCCTCTTAAAAAATGTTTGAAAAATTAGGTCCCATGGGGTTCAATGTATTTCATTTTTTCAACCCGGGACAGACAGACAGGCAGACAGGCAGAATGCTTTTCAACTATGTTGTAAAGTGTTAAAAACGGCTAATTGTTTGAAATTACAGAAAGTTGGCAATGTTTTGTCAAATTAGTCGTCAAGGTCCAGTGATCCAGACCTCCAAATTATAACAATGTTTCCCTATTAGGTACGTGTAGTAATAGGATATCACTTCCTTTACATACTTCCATTTTATCCCCGTTATATTTCTTTCATGATTATTTAGTACCCGCGCCCTAAGTTGTTTCCCATAAAAGAAAATACAAGAATGATTTACAAGTATTCTGGGAATCTCCCACCCCACCCCACCTACGCAAGGCTTAGCTGTAATTGGGATCCCTCCGTTCCTCACAATTTGTAGGTCGCCATGTAAATGTATCTTTATTGGTGATCCTGAATACCATAAGGACCTTCATAAAAATTGCCAGCTGATATACAATAAGCTAAGTTAGTCCTGCACATATATGTGACTCGGTTTTCCTTCCTGATGGAAATAAAACATACCCATCCCTATTCTCACGGGATGGATCAGGAGGTCAAGGTGAAGTCGCGAACCTGCTGTATAATAATGGTGGAGGAAATGATTTTTTTAATTTATTGTTTTGCTTGTAACAAGCAGTTAGATAAAAGTACAATTTCAAAAATAAACACCTTGTTATCGCTTTGAATTGATACAGAAATGCAAAGTATATTTTCCTTATCGTTTCCTTTGCAACTATGTTACAAGCCTCTTGACCCCCAGACTACAAGAGCGATCTAATAAGAAGTTTTCGTTAGAAAAGATAACATGCTAATTTTTCATGCTCAGTCGCAGTGTTTCTTTCAGGACTTTTTGGCCAGGGGGGCAAATGGAATTTTAGGGGAGAGGGTGTTTTCTATTTGCCCTATATAGATATATCTAAACGCTGTTACACAAATAGAAACAAGTTTAACTCAAAATGTCTACGGGGGAGGGAGAAAAATCGTCCCCTGGGGGGTCTTCGCCCCGCAGATTTATGCCTGAAAGAAACACTGATCAGTCCATTACAGTCCGGTCTTGTCCCAACTTAAAATTCAGATAAATGAAAGCGAAATCGGATTCACCAATTCTGTTTGAATAATCACATCATTTTATTACTGGCACGATCTCTGCATGTAGCTTAAAAAATGTAAATAAAATATAACTTTGGAATTTTTTTTTTTTTTTTTTCAATTTCTAAGCCCGTTACCTGTGGTGTTAGCAGGTGCTGCTGATTCATTGATCGGGGTTTGCGAGACGGCCGTCTAAAGTTAGAAAATACGTTTTTCTAACATTACTGAACTAACATCATAACAACTTGAATTATGAACAAGAAAGATCAATCATGCATAAGCATTGATTATGAAACACTTTCCAACTGAAATGCAATTTCATTTAAAAATTTCTAAAATGTGATACATTCAGTGGTGATATCTTTTACATTATCACAGTACTACAGTAATTTATTATACTTAAATATTTAAAACTGTATCGAAATATAAATCATCTGATTCTCTATGCAAAATCAATGAATATTTCATTCATATAACTTGTATTCCAGACTCCCGAGCTAAATAATTTTATGTGAAAATAATTCAGCAATTCTTATGTAACTCACTTTACAATCGCTTGAGATATTTGCATTCTGCATAAGTTAAAATTAAGCTTCGTTGAAGAAAAAATAAAAGTTTAGGGATCATTTAAAATCACAACTATTGTAATTGCGTAGGCACGGAATTTAGATACACAGATAATACACAGATAATATATGTGTGTGTGTGTATGTCTTCAAAGTATTGGAATCGTGCCGAAGATCGGAACTCGAATTTTCGAAGGATCTACACATTTTGGGGCTTCTAGAACACGAAACAACTATTTTTAGGAAGACGTCTGTATGTGTAAGGGTGTATCTATGTGTGTTTCTGTGTGTCTGTGAGGATATTGCATTCACTCTAACTGAAAAACTAATGGACCGAATTTCATAAAATTTGGTAGGTATGTTTTTTGTGGAAAACCCTGATGTTCGTTAGATTATAGTACGATTCGTAATAAAAGAATTTGCCTTCATTGTGAAATGGCCGGCAGAAATTGCTTTTATCTACTTTAGCTAAAAACTAATGGAACAAATTTAACAAAATTTGGTGTATAATATTTCAATAATTTACAAGTGATTTATATACCAAATTTAACAAAATTTAGTATATAAATCATTTGTAGATTATTCTAGTACGATTCGGGAAAAAGGAACGGGCTATTTTTGCGAAATGACCCGCAAAAATCGTTAAATATAAAAATAAAAGACTACGTGTGCTCAATTATATCAATTAAATTCCTATTTTATACGTGATTTTTGACAACAAAAAGAATAACACTAACCCCATTACTCTAGGACTAGCCGTTCTTGAGATATTCTAGTTTTTTCGCGTTTTCACTACATCACCTTTGACGACAATAAGTCCAGCTATCAAATGAGAACCAAATTCAAGTTTAACGTGCAAATTCAATGTCATTTAAAATACTTATTGCTGTTATTTTGTGCAGATAAACTCAAATTAGTATTGAAAAAATAAGGAGAACGTGAATATGAGCTTGCAGGGAAAGACATGTGCTGCCCACATCAGAATTTTTAACAATATTATAACAATGATTTATAGAAGTGAATGGGGATTATTTGCAAGGCATTTGTTATCTACCAAATATATTTTAAAATGTGAAGCCTCTCTCATATAATAAAAGAGTTAAACTCTTGGAAAAATATTTATTATATAATATATCTCTTTTTTCTTTCTGGAGGATGTCCCAAAAGTCAGAATTTAATTGAATTTGTTTTTTTCCTTATGTTAAATAATTTTTAATTAAAAAACTACTTAACATATTTTACTGAAATTGTTTTTATATATTTTCTGGGATAATGTGAATATTTCCTAAAAATTTCGAAGCAATTTATGAATTTTAAATTTGCTTAAAAAATGTTTGAAAAATTAGGTCCCATAGGGTTCAATGTATTTCATTTTTTCAATCCGGGTTTAATAAAAAACTAATTGGGTGATATTATTTATTTATATTCCCATAGGTCCCACAGACCGTCTGAAAAACATGCTAAAATTTCATTTTGATAAAGTCATTTTTACGGCAGTTATCGTGCTAACGGACAGACAGACAGACAGAATGAGCAAAGTCATAAACACTTTTTAATTATGTTGTAAAGTGTTAAAAACGATTGTCCCACAAACATTTGTATCAACATAGATGACATTTTTTTTAATGTCCTCGGGTGTTTTGAATAATATCTTAAAAGTATGATTGAAACGAAAATTCGGTTAAAAAAAAAACAAGAAAGATCAATCATGCATAAGCATTGATTATGAAACACTTTCCAACTGAAATGTAATTTCATTTAAAAATTTCTAAAATGTGATTCATTCAGTGGTAATATATTTTACATTATCACAGTACTACAGTAATTTATTATACTTAAATATTTAAAACTGTATCGAAATATAAATCATCTGATTCTTTATGCAAAATCAATGAATATTTCATTCATATAACTTGTATTCCAGACTCCAGAGCTAAATAATTTTGTGTGAAAAAAATTCAGCAATTCTTATGTAATTCATCTTACAATCGCTTGAGATATTTGCATTCTGCATATGTTAAAATTAGGCTTCCTTGAAGAAATAATAAAAGTTTAGGGATCATTTAAAATCACAACTATTGTAATTGCATAGGCACGGAATTTAGATACACAGATAATACACAGATAATATATATGTGTATGTGTATGTACTCAAAGTATTGGAATCGTGCCGAAGATCGGAACTCGAATTTTCAAAGTATCTACACGTTTTGGGACTTCTAGAACACGAAAAAACTACTTTTAGGAAGACGTCTGTGTGTGTAAGGGTGTATCTGTGTATGTTTCTGTGTGTCTGTGTGGATATTACATCCACTCTAATTGAAAAACTAATGGACCGAATTTCATACAATTTGGTAGGTATGTTTTTTGTGGGAAATCCTGATGTTCATTAGATTATAGTACGATTCGTAATAAAAGAATCTGCCTTCTTTGCGAAATGGCCGCAGAAATTGCCTTTATCCACTCTAGCTAAAAACTAATGAACCAAATTTAACAAAATTTGGAGTATAATATTTCAATAACCTACAAGTGATTTATATACCAAATTTAACAAAATTTTGTATATAAATCATTTGTAGGTTATTCTACTACGATTCGGGAAAAAGGAACGGGCTATTTTTGCGAAATGGCCAGCAAAAATCGTTATATATAAAAATAAAAGACTACGTGTGCTCAATTATATCAATTAAATTCCTATATTATATGTGATTTTTGACAACAAAAAGAATAAGACTAACCCCATTACTCTAGGACTAGCCGTTCTTGAGATATTCTAGTTTTTTCGCGTTTTCGCTACTCCACCTTTGACAATAAGTCTAGCTATCAAATGAGAACCAAATTTAAGTTTAACGTGTAAATTCAATGTCATTTAAAATACTTATGTTGTGCAGATAAACTCAAATTATCATTGAATAAATAAGGAGAACGAATATGAGTCTGCAGTGAAAGACATGTGCTGTCCACATCAGAATTTTTAACAATATTACACCAATGATTTATAGAAGTGAACGGGGATTATTTTCAGGCCATTTCGAAAAAAATGTATGATCTATATTTAAAGATCCATCAAATTTTTGTCGAATAAAATGTTCAACAAATTTAAGCTGTGTACCAAATTTTAACTCTCTAGGACGTAGGAAAGTGCATTTAAAATGCCATCAGAATTTATCATGAAGAGTTATATAAAATTTAAAAAAAATGAAAAATTGTTATCTACCAAATTTATTTTAAAATATGAAGCCACTCCCATATGCAAAACGTTTAAACAAATGGAGAGATATTTATTATATAGTATCTCTCTCTTTTCTTTCTGGAAGATATCCCAAAGTCAGAATTTAATTGAATTTGTTTTTTTCCCTATATTAAATAATTTTTTTAATTAAAAAACTACTTAACATATTTTACTGAATTTTTTTTTATATATTCTATGGGATAATGTGAATACTTCCTAAAAATTTCGAAGCAATTCGTGAATTTTAAATTTACTTAAAAAATGTTTGAAAAATTAGGTCCCATAGGGTTCAATGTATTTCATTTTTTCAACCCGGGTTCAATAAAAAACTAATTGGGTGATATTATTTATTTATATTCCCATAGGTCCTATAGACCGTCTGAACAACATACTAAAATTTCATTTTGATAAACTCATTTTTACGGCAGTTATCGTGCTAACGGACAGACAGACAGACAGACAGACAGACAGACAGACAGACAGACAGACAGACAGACAGACAGACAGAATGAACAAAGTCATAAACATTTTTCAACTTTGTTGTAAAGTGTTAAAAAAGAATCGGTAGAATAAAAATAAATTTTTATTTCTACTTGGACTGAAACCTTATTTTATAGATCAATTTTGAAATGAAAAAAAAAAATCATGCAGGTCATTACTTACTTTTCTGCTCTCCATGAGGTTCAAAATTCAGGGTAATTTTATTAAAAGGCAATTAAAGCGTCATATCTATAGCAGTAAAGGGTGATGTTGATGTCTATCTGTTTGTGTGTGCTGCCTGTAGCGGAAAATCTAAACACCGTACGGAAATGAAATTTGGTACACAGCGACTTCAGGACCGGTAAAATATGCCTCGGTGAGATTTTTTTAAAAGATCAAATTAGTTTTGTAGTTATTTTATGTTTTATTCCAATTTACAACGATTTTTGGCGATATTCATACAAATCGATTTCTTAGAGACCTAAAATATTACCACAAATTTTCCATCTTGAAACTACCGAAAAGATCGATACATTATCTTTCGAACAAACTTTTAACGGGATTCGTACTATCAGTAGATGATATTTCGGGAATTTAAAAATAATATTTATACTTTTTGTGCGTTTTAAACCTCCCATATTTTTATATTACGCTATGAAAAATGTGACAACGTTTATAATTTAAAAGCACTTCCTAAATATATCACAGACTACTAAAAAAAGTAAATTCATAAACCCATCCGTTGATAAAATTTTTTTATCGAGCCATGCCTTAAATTTTTTGTATGAATGGAACGTTCCTCCATTACTTAGCTGACCCCTTTTCTGGAGCTTTTCTAGCTACTGAAGTCACGTTCAACTACGGAACAATTATGTTGTCCATTCGTACAAGACGTCCTGATGTAGGAACGATATTTGACGATTTTATTTGTAGCATGAGAATGATTTTTGTTCAGAATAGGGAATTTAGAAATCGAAATTTGGCAATTTTATTTGTAGCGTGAGAATGATTTTTGTTCAAAACAGAATTTAAAAATCGAACTTTGGTGATTTTATTTGTATCTTGAAAATTATTCTTGTTCAAAACAGAGAATTTAGAAATCGAAATTTGGCCATTTAATTTGTAGCTTGAGAATAATTTTTGTTCAAAACAGAGGATTTAGAAATCGAAATTTGACCATTTTATTTGTAGCATGAGAATGATATTAATTCAAAACAGGGAATTTGGAAATTGAGTTTTGGACATTTTATACCTTGAGAATGATTTTAGTTTAAAACTGGCGATTTGGAAATTTATTATGATGTTATCTGTATGTATTATTTAAGTAACAGGCGATTTTCTTTGTAACGTATGAATGATTTTAGTTCAAAAGAGGCAATTTGAAATTGAGTTTTGTAGATTTTATTTGTAGCATGAGAATGATTTTAGTTCAAAATAGGCGATTTGGAAATTATTCATGGTGTTATCTGTATCTGTATTATTTAAGTAGCGGACACTTATTTAATATTTATATACTTTTAAAATATAAAAATCACGTTGTTTGCAAGAAGATATAACCAAGTGGTCTCATTTCAAGAAATATAAACGACATTTAAATTCGCGGCATACTGAATAATACGAGGTTTTGTTGCATACTGGTAAACTGCACTATTTTCGGGCTAATGAATGGATAGCTAATGTATGGGAATACGGTACGTGTTACAGGTGATTATCGTTAGCTATACAGAAAATTATTATTATTACTATTTTTGGATCGCTCACATCCGCTGTAAGTGTGGGTGTACAGCAGGTTAAAGATTAATTTCTTATTACATGGAAAAAATAGTCAATGAATCAAACCGATTACATTCCACACCCTATAGAGCCTTGATAGTGATCCCTATCAAGGCTCTCTAGCGGTGACCTTTAAGGTTTACGCCAGGAACAGGGTAAGGGTGGGGGGGTGCAAATCTCTTAACCAACGAAGTCACGTCCAGGGGAACGAAATTATTAGAATCACACACGGCACGGGTCCTGCAGTTGATCCCGTCAAGTCTCGACCCCAGTCGCCGAAAGGTTTTGGATCAGACTATGAATAGGCTTGGTCCTTTTTCATCACTTGGAAGCGTCCGGTTCATAAGAATCCAAGCGGAGTGCCCAGCATTTGCTTCCTAGATTCATGTTCCCCTCAGATGAGGTGGGTCAGAGATTACAGAGTCAAAGCCCGTCTGGCTTTTTAAAGGCGGTCTCCCCTCACACGAGCGGGGGGGGGGGGGGAGAGGGGTGAACCGAACAGACATACTATCGTTATTTTACATTCAAACACACACGGTGTTCTATACAGTCTCTTCACATTAATTATTTCGGAATCTAAATAGTATCGCCACTATGAGTGAGTCTGACTTTAAAGGAGATGTGAACGGCCTAAAGATAGTTTGATTTTGAAGAGAAGACATCTATCATTTTTTGTAAGAACCCCATCAACTTTTGACCTCTTAGATCCTTAGATGATAGATTGTGATGCTAATGAAAAGAAAATGTTGATCATGGAAACAGAGGCAGTTTTAATTAAATTGGAAAAACGTCTGGTGCACAATATATATTTTTTATTTTTAAAATGTTTACTATTAATTTAGAATTATCGAAGTCCCTAATCAATGATAGGAAGCTATAGGAATAAGGACATCTAAACAGTACAGTGTCCAGTCACTATACTAACCAGTGCAAGATTTTTGCTCAGTGCTGCCATCTTAAGATATATATATCAAACAAAAGAGACTATACTAATTATGAGATTTAACGAAATTATTTCCGGTTTACTTTTCTTTGCATTAATTTCTTTAATTTTTTATTTATAATATTATTAAGGTAAAAGAGTTTCGTTGATAAAATTAGACAATCTTAAATTATATATATAACAGCACATTTACCAGATGGTGGGATAATTTCTAAATCAGTGCTTTGCTACAGTAGCGTCGCCAGCAAAAAAAAAAATTCTTGTGGGGAGGAGGGGGGGGGGGGGTATGGTAACCAAATGTTGTTTTCCATTTCTCCATATACCATTTCATCGAAATTCAATGGGTTCCTTGGGTGAGGTGGGGTTTTGACCCCCAAAACCCTCGTTGGCAAAGCTACTGCTTTCCAAAGCGTAGATATATTTATGTTCTCTGAAAGAGGGAGAGGGTTACGACCAAAAATGGTGGGAGTTTTTCTTTCAAATATGATCCTTATTAACTGTAAATTTGTCACCAAAAGGAAGTGAGATGGGGGGGGGGGGAACTTATAACCCTCGAGCTCTCTTTGTTTACGCCACTGTGCAAAAGTTACGTCCTAAGACTATTTTGCTACTTTGTTTATTTATATTTATGTATGTATTACATCTCACTTATGTTATTAATAACCGAATAAATGAATTTACATTGTGTTCCAATTTGCACCACTTAATATTTTGTTTTCAAATTTTAACGGTTTTTGTTATTATGTGGCGCTTTTAATCTCTATGCGTTTAAATATTACAAATTTCCACTTCTGATACAAGGATAAATAAGAGTCCGTTTCTAGATTCCACAATGCTTTACTTGATTCCGTATAGATGGCAGCACTAAAACATGAGATTAGCACTAAAGAAAACCTACATTTATTTAGAATATAGGTTCTAAAGTAGTTTAAAATTAATATAATTTATGATTGTCTAATTTTATCAACGAAACTCTTTTACCTTCATAATATTATAGATAAAAAAGTTAAAGAAATTAATGCAAAGAAAAGTAAACCGGAAATAATTTCGTTAAATCTCATAATTAGTATAATCTCTTTTGTTTGATATATATATCTTAAGATGGCAGCACTGAGCAAAAATCTTGCACTGATTAGTATAGTGACTAGACACTGTACTGTTTAGATGTCCTTATTCCTATAGCTTCCTATCATTGATTAGGGACTTCGATAATTCTAAATTAACAATAAACATTCTAAAAATAAAAAATATATATTCTATAAAATAATTCTAAACAATAACAATAAATAAATAAATATTTTATAAAATAATTCTAAACAATAATAATAAATAAAGATAAATAAATAAATTCTATTCAAGTTACATAGGGTATAAAAACTGAATTTTTGAAATATGAAGAAAGAATTCTGAAGAAAACAAAAATCCTTAAACGTAGAAAATAATTCCAGATTCTTGTATCATTTCAGTAAATACAGAGCCTGATTAACACATCCAGTTAGGGAAAGAACAATCCCATATGGGAACCCCACTTTCATCTCGTGAACATAGCCAGAGAAAAGTTTAATTCCCCACACACTTATCAATGCTAAAAAAATCCTATTGCTCAAATTGCTGAGGTCAAACAATTGTGCTTTTTACTTTCTCTGCGATACATGGTAATGTATAGGGAAAATTTTGGAATCGTGTCGAAAATCGCAACTCGAGTTTTCTGCGGATTTACACGTTTTGAGACATCTAGAGCACGAACAATTATTTTTAATGTGAACTGTGTGTGTGTGTGTGCATATATCCACTCTGACTCAAAAACTAAATGACCAAACTTAATAAAATTTTATATGTAAGTCACTTGTGGGTTATTCTGGTGCTGATTAGATTTTGGTATGATTCGAAAAGAACCCGTTTTTTTTTAGCGAAACGGCCCGCAAAAATTGTCAAAAAAAGCTACATATGCTCAAATGTTTCAATATAATGTTTGTTTTATATGTAATTTTTGACGATGAAAGGACTATGACCAACCCCATTGCTATACACTGGGTTCCGGTCTAAATTGGGTGGCACTTCCCGGCCGTCCATACAGTTACCTTACACCTTTCTGGTAGGTCGGACGGTCTGGGTCTCAACAACCCCATTGCTATAGGGGCTAGCAATTTCCGAGATATATCAGCTTTTCTGCATTTTTGCTAAGACGGTTTTGAAAATACGCCTCGTTACCAAATGAAAACGAAAATTGAATTAAAAGTGCAAATTCGGTGCGATTTCAAATAAGTGTGCGTGTTATCTTATGCAATTAAACTCAATTCAATGAATTATTAAAGAAATAAAGAGAATTATTGTGATTAAATTTATTGTGATATTCGTCATTACCCTCTTCACATTCAACTACCCGAGATAAGTTGTGTTTGTAAAATGTTTCAGTCGTTTTTTAAACCTACCTATGGAACTATATCAGTTTTTAAAGTCATCTATAACAATCCTTTAAATGTTCATATTATATATTATAATGTTTCGTAAAAGATAATTCTTTACCTGTGTCTGAATATCACCATAGTGAACAATAAATAAAAATTTCACCATGCTAATTTTTGGGACGGCAAAGGGACAATGGTGACATGAGATTGGTGACATTGGTGACATGGTGACATAGCATTGGTGCATCGTCATGGTGGCATAGCATCCTATGTATATGTTACAGGTAAAGCCCGAAATGAGGATAAATCTAGGTTTACCCGGATAAACCTAGCTTTAACCAGCCGCTCTGGCTAAAGCCGAAATGAAACTGAAATTGTATCAATTTTGGGCTTTACACGGATAAAGTGCGGATTACCCACACTCTTCAGGGTAAAGCAGTAACTTGATTCATTCAAGGTTCCTTCTGGCCACGCGTCACATGTATGAGACCGAATTCGGTACCAACTATGTTGTCTCGCAGCTGATTAATTGTTAATAACGGCTGCTGAGAGAGAATTACGTGTGCAGTTTAAAGAGCGTTTTAATAAAAGTTTTAAATAAGTGATTGTTCAATGGACTCATAGCTTTTATATGTGATGAGAAATATACCGTGAGTTTTTGCCGTCCCGGTAACCACTACAAGCTTCTTAATTTTGCATTTTATTATTTTAATATACAATTTTCTTACTCTTAATATTTCACGTAATTAATAAATAAAATATATTCTTGGTTTCTGTAAAATGTATTTAATCCAGGAAAAATTCGATAGAATTATACGAGTAAAGTTGAAAATTTAAAATAAAATTACGAACGGTTCAGGCAGCTAACTTCTGGCTATTCACTACTTTTTTATGTTGCCAAATTGACAAAAATGTCTCAGAAGATGTGAAGAATGCAAAGTCCACTTCACGATAAGAGCTTGCAATTTCGTTCCAGTAAAAATAATGGTAGAACATCGGTTGACCAGTTCGGAATTTCGTGGTTCAATTCTCGGATAGAGCAGCAAGGTTCTTTACAACGCTTGGCAAAAAATTTGCTGGGATATCGCCAACTTAACATTTTAAATGCCGCCAGATTGATGAAAATGTCGCCAAATCAGTAAATATATCGCCAAATTGTTCAAAATGACACTAAATCAATGAAGCCAATTGTGTTTTGTTAGGGGATAGTATTATAATGATGTTTCGGTGACAGATTTGGTGACATTTTTATCGTCGCCAAATTGATCAAAATATCGTCAGATTAACGAAAATGCTACCAACTTGTTAAAATTACGCTAAATTGATGAAAAGGAGTATTATTGGTAAAAATGTATTATTTTCATAATTAAGTAAAACGTCCTTAATAATCCTTGTAGCTTTGTGAGAATTATTAATTTAATACACTTGAGTCAAATTTAAGCGAATTTTACAGTTTGTCAGACAGATACGTTCTGTTAGGGGGTCTTAAATGAATTGCGTTTTGTTGGGGGATGATATAGTATAAGCATGTTTTGATAGGGAGTCGTATAAGAAAAAATAACATTGATTGGAAAAGGTGCATGGTTTACATGAGTTCATGGATTGCAGGAGCGCAAGTGCTGTCAGCGAGCGGGTGGGAAGAAAAGTTTTGCAAATGTTTGTATCCATTCATATGACATGCATAACATCTAGTACAAAAATTGTTGATTAAAAATAACCGGTTCATACTAGCTATATGTGAGTTACGGTTAATGGTAAAAACTAAAACTGCTGAAATCGAACAGATCTAACACACTGCAGATCTAACACGATCTAACACACAGATCTAACTGTGAGACCAAAAATAGATCTCACACTTTGGTGAGACAGTTTTATGTGCATGTTTATTGTGTCCGAAACATCTAACAATACTTCTAGTCTGGATGACGCCAGGTTTTACAGCATGTGAACCTAAAGGTCAGATAAAACCATAAACCGGGAGTGTCAAGACAGAGGGGACCGAGGGGACCCTTACGAGGATGCCAAAGAGCGACATTGGATAAATGTTTAACCAATGGAGAAAGTGCTTGTTGCGTCACACTGGATGCGGCAAATGAAAGTAAAGGGGGAGTGACACCCCCAAGGGAAAAAGAGCCACAACCTGTGACTTGAGAACGAAAATAGGTATACATAACTGATATACGATAATTTGACGTGTTAAGAAACGGTTGTACAAGAACGATACTTGTTCTCAGATAAATATGTTGGTGCGACATTATATAGCACGACGACTAGAGATGTAGAGTGTTCCGTAGATGTTCTAAGCATAATGGGTAGATCTATATGATGTGTTCAGTGCAATCTGTAGTACGAGAAGGAGCCAAATACCTAGAGTTATGGCAAGTACAGAGTACTGACGCAAGCATTTGATATATGATCAAAGTCCAAGACAGACTTGAAGGTATGTGTTCATCAGTAATCAAAGGTCGTAGGCACATTATAAGTAATTTTATTCATGCTGGTCTCACATGTTCCCTCCGCCGAAACAATTAATAATATGAATTATTGTTGTAAATTAAGTATTTTACGTGTTAATAAACGGTATTGTTAAAGTTAAAATGGTGTAATCCATTCAGTAACATAATAGTTAATTATTATTAATTAACCCTCCAATTATTTAACTCGCGAGAGAGTTAAATAATTGGAGGGTTTTATATAGCGGCAAAACAAAGCAATGTAATTCTATAATAAGTCCACTAATACGAGCAATTTACGACCATGTATAATAAGTTTAATTTAACAATAATATTTTAATTAATGATAATAGTACTTTTAAGTATCTTTTTATTTAGTTGCTACACTAACACGATCTAACACAATCTAACACTAACAATAGGTACAAACATTTACGATTTCGTGCGAAAATATCTCCCAAGGACACTTTTATGCGTACATGCAGTGAGCGCAAAGTAATTTGACAAAAAAAAAAAAAAAAAAAACCCGACAACAACAACAGCAACAACAATAACAAATCTAACAACAAAAATATGTATTCAAAAACATTTTTCAAACACACAGGGGAACACAGGGCAAAAACAAATGATTATATTTCCCTTTTCAACGACCGTTGACAAATTAATTAACAAGAAAGATCAATCATGCTTAAAGCATTGATTATGAAACACTTTCCAACTTCAATGCAATTTTATTTAAAAAAGTCGAAAATGCAATACATTCCTCGGTAATATTTTAAAACTTATCACAATACTACATTGATTTATTATATTTGAAAACTTAAACCTTCATTGAAAAAAATGAACTTCATACAAATGACGGCATTGAAATATAAATTGCTTGGTTTAAATATCTCTAAAATGCAATACATTCCACGGTAATATTTTTAAAACTATCATAATACTACGATAATTTATTATATTTGAAAACTTCATCGAAAACAACTGAAATAAATTTAAATGAAGTCATAGAAAAAATAACACGCCTGGATCTCTCTATAAAAGCAGGATTTCATTCATTTCATTCATCACAATACTATAATAATTTATTTTATTTAAAAATTAAGACCATGGAGCTACAATTCATAAACTCTATGCTTAAAACTTCATCGAAAAAAATCGTCCTTCTGTTTATAAAATCAATTAATATTTCATTCATATCAGCCATGCAGACTCCATGGACTGAATTATTTTGTGTTAAAGAAATACAGTAATTCTAATACAACTCATTCTACATATTTTGCTGTTTACATTTTACATAGGTGAAAAATAGGGTTAGTTGTAGAAATAATCAAATTTGAATAAGAATTTAAGCTCAAATATATTGTCATTGTGTTGTTTTAGTATGTAGATGCACAGAATTTAAGCAAAAATAAAGTAGTTTTAGGATGGATACAACACTCAATATGAATTAAAAAGAACTTTAAAAAATCACGATTTTGAAACAAGATGGATGCCATATATCATTTTGAAGTGGGTCATGTGATCGTTTCATATCATGGTCACGTGATCGTTTCATATAAGATGTGTAATTATTATTTTAATTTTTATTTAAAAAACTACTGAATATATTTCGCTGAAATTTTTTTTATATATTTTATGGAACAATTTGACTATTACCTAAAATTTTCGAAGCAATTTGTGAATTTTCAATCCGCTTAAAAAATGTTTGAAAAATTAGGTCCCATAGGGCTCAATGTATTTCATTTTTTCAACCCGGGTTCAATCCAAAACTAATTGGGTGATATTATTCATTTATATTCCCATAGGTCCTACAGACCGTCTGAACAACATACTAAAATTTCATTTTGATTAAGCCATTTTTACGGCAGTTATCGTGCTAACGGACAGACAGACAGACAGACAGAATGAACAAAGTCATAAACACTTTTCAACTTTGTTGTAAAGTGTTAAAAACAAAACAACTTCGTCAAAATTTATTTAAAAAAATAAATTTGCATTTTACGCATAATTTCTTCGTATTTTGTCCCATTTAATATTCAATATGAAATCGACATTTGAAAATTCTCAGTAAAACACATTTGGCAATAACTTGATAGAACTTTTGTAAGGAATTTAAATAACTTTGACATTTATATGTTTAGTGAAATTTAAAACTGTTTTGAATTTTACTATAGTCGATTCATAGCCACTATTAAGTTAGACTATCCCGAGACATAAATATATACTCCACAAATGGTCGAGTGTGACATTTTCTCTAAATATAAAGTGAAAATCAGTTAATGGCCATTGTTGAATTACAATTATCTGAGAATATTGTTATGCACCCAATAAGTAGAATCCTAGTCCATGTTTTTAAAAGTGTAAGAAAAGTAGGTTCGTGGCCACTATTAACTTATACTACCTCACGACACTATACACTACACAAACTGCCCAATATCACATTGTTCAGCACAGTGTAGGGAAGGTCGATTGCTGGTATCTATTGAGTGTACTACTCGGTTAAATTGTTATACATTCCAGTTGTAGGAGCTCAGCCTATTTTTACTTTCCTTATATACATAAAGAAAAGTATTGTGACGGGGTTGAAAATTCAAATTCGAGTTTTCGATGGGAGAGCACGTTTCAAGCAACCCTGATCACGAATCGAACATTTTTGAAGTGATATCTGTGTGTGTGTGTGAAAGTATGTGTGTGTGTGTGTGAAAGTATGTGTGTGTGTGTGAAAGTATGTGTGTGTGTGTGTCAGTGAGTCTGTGGAGACGATATCTCACGAACGAATGGAGCGATTCGAATGAAATTTGATACAAAATCCCAATCCGTGAATACTGGAAACCTATTGTTTTAAAACACAATTGAATATTCAGAACTCCTGTAAATTTTCCAGTGAAATTTTGAAAAAATCATCAAAAAATCAAAACTTTTAATAAAGTTACGCAAATAGACATTTCTTATGTAACTTTTCCTTAGAAAACGAATGACATAAACCTTAGAATGTTAGCATGAACCGTTCTCGAGATATTGCACATTTTTCAAATAAATTTATCAAAAAATCCCATAAATTAAAAAAAAATATTAACTGTTGAGAAACATGTTCACTTTTCCTATGTAATATCATGCGATAAATTGGGTGACATCATTCTCGTGGATCTAACTCGTTCCATTCACGAGAAAAGATACTTTGAGTAATACTTTTGTATTTGAAGGCCAATAGTCATTTATCCTCTGTAAGACTAACTTATTTCTCTGTCCTTAACGCTTGGTGAGATTTTGGTGACAAATTTAGTGAAATATCGCCAGCTTGGCGACATTTTTAAATGTTGCCAAATTAACGACAATCTCGCCAAATGAATAAAAATGATGCTAAATAAATGAAAATGACGACTTATTGAAGAAAATTCAATATCTTGGAAAGAATATAAGTATCTACTATAAGAATAACATATTTTTAACTGTAAAAGTAGTAAATTCATTGCATTATATAAGGAAAGTCATGTGCTGCCCACATGTTTGGTTTAGTTTTGTATATGCAAAACATTTCAGATAATTTCAAAAACCTAAATTTTTAATAAGCAGAAATTTCATCTTTTCCTTTCTATCTGAAGTAAATTAACCATTTCCAATTGAAAAGAAAGTATTGCAGCGTCCCCTAGTGGATAATTTAAAATGTTAAAAGAATGAATTCGGTAATAAGGCGAGATGGACAAAAAAAAAAGCCATTTCTAAAGTTGTAGAGCTATTATCTAATACGCAGGAATCGACACCAAGAACTGGAGAAATGCTTATGCGGAAGGCAATAAATACTTGTATTCTATAACACGGTGACACCTGCAATGCTTGTCAGAGTACCCGATAATACTATTTCCCGAATTCAAATGTGCATTGTCACGGTAGGAATTTTAAACAGTTTCTACACTAGATTTCTGTTCATGTAAGTATTTTTTATTACTTTCCTCATATACAATAATGTATAAGGAAAGTATTGTGACGGGGTCGAAAATTCGAATTCGAGTTTTCTACGAGAAACCACGTTTCAAGCATCCCTGATCACGAATAGAACATTTTTGAAGTGATGTCTCTCTCTCTCTCTCTCTCTCTGTGAAAGTATGTGTGTGTGTGCGTGTGTGTGTGTGTGTGTCAATGAGTCTGTGGAAACGATAACTGATGAACGAATGGACCGATTCGAACGAAATTTGGTACAAAAATTACAATCCGTGAATACTAGAAGTCTATTGTTTTTATACGCAATCGAATGTTCAAAACCTCCCTAAATTATCGAGTGAAATTTTGAAAAAATTGTCAAAAAATCAAAACCTCTAAAGTTACGCAAATAGACATTTCTTATGTAATTTTTCATTGGAAAACGATTGACATAAATTTTAGAACGATAGCATGAACCGTTTTCGAGATATTGCACATTTTTCAAAGAAATTATCAAAAAATCATAAAAAATAAAAAAAAATATTCCCTATTGAGAAACATGTTCACTTTTCATATGCAATACCTTGCGATAAATTGTGACATCATTCTCGTGGATCTAGCTTGTTTCATTCATGAAAAAGATACTTTGAGTAATACTTTTTTATTTGAACGCCAATAGTCATTTATCTGCTGTAAGAATAACTTATTTCTCCGTCCATAAAGTTTGGTGAGATTTTGGCGACGAATTTGGTGGAATGTCGCGAACTTGGCGACTTTTTTAAACATTGCCAAATTAACGAAAATCTCGCCAAATGTTTAAAAATGCCGACTAATTGACAAAAATCCAATATCTTGAAAAAAATACAGATGAACCTCGATATCTCGAACCTCGGTATCTCGAAATTTTCGATATCTCGAAATATTTTATTGAATATATATTGCTAAATTAACGAAAAACTCGCCAAATGGATAAAAATGGAAAATGACGACTAATTGACGGAAATTCAATATCTTGGAAAGAATATAAACATCTATTATGAAAAGAATCTATTTTTTTTTATTGTAAAAGTAGTAAATCCATTGCATTATATAAGGAAAGTCATGTGCTGTCCACATCAAATGTTTGGTTTTACAATTCCTGATTAAAACAACCATTCATTAATAAACATATTGTGTGAAATAAATACCTTTTGTATGAGTTTTTATGTCCTTACTAATTAAAAATTTTTATTTATTTGTTTATATCAATTTGTTGCTGTGATAATTATCCTAACATTTAAAATTCTGCGCTAACGATTTTCCAGGGTATCTTATATAAAAAATATTTAAAATAAAAGTATTTGGATAATTTTTAGAGCATTATTTTATAACAGCCAATTTCTAAATTAGCAATTAGTACATGAAAAAATTCTGACATATTCTGAAGAAAATTCAGCAAGTTTTCAAATGAGCCATCTCTTGACGAGTAACAAAATCTGCGAAATAGGCCAAATGGTGGTGATATAATTAATGTCTCATAAATACAGTTCCTATCCGTAAAAAATATCTTATAGGTGGCAAAACGATTTACTATCCTATTGATTTTTAGAAAAATATTTGCCTGAACACACTTATTTATCAGGATAGATAGAGCTTACACGATGACTGATATGGATTTAGCATTAAATTATGGAAAGGGTGTTTTTCCATTTCTGCTTTCAAGAATTTCTATTTTATTTGAAACATCTATTTCGTAAAATTGGCTATAGATTGTTGTTAGACAATTACTGATATGAACTCTGAATTTAATTCCGTAGGAGGTGAAAGGGTTCACTATAAATATCTACTTTAGAATTTTTCTCACTTCCGGTCCAAAAAAATCCTCTGAATCATCTATTTTTTACGATTGACAATACAGAGAGCTTAGATTATTACTTTCCTCACATACATATAATTTATAAGGAAAGTATTGTCACGGGGTACAAAATTCGAATTCGAGTTTTCGGCGGGAGAGCACGCTTTAAGCATCCCTGATCACGAATCGAACATTTTCGAAGTGATGTCTCTCTCTCTCTTTCTGTGTGTGTGAAAGTACGTGTGTGTGCGTGTGTGCCAGTGAGTCTGTGGAGACGATATCTCACGAACGAATGGAGCGATTCGAATGAAATTTGACACAAAAATTACAATCCGTGAATACTGGAAGCCTATTGTTTCTAAACACAATCGAATATTCAGAACCCCCCTAAATTTTCGAATGAAATTTTGAAAAAATCATCAAAAAATCAAAACCTTTAACAAAGTTACGGAAATAGACATTTCCTATGTAATTTCTCCTTAAAAAACGATTGACGTAAACTTGAGAACTGTAGCATGACCCGTTCTCGAGATATTGCGCATTTCTCAAATAAATTTATCAAAAAATCTCATAAATTAAACAAAAAATATTAACTGTTGAGAAAGATATTCACTTTTCATATGTAATATCATGCGATAAATTGGATGACATCATTCTCGTGGATCTAGATCGTTCCATTCCTGATAAAAGATACTTTGAGTAATACTTTTGTATTTGAACGCCAATAATCATTTATCTGCTATAAGAATAACTTATTTCTCCGTCCATAACGCTTGGCGAAATTTTTGCGACGAATTTGGCGGAATGTCGCCCACTTGCCGACTTTTTAAATGTTGCCAAATTAACGAAAATCTCGCCAAATAGGTAAAAATGACGCTAAATCAATGAAAATGACGACTCATTGACGAAAATTCAATATCTTGGAATGAATATAAGTATCTACTATAAGAATAACCTTTTTTTTACTGTAAAAGTAGTAAATTCATTGCATTATATAAGGAAAGTCATGTGTTGCCCACATAAGATTTTTTAGAATCGTATTTAATAGGGTATAGAGTTCAAAGTGGATATCTTAATTAAGGGAAAAAATTTTCCTTCCCGGTTTTGGAGATGAAACTTCGGGTTTCTCAGAAATTCGTATGTCTGCACGAAATAAGAATGTAAAATGCATTAATAAACAAATAAATAAATATATATATATAAATAAATAAATAAAAATAAAAGCACTACGTCAAAAATGGACACATGATTTGCCACCGTGTGAAGGCTTCTCCATACTTTTCGTGTGCTAGCTTCTGATTTTGAGAATTATTGCAAATTAGAACACAATATTTCCACACACAGACTCCATCGCTCGCCATGGTTCCATACGTCCGCCAGGTGAGTGTATGCGAGAAGGGGAGGTGGAACTCTCCTCCTCAGTGTTAAGTACCCGAGACCCCGTGTCCGGATGACCCAGGATGCTCTTGAATCTTCCGGCTGACCTCGGTATGGCGGTCGATTGCTGGAGGGACAGAGAATCAGAGGAAGCCTTGAGAGGGAGAGCGATAGGTTTTGCCTATATCATGTGTTGCATCTTAATTTATGAGATAAAATATTGCTTGTGAAACCTCTTTATGCATAGGATTAGCAATATACTCGTCCTTGGTACGGAATATAATATTCACAATTTGAAAATAATTTAATATTTAGAAATTTTTTTTTTCAATATTTGGAGTCTTATAATATATGAAATTTTATAATTCTAACAAAACGAAAAGACGTTAGTTCTCCCGTACTGAAATAACAAACAAACAAATAGAAGCACAAGTTACAATGTTATTTATATAGATAATAAAAATTTTACATTTAAAGGGGGCATGGGACCTTTAAAAGTGCCATAAAGAAAGTAAATTTCAGTATTTCACATTTTATTTTGTATCTCTTCTATTATACATCGATAATACCTAAATATTTTATGGCTAATAAGAGAATACCTGTAGAATATGAGGTAATTTTTTCAATAATGTGAATCTTATAATAATATTTTTAAAAATTGTATAATTTGCATGTATTTATTAAAATTTTATTTTTATATAGGTTGCTTGCGCGCATGATTGGAACAAAACTATTGTTTCCAGAAACAAAAATATTGCTGACTATGATGCAAAAGTATCTATTCAAGAAGTCTTAGATCAAAATCAAAACATTTGCATAATTTAAATTTTCTAAATGAAATTAAAAATTAAATTATATTTTTAATTTTTAATTTATTTTAACTTTAATTTAATTTAATTTAATTCAAAATTTCTGGACTTCTTATTAGGGGCAAAAATATGGAGAGATTTTTCATTTATGGCCTTTGAGATACAATTTTTCAGATTTAAGGTTCTTCTTTTCTTTCTAGTTGTACTATATTCAGATGAAAAATTATTAAAAAATGGTTAAAAACAAGGGATAAAGTTACATTTAATAAATAATGAAGGTTAACGGTAGTAAAATTTCATGGATGTCAGAATTTTACTTTAGGTATCGGTAGATTTTCCGTAGAAACATCGTTTTATTCTTCCAAAACACAATTATCAAAATCGCGAAAATGTGTTACCATTCAAAGTTTATTGAAAAGAATGGTTTTCATACTTCATAATGGTGGTAATATTTACGATGATGTTAAATACTCAATGGTGATATTAAGAACTTTGGGATCCTAGCTAAACAGGGAGACTCAGGATCCCATTTTAAAAGCATTTTTCTAGTGCAGTAATTTAATTGCATGTAGGTGCTTTTATTTCTCTTCTATACATTTTCAATCTATTGACAATTCGCTAGATGTCCTGTTCACACTTGACAGTGAAATATCATTATTTGAAATATTTCATTCAAATTGCATCAGAATTTAATCCAGTTTTCTGGTGATTGCAAAATAATGATATTTCCACATATTCTTATCAATTAAAAACTTGACCAATCATCTAACAATGTAACAAGTGATGTTACAAGGGAAAGGTGGGTAAAGTCGCGACTCTAAGAAAAACTAATTTTTAAAAATATTAATCAATTTAAAGTAAATAAAACAATGCTACGAGTATTAACCAATTTATGTAGGTTTATGTCCTTGCATAAATGTAGTTCTTTATTGATTATATGTCTTATAAGAAATAAATAAATACAGTCCTACCAAATAACCCTTTTACCCGAACTAAGACGGTAAATTGGTCACTATAAAAGTTTAAAGCATTTAGAAGCGTAAAAAATATTATTTACAGGATTTTTAAATTATAACAAATAAGAGACATAAATGCTGTTTTTTATGCGTTCGCTAGTAGTACAATCTTCCCATTTGTAAATATTGAGATATAACTTAATTGGTAAATAGCGTAATGTTTTGTGTAATGACTAAATAAAGAAAACATAAATGTATGCCAAATAATAAAATAACAGAAAACAATCCGGTAGCTGTTTTATTAACGTGATGGGACCTATATATCATAATATTTATTCATATTGTTGGGAACTTTGTCCACCTGCATGTTATTGCGATCACAAGCCACTAACACTGAATGTAGAAACATTGCCATTGTTCTGACATAAATATTAACTTTCTATAATTACTGTTTATAAAGTAATAGAGTTGAATGTTAAATCAGTATTAAGAAACAAAAATCACCCTTACCTTCATTATAGATCCGTTAAAAACAACTTATAAAATGTAAAATTTTATTAAAAGTATCTAAGGGATTTGGGGTCAGCCTATAAAAAACTTAACCTCGGATAAACTGCTTTACTTAATTTCCGATAATTGGTAAGACACTGAAAAAAAAAATCTGATGTGATCAAAAAATGGCTTTCCTTATATAATGTAATGAATTTACTACTTTTACAGGAAAAAGAAAAAAAAAAATAGGTTATTCTTATAGTAGATACTTATATTCTTTCTAAGATATTGAATTTTCGCCAATAATCGCCATTTTCATTGATTTAGCGGCACTTTTATCTATTTGGCGAGATTTTCGTTAATTTTGCAGCATTTGAAAAAGTCGCCAAGTTGGCGACATTCCGACAAATTCGTCAACAAAATCTCGCCAAGCGTTATGGACTGAGAAATAAGTTATTCTTATATAGATAAATGACTATTGGTGTTCAAATATAAAAGTATTACTCAAAGTATCTTTTTTCATGAATGGAACGAGCTAGATCCACGAGAAGGATGTCACCAAATTCATCGCATGATATTACATATGAAAAGTGAACATGTTTCTCACCAGTTAATATTATTTTAAGTTATGGTATTTTTTGATATATTTATTTGAAAAATATGCAATATCTCGAGAACGGTTCATGCTAGCATTCTAAGGTTATGTCAATCTTTTTCTAGGGAAAAATTACATAAGAAATATCTATTTGCGTAACTTTATCAAAGGTTTTGATTTTTTAATAATTTTTTTAAAAATTCCATTCAAAAATTTAAGGAGGTTTTGAACATTCAATTGTGTTTAAAAACAATAGGCTTCCAATATTCATGGATTGTAACTTTTGTACCAAATTCCATTCAACTCGCTCCATTTGTTCGTGAGATATCGTTTCTACAGATTCACTGACACACACACTCACATACTTCCACACACACAAATACTTTCACACACACACACCCACACACACACATTTACCTTACACCTTTCTGGTAGGTCGGACAGTCTGGGTCTCAACAACAACAACACACACACACATAGTTTCGCACACACACATACTTTCATACACACACACACACATCGAGACATCACCTTAAAAATGTTCGATTCGTGATCAGGGATGCTTGAAACGTGCTCTCCCGTCGAAAACTTGAATTCAAATTTTCGACCCCGTCACAATACTTTCCTTATGTATTACACTATATATATAATGAAAGTAAAACTAGCATACATATCCACTTTACCAACCCTTCTCTACTTCAATAGCATAGTGTTACGACGTCCCCTCAGGAATTGTGGGTGTCACGATACAAGAATGAGACTAAATGTCTGGTTAACTAACACGTTTACTCACAAGTACAGCGTAAACAGGAACAATATACAGTAAAAGAGCACTTAAATGCTCCACTAACTAAACAATCGATACTATTCTCAAAACATTGAAGTAAGTTACTTCACAAAGCCACAGAATTCGTATCACGTCAACTGCTCTCCAACGGAGTGATGACTCCTTTTATAGACTCTCTATAGAAACTTCTGAAAATCTCTCATGTTTCGTAGAATATTGATTATTTCGGGGTATTTCTCGAATCTTCGAAAATTCGCCAAATGTCGCTAAACGGGCGATAAATCGCCTAATCTGGAAACCCTTCTTCGAACTTCGGCAGGTGGCAACCCTTGACTCACGTTATGGGAAATAATGCCTGTATGGGTGTTTTCTCTCTCTGGTCATCGAAAAAGATGAAAGTGGGAGGGGGGGGGGGAAGAGACTTCTCAGCATTTTACAAGTTCGTAACAGGATTAGATTATACGAACCCACCACGGCTGCCATTGGGGCTTGAGCCGATATTAAGGTGGAACGCGTGCAGGTTTTCCATCTCTCATCCAGCGAAGCCGAGGCCGGGGGTCACGTTCTTGACGGAATCATTCTCCGGGTAGGGTCCGAAGAACACCCGCCAAGCCAGACCTCAGTCGCCGACCAGATCTAGGCTCAGGTCATGAATGGACGCAGTCCATGAGATCACAGCCACCTGGAAGAGTCCGAGGCCTAACTGCCTCACCGGTACGACGGCCGGTTCCCCAGATTTATATACCCCCAGGTTGGAGAACCAGAGTTACAGAGCTAAGATCCGTAACCACCACCTATGGGTGGTCCGCCGGTTTTGTAAAAGATTGAGTTGGAAAATGCTGGAGAAGGTGCTTCCTCACGTTTGGATGAAGATGCCAAAAGAAATTCCGTCGGCCCTGCTTTTCCAGTTTGAATTAATAAAATTCTACTGATGCACGTTCGATAAGAGTTTTTGAACAATGAAAAAAAGCAGTAGATATTATAAACCACTGCTTCTGCTTTTAATAACCAAATCCCCTAAATGAATGATAACCTATTGATAGCATCACTACATTGAATACAATATATGCAACTTAGGGGCCACCAAAACTGCTAATCTACTACTTCAGTGGACCTCAATAGAATCTAGACTCTTCTGAACTTAATATAAGTGTTCTAATCAATTACTTTTGGTTCGAATGTTTCTCAGAGGTTTTCTCACAAACAATATAAATAGTTTTGCAGAGTATTTGTTTTGCAACCAAGCGGTTTCATGTTCAAATATTGCTTGAGGCAAAGCTTTTACTGACGCCTAAACGCTATTGTTGATCCTGGTGTATAGCGTGACTAAAATTGTAGATGAAATTCAATACAAGTTAAAATAATATTTGTAGATGTGTTAGGGTTAAGTACATAGGTCTCAAAATAGGAGGAGAATGTGACCTTCCATTACAGCAGAGTTTTTTAAAGGAAGAGTTTCGAATGGGTTACAGGGTACTTTTCCTTTGGTAATAAAGGGAGGAGGGGAAATGTGAATATGAAGTTCCCTTTTTGAAGGGAGGTATGAAAATGAAACTCACTTCTCCAGGAGAGGTGTGAATACCATAGGAGAGATGTGGACATGAAGTTCACTCTTTAAGGGTCTTTGTGTAATTGCAGTTCATTCTTCTAGGGAAGGTATGAACACGAAGTTACCTCTTTGAGAGGAGCTATGCTGACGAAATTCCCTCTTCGAATGGAGGTGGGAACATGAAGTTCACTTTTCATAGCGATGTGCGAAAACGAAGTTTCGAGGGGAAATATGAACATGTTTGCTTTTGGAGGAGAGGAGTGAACATGAATTTCACTCTTTGAAGAAACCAACGGCCGTACCGTGCTGAAAACATCGGTTCTCGTTAGATCACCGAAGTCAAGCAGCATCGGGCGCGGTTAGTACTTGGGTGAGTGACCACCTGGGAACACCGCGTGCTGTTGGCACATTTCGGGCGCGGTAACCCGGTGGTTTGCGCGCTGAATTTGCACGCTGCCACAACTGCCGCCGTATTCATGTGGAGTACGATCACGTTAAACATGTGGGTCCGTAAATCCTTCCCAGAGGTTGGTGATAAGGGAAGGAGGGTACGGTCCCTGTGGATGCCTCCTCCACTGGGTTCCGGTCTAAATTGGGTGGCACTTCCCTGCCGTCTAAACAGTTACCTTACACCTTTCTGGTAGGTCGGACGGTCTGGGTCTCAACAACAACAACTCTTTGAAGAAGAGGTATGAACATAAAGTTTACTTTTTGAGGGTGCGTATTAAAATGTTCCATTTCGAGGGAAGGTGTGAACATGAAATTCACTCTTAAAGGAGAGGTGTGACAACGAAGGTGAATTTCGACGGTGTATGGAGGAAAGGAAGTAAAGGCTCGATGTTTATCAGTTTAAACCAGGGATGGGCAAACTTTTTCGGTCGCGGGCCAAAAATCGAAAAAAGTTTGACGGGAAAAGATAATTTTTTCGAAAAAGATAAAAACAATAACAAGTACTACATTTTAAATATGTTAATGAGATGAATGAAATTGCGATTTCATTTTTAAAAGTTCCTTATATTGAGGTTCGAAGTGAGATGTACTGATTCTAAGGAACGAGGCAAAATGCTCATCTGTCAGTCTACTTCTGAGATTACTCTTTCTAAGGTTCATAGTTGAAAGCACTCGTTCACATATATAAGATGAAGCAAACATAGCACTGATTTTCTGGGCGTGAGATATTAAATTTGGGAAACTTAC
This sequence comes from Amaurobius ferox, assembly GCA_951213105.1. NCBI lineage: Eukaryota > Metazoa > Arthropoda > Arachnida > Araneae > Amaurobiidae > Amaurobius > Amaurobius ferox. Next base: position 62,319,273 of record OX578143.1, on the reverse strand, counting down.
TTTCGATAATGATTTGTAAAACTCCAACTTTGGCATATTTAGAAACAACTGTTTGAGATGATTGTTAGATTGCAACTCAATTAATTCAAGCTGTAAATCTGACTTCACTGCTTCACAATTTACGTTGAAAGGCATGGTAAAAATATCCAATTCTGTTTGAATGGCACTGAAATCTTGCAATCTACGTTCGAACTCAAAATGCAGTTTTTTTAAGCAATCTTCATAATTCTGAAGTTTCTCTTTACTTACTGAGGGTATTAAATTTAACCTCGAGAAATGAGAAAAGTCGTTCTTAGTAAGCTACCCAGCAAACAGATTAAGTTTTAGTTTAAAAGCTTTGAGATGGGCCCAGATATCGTTAATAAATTGATTTTTCCCTTGCATCTTGACATTCAAGTTGTTCATATGATAAAGAAGATCTGTGAAAAATGCAAAGTACTAAAGCCATTCTGTATCTTCTAACATTTCACACTCTGCAGAACACTGTTTTTCATGAAAGAATGATACAATGTCGTCTTTCAGTTGCCAAACTCGCTCGAAAACACTTCCTGCGCTAAGCCACCTTACTTTCGTGTAATACAGTGCATCAGAGTATTCAGATTGCACGGACTGAAGAAAATCTCGAAATTGTCTGTGAGTAAGCCCACGAGATCGAATATTGTTTACAAACTTCACGACTGCATCAAGCACTGGTTTCATATTCAATGCAGATTTACACAGAGCATCTTGATGTATAACACAATGTAGAAAAATAACATTGTTCCCGGGATAGTTTTGATTAAAGAGTCCAAGAAATCCAGATTTTTTCCCTGTCATATTTGGTGCTCCATCTGTCGTAATATTACATATATTTGTTATAGGCACTTTCATAGTTAAAAGCCCCTCCTGAAATTCACGAAAAATATCGTGTCCTGTTGTAGTTCCCTTTAAAGAACGCATGCACGCCAGTTCCTCAGTAATTTCAAAGTTCTCACCAACACCTCTTATAAATAATACTAATTGAGTAGTATCATCTATATCAGTGCTTTCATCCATAGCTATAGAGCAAAATTTAAACTGGCCAATCTTTGACTCTAATTGTGATGTCAAATTTTTATCGATGGCTTCGATTCTAGAAGTCACAGTTTTTCGAGATAAGCTTACAGTCTCAAAATTATTTTTCTTGTCTGGACATAAAACATCACAAACTTGGAGCATGCATTGTTTAACAAACACCCCATCACTGAGAGCTTTATTATTTTTAGCAATATTGTATGCTACAATGTAACTTGCATGTGTAGCTGCTTCTTGAATAGTGTTTACTATCTTGAAAGCATTTTGTTGGCCTGATAATCTTTTACAAAGACTTTCTACATTTTGTTTTCTTTCATATTCAGACATTTCTTCGTAATTGAAATTATTATGCTTAGATGTGAAATGACGGGAAATGTTATATTCTTTGAAGACTGCAACAGCTTCATTGCAGATGAGACACACTGGTTTATCTTTAACAACTGTAAAAAAATATTTCCAGGTCCATTCATCATTGAAAGCACGGCACTCTGAATCAACTTTACGTTTTTTAGTAGACATTTTGGGGTTAAAATATTTTACGATAAACCCAAACAAGCACCATCCTAGCTACGCTATACATCTAATACTTTCACCACTATTCACAATGATGCTATATGTCCGCAATCTTTTCATACGCAATCAATAGTATTAAAACTTGCGTCAAAGGAAAAAGCCGCTGGCTGGAGCTTAAAATGCGCAGTCTGCTACATGTGAGGTCTAATTCAACTATATTGGAGTCTCACTTGTCTGTTCCCGAGAAAGGGATAAAGCTTGTTGGCGCCAGTCTACAGCAAAAACTAACAAAAAACTTCCGCTTTTAACATTTTACCGATTTAAAGCTGTCGGTAATTGATATGTTTGTCGATTTATGTTTTGTAGAGCAAAAATAAGAATATAAAAAGATCATCAGTCCTTTGAAAAAAAAGAAAAAAAAGTAATATTTAACAAAGTAGTAAAGGAGATGGATATAAAATATATAAAATAAATGTTTTCGTTTAATTTCCATCGGATCGGCAAATTAAAATCCGCGGGCCGGATAAAACCTTCTGGCGGGCCGGAGTTGGCCCCCGGGCCGTAGTTTGCCCATCCCTGGTCTAAACAGTTCAATTAGCAGAGCACATGTTTTGAAATCAAAAGATCATATCTCCGAGTTCTGCTCTTGACAAAACTCCATGCTACTAAAATATATATATTTTTTCGAAACTACTAGAAACCTCATCCCTTCAGCTACACTTTTTACAATACTGTGTAGGATTGCACTTTTCATTTCCGCCTTAGCATCTAATGAAGGAAATCATGGACTACAATATACGTGTCAGTGATTGAATACAGATTAATCCTCCTGAGGTCACGGAAGGAAAAGGCCTTGGGGTAAACAGAGAACTTGTGAGGTGCATCAGTGGCCATCTCACTCTCTCAAGGCGTTCGAGCGTGTTGCCATTATCTTAATGAAAAGAGGCTTGCCTCCCAAGCCATTTTGAAAGTGCGTCTGATGAAGATTCGTTAGCGTGTCGGTGAGAAAATAGCTTCGACGGTGGCTGTCCTTCATGATGGCCAACAATGATTGTTGAAGTAACAGAGAGTGCTGAAGTATTCCGTCTGGTGCTTCATTCTTTTTTTATAATTTTAATTACTTTCACGGCCGTAAATGGTATATGTGCAGGTAAGGAATTGTAGAGGTCGAATATTTGAATTCGAATTTCCGGTGGACTTACACGGTTTGGGTACTCTAGAATAAGAATGCTTTATTTTTAGTGTGATGCCCATGTGTCCTTCCAGCAGTTGATATTGCACTTTTAACATTTTTCAAAATAGGTGTAAAGTGTTTATGTGCATTTTGTCTGTCTGTCCGTTCGCACGATAACTGCCGTAAAAATGGCTTAATCAAACTGAAATATTAGTATGTTTTTGAAATGGTATGTGGGACATGTGGGAATGAAAATTAATGATATCACCCATTTAGTTTCGAATTAAACCCGGGTTGAAAAAATGAAATACATTGAACCCTATGGGACATAATTTTACAAACATTTTTGAAACGCAGTTAAAACTCACAAATTGCTTCGAAAAATTGAAATTAAAAAAAATGCCCATTTGAGGGGTGCTTTAAACCAAAACGTTAAAAATGGGAATTTATGGAAAGACACACTTTTTGTTGAAGTTTGAAATTTGTGCAAAGGGAGATCGCGTGATTGTAAGAAAGAAGAAAATTAGATATTGCAAAATAAGATATATATTAACAAGAAAGATCAATCATGCATAAGCATTGATTATGAAACACTTTCCAACTGAAATGCAATTTCATTTAAAAATTTCTAAAATGTGATACATTCAGTGGTAATATCTTTTACATTATCACAGTACTACAGTAATTTATTATACTTAAATATTTAAAACGGTATCGAAATATAAATCATCCGATTCTCTATGCAAAATCAATGAATATTTCATTCATATAACTTGTATTCCAGACTCCAGAGCTAAATAATTTTGTGTGAAAAAAATTCAGCAATTCTTATGTAACTCATTTTACAATCGCTTGAGATATTTGCATTCTGCATAAGTTAAAATTAGGCTTCGTTGAAGAAATAATAAAAGTTTAGGGATCATTTAAAATCACAACTATTGTAATTGCATAGGCACTGAATTTAGATACACAGATAATACACAGATACATAGATAATATATATGTGTGTGTGTGTGTTTGTATGTATTCAAAGTATTGGAATCGTGCCGAAGATCGGAACTCGAATTTTCGAAGGATCTACACATTTTGGGGCTTCTAGAACACGAAAAAACTATTTTTAGGAAGACGTCTGTATGTGTAAGGGTGTATCTATGTATGTTTCTGTGTGTCTGTGAGGATATTGCATCCACTCTAATTGAAAAACTAATGGACCGAATTTCATAAAATTTGGTAGGTATGTTTTTTGTGGGAAATCCTGATGTTCATTAGATTATAGTATGATTCGTAATAAAAGAATTTGCCTTCTTTGCGAAATGGCCGACAGAAATTGCCTTTATCCACTCTAGCTAAAAACTAATGAAACAAATTTAACAATATTTGCTGTATAATATTTCAATAACCTACACGTGATTTAAATACCAAATTTAATAAAATTTGGTATACAAATCATTTGTAGGTTAATTATATCAATTAAATTCCTATTTTATACGTGATTTTTGACAACAAAAAGAATAAGACTAACCCAATTACTCTAGGACTAGCCGTTCTTGAGATATTCTAGTTTTTTCGCGTTTTCACTAGCTATGCCACCTTTGCCAATAAGTCCAGCTATCAAATGAGAACCATATTTAAGTTTAACGTGCAAATTCAATGTCATTTAAAATACTTATGGCTGTTATTTTGTGCAGATAAACTCAAATTATTCTTGAAGAAATAAAGAGAACGTGAATATGAGTCTGCAGGGAAATACATGTGCTGCCCACATCGGAATTTTTAACAATATTACAACAATGATTTATAGAAGTGAACTGGGATTATTTGCAGGCCATTTCGAAAAAAATGTATGATCTATATTTAAAGATCCACCAAATTTTGTAGAATAAAATGTTCAACAAATTTAAGCTGTATATCAAATTTTAACTCTCTAGGACGTAGGAAAGTGCATTAAAAATGCCATCAAATAAGTATATCATGAAGAGTTATATAAAATTTAAAAACAATGTGAAAAATTGTTATCTACCAAATTTATTTTAAAATGTGAAACCTCTCTTATAGACAAAATGATTAAACTCTTGGAAAGATATTTATTATATAATATATCTCTTTTTTCTTTCTGGAGGATGTCCCAAAAGTCAGAAATTAATTGAATTTGTTTTTTTCCTTATGTTAAATAATTTTTAATTAAAAAACTACTTAACATATTTTACTGAAATTTTTTTTATATATTTTATGGGATAATGTGAATATTTCCTAAAAATTTCGAAGCAATTTGGGAATTTTAAATTTGCTTAAAAAATGTTTGAAAAATTAGGTCCCGTAGGGTTCAATGTTTTTCAACCCGGGTTCAGTAAAAAACTAATTGGGTGATATTATTTATTTATATTCCCATAGGTACCACAGACCGTCTGAAAAACATACTAAAATTTCATTTTGATAAAGTCATTTTTACGGCAGTTATCGTGCTAACGGGCAGACAGACAGAATGAACAAAGTCATAAACACTTTTCAACTATGTTGTAAATTGTTAAAAACTGCTTTTTGCAAAGAAGCTTCGATTAGCTGGTTTTTAAGTCACAAAGCAGAATACAACAATATATCCATTTTAAATTTCAAAAGCAACTTTCTTGAATGTATTTCAGCTTTTTTGTGCTAAAAAACAAACAAACCCAGAAGCGCTGCAGAATAAACAATGTTTCATTGTCAAAGAAAGAATCTATGTTTCACTTAGTGGATTGACATACTTTAACTGAGGCTCCTGCGACGTAACTTTTTTCATGCTATATAAATTATAGAACAATTTTGAAATAGTGACCTCAAATAGTACAGTTAAGCCCAGAGGACTTGAAAATGAAATTAGAGGTTTTTCAACGGAGCCCTTTCGTTCATGCTACTTTGGTTCTGCAACTTTGCTGTGACGTGAATGTCACATTGCAGAAACGTAACTTGACGAACAGCAATGTTACGAAATCACGGTAAAGAGATATTAGAATGTGACGTCACAAGTAAACGTGTGACATTACAAAGTACTCTGAAAATGACCAAAATGACTTTACTGTGAAGTGAATGTGAAATTGCCGAGACGTAATGCGGTGGTTTTATAGTTTTTTATTATGTAATATTTATATCTCGTAGTTTCTATTAGCAAGTCCTCTATAAAATGCATTCCTCCTTGGAGATGCTGCTATGTCTAGCCGTTATCTAATAAATATCTGTCTAGACAGTTGTTTCTTAATGGCTGTTAAGAGCATACACTGTTTATGACCTAAGGAAAGGGGCTTAAAATGCTCTAGAAACATTTGTAGTCGCATGATTATCCCATGCCTGCTTGTTTCAAGGAAGTATTAGAAAATTATATTGTCACAAGCAGAACTTTTATTTATAGTGAAATCTCTCTTGCCTTGTTAAAATATCCAATTAAATATTTAAGTTGTATTAAAAAGTGGCTATCGGCTTTTGAAGCAGTAGAGAGTAAATTGGTAAAATAAAAGTAGACTTCTCCATATAACAAAAAAAAAAAATAAAAAAAAAAAAAGATGTATTTAGATTTAAAAGAAAACTGAAAAATAAAGCTTTTGGAGTCTTCTTTCTTTGGTTGGGTGCTGAAATTTCATCACAAGCTTCGTAGTCATATCAATCGAATATTTCAGTCAATGACTCGCGGATTGAATGGGATTGAATCATTTAACCACTTTACTCACACAATATAAAATAATTGAAAAATTAAAAAAAATTATATTTCTGGATCATATATTTTGAATTAAATTAGATTTGAAATTTAGAGATTTAAAAATAAGACGATAAAGATACATTATACATATATAAATCACAAATTGCAATGTGCAGCAGGGGTGTAAGCAGGGGTTGTAAGCAGGGGTGGGGTTCCAGCAGGATAAAATATTTTTGCCACACTGTTCGGACATTAGAATGAAGATCATTTATTGTTCTGGAAAATACAGAATGTTTTGAAATATCTGAAAGGAAAAAAGTGTTCATTTGATGCTGTGTATGGAGAAATGGAAAAATGCATATGAAAGACAGTAGGCACCTTTGAGAAAGGTGTCAGTACGGGATATATCCACCGTGGAGTGCGATGCAACATTCCACACGTCGTGTCATGCTTTGCACAACATTATCCAGCAGCTGTTGAGGCAAGTTATTCCACTCCTCTGTTAGTGCACGGATGAGGGTGTTCTTGTTTGCTGGAGGATATTTTCAACCAGCAAGTCGCCCCCCCCCCCCCCAAAAGCATCTCATATATTTTTCAATGGGGTTTAGATCTGGTGACCGTACTGACCATACGAGACATTGAATACCCTCGCTGACTAGACAATGCTGAACAGCGAGTGTTCGATCGTATGGTGCGTTGTCGTCCATGAAAACAAATTTATCACCGACAGAACCACGGAAAAGGCGAACATGAGACAGTAAAACTTCATCAATGCATCGTTGGCCGGTCATATTCCCAGTTGCGACCACATGTAGGGGCGTACGGTCATTGATAATGATGCCTGCCCATACCATGATACTGGATGTCGGATATCGGTCCCTTTCCTGGATATTTTCTGAACGATAAGCAGTACCACTCTCACACCAGATCAGTTGGCATCTACAATCCGATGACAGACTGAACCTACTTTCATCTGAGAATAGTCCGCAAGCCCAGTCCTGTTTGGCCCAATTGCGATGCTCACGACACCATTGAAAACGGGCGGTATGGTGCAGTCTAGACAATGGGACACACACAACAGGTCTGCGGGAGTATAGTCGTCCTTCTCCCAAACGTCTGGCTGCAGTTTTTCGGGAGATTCGCTGTCCTGTGGTAGCAAGAAACTGATTTGCCACCTGCTTAGCTGTGGTGCGCCGGCCCCTTTTTTGTCGATAGGACAATGTACCTGTCTCCTGCAGTCATCGTACTTCTAACACGACCTCTCCCGTGAAGCTTACTACGCATTCTAGTTGTTTTAAATGCTTACCACAGCCGTGAAGCAACTCTGTAGGCGATGTCGAACTCCCTGGCAACATCTGTTATTCTTCGATCTTTCCAACAATACGGCTATGCGTAAAATCATCTAAGTGATATCGGGAAGACATACCGAAAATGTCAAGTGCGTCAATTAAATCTTTCCCTTGAAAGTTTCACTTGGAACAACAACTGTCCACACGCGTCAAATTCTTTAAATCTTTTATCACCACTATCACGTGACGAACAGGCGTGGACCTGAAAAATTTGCATACTTACACCTCTTCTTACTGTATCCCGCACTTATTCTAATTTTCCACATTTTGCTTCCTTTCATTTTGTGGTTGCTATGGGTGATAGTGTCATCCGTCCTTAACAACTGTCCAGCAGTATATATATATATATATATATATATATATATATTCAAATTAAAAGAACGAATCAGTTAAACTTTTATCACAGTATTTCATCTGTTTCATCAATCTACTCAGAAACTTCACAAACTATCTTCTATGAGTTTCTAGTTAATTGTTGACTAGTCAATTGTAATCCTGGATTTAATTGATTGGATTAGAGATATATTGGTTGGATAAAATGCTGGTACGCATTCAGTGCATGACAATGGCTACAGAATACATCTTTCTTGTAACTCAACTTCGTTAGAAATCACAGCTCTTTAGTGTTACCTGTTCAAATAAGCATACATAATTTCATGCAATTTAATTGATTTTGAAGAGAGATCGTGCTCCTGAAGGGGAAAGTAAAATTCCTGATATATCGAGAACGACTCGTGATAACTCTGAAATAATAATGCCAATTATTTTCTAATTCAAAGTACTTGCAAAGTTGATAAATATATCATTTGATGAACATATTTCCTTTTTTATGATTTGGTTCAATTTTAAGAAAGAAAAAAACTTTTAATATCTCGAGAAAAGCGTCTGCTTTGTAAATGATATCATTCAATTAAAAAGAGAGTTATGCATAAAATGGCTATTTTCTTAACAATTTTCAATATAAATATTTTTTTATACTTCAAAAATTGAGGGATTTTCTCTGATCCGAGCATATACAAAATCAAAAGTGCGAAGTTTATCGATTAAAATAACTGTACCAAATTTCATTCGAATTATTCTATTTGCACGAGAGATTTTGTGGACAGACATTGAAAAAAGTACTCTATTCGTATTGAGGGAAGCTTAGATCGGGGAAAATCCAGAACTATTGAAGAGTCTGATTTTTGATCCCATTACAATAGTTTCCCTTTTTTACCCAGACCAATTCCTTTTAACTTCACGTTACCTCTGTTTGTTTGTATTTTAATTTAACATCTCTGACGGGCTCGTTCTCGGCTCCTAGAGCTCGCAGAGAGTTAAAACTAGGCAGACCGTTTTATCTAGAGGAATGCTTTCCTCTGTCAAATTACCATTTCATTACGTTACGTCATTACGCCGTGACTATGTTTTGGCACTTTTCATGTAGTCTCTATGCAAATTACTGTCTTCAAATTACAGTATCTTCAGATGAAATGTTCTCCTGGTTCTACCGCGACGATCTATGTATAATACTACACAAGTTTGTACGTAAAACAATTAAAGTAAAATATAAATTAAACAAGAAAGATCAATCATGCGTAAAGCATTGATTATGAAACACTTTCCAACGGAAATGCAATTTTATTTAAACATCTCTAAAATACGATACATTCAGCGGTGATATTTTTAAATTTTCACAGTGCTACAATAATTTATTATATTTGAAAACTTAAAACTTTATCGACTTTATAAAAATGACGTCATCGAAATATAAATCGTCTGGCTCTCTATGTAAAAGAAATGAAAATTTCATTCATATCACTTTTATTCCAGACTCCAGAACTAAATATTTTTTCTTGAAAAAAATTAAGACTCGGAGGCCTTTTATTAGGTCGTTCTATCACATAATCCTTGGTGAAACCAGGGTCCTTAAGGAATCCATCCTGAATTTTCTTAGCTTTCTTTTCTCCCGGGACTTCAAGAATGATCCACCCATCAGGCAAAGAAAAGAACTTTCCAATTCTTATGCAACTCATCTTACAATCACGTGTTTACATTCTGCATCCATTAAAATTAGGCTTCGTGGTAGAAATAATCAAAGTTTGATGATCATTTAAACTAAAAAATATTGTAATTGCATTGACACAGAATATAGATGCACAGAAAATAGGCAAAAATAAAACAGTTTTAGGACGGATGCAACACTAAACATAAGTGTAAAAAATCTTTAAAAATCACGATTTTTAGACTGGGAAAAAAAATGTGTGCCATAATTCATTATGAAATGCCTCACGTCATCTCTTCATGTAATATGGGTGTAATTATTATTTCAATTTTTATTTAAAAAACTACCGAACATATTTTTCTGAAATTTTTTTATATATTTTATGGGATAATTTGAATATTTTCTATAATTTTTTAAGCAATTCGTGGGTTTTAACTCCACTTAAAAATGTTTGAAAAATTAGGTCCCATAGGGTTCAATGTATTTCACTTTTTCAACCCGGGTTCAATCCAAAACTAATTGGATGATATTATTCATTTACATTCTCATATATTCCACAGACCGTCTCAATAACATACTAAAATTTCATTTTGATAACAATTTCTCAATAACATACTAAAATTTCATTTTGATAACAATTTCTCAATAACATACTAAAATTTCATTTTTACGGCAGTTATTGTGCGACCGGACATACAGACAGACAGCATGAACAAAGTCATAAACAATTTTCAACTATGTTGGAAAGTGTTAAAAATTAATTAGAGAAAAAACAAGGTTTCCAATATCTTTCCTTACACAGCATGGGAATGTAAAACCTAAATTTTAATCACACACGAAATTGAACTCAATTGAGGGCGTAGGCAGATTCAATTTGAGAGAATACGATATAAATCTTATCATTATCTAAAGCTATGCAAAATTATCGAAACTATTTCAGCTACACCCTCATTTCCTTTCGCCAATTTTGCATAATGTCAGTTTTGGATAATGATAAGGTTTGTATTATTTACGAACATATGAACTGCTCTCACTGGAGTCTCTTTTGAAAACCAGGCGGAGAAAGCACCTGTACAAACAACCATTTCTGTGACGTGATTCTAGGGTTGTTATGTGCTAAGTTCGAAGGGTTGCCATATTTGGCGATTTATAGTCAATTTGGCGACTTGTCGAAGGTTTGAGAAACACCTCGAAATAAAGAGGTTTTTTACGAGATATGAGCGATTTCTAGAAGTTTCTATAGAGAGCCTATAAATGGAGTCCTCATTCAGCTCGAGAGAAGTTGACGTGATACCACCTATATTGAACTGCGACTTTGTAAAGAACTTTGCTGCCCCAACCGGAAATCGAACCCGAACTGGCCACCCGACGCTCTATCGTTGAGATACTGGGACGAACTGCAAGCTCTTATCATCGAAGTGGACTCTGCATTCTCCACTCTCTAATGCCAGATTGGCGGACAACTGACAATCTGATTGACCACCTCTTGCTGTTTTTAAACCGGGTTAGCCCCCTGCTCCAAATATTTTTACCCAGGTTAGTATCCTGCGTGGTAGTTATCCCCTTAATTTGAAATTGTCTGTTTAACCACAATATTTTTTATCAATTGTTATCTTTTTAGATCTAAATAAATGTTCGTTTGGCTGGATGGTAGACCTTGGGTGCCTCCTGAGTGCATGAGGTATCCTTTTCCCGCCCGTGCAGCTAGCTACCCACTATGTGAGTCGCACGGTCTGGGGTCTTCAGACCTCGGACATATTTGCACTAGCCCACAAAGTTGATTTGTTCGGGCGCCATTGTAAAGAGCCTTGCTGTCCCAACCGGGAATCGAACCTTGGATCTCCTAACTGGTCAGCCGAAGCCCTACCGTTCAGCTACTGGGACGAAATTGTTGTCACTCTTATCGTCAAAGTGAATTCTGCAACTTTCTTCAATGTTTTGAGACTAGTAGCAACTGTTTTATAAAATGAGACACGTCAGTGTTATGATAATAGTATGGACTGTTTTGTTGTTGTTGTTGAAGCCCAGACCGTCCGACCTACCAGAAAGGTGTAAGGTAACTGTTTGGACGGTCGGGAAGTGCCACCCAATTTAGACCGGAACCCAGTGGGGGAGGCATCCACAGGGACCGTACCCTCCTTCCCCTACCACCAACCTCTCGGAAGGACTTTCGGACCCACATGTTTAACGTGATCGTACTCCGCATGAACACGGCGGCAGTTTTGGCAGTGGCTGGAATCGAACCCGGGCCTACCGAGTGCAACTCCAGCGCGCTAACCAATGGGCTACCGCGCCCTATGGACTGTTTTGTGAAATTAATGAAGCATTTAGGTGCTGTATTACTTATATCGTTCCTGTTTACGTTGTACTTGCAAATAAACGTGTTAGTTATCCAGCAAATTGAACTCATTCTTGTATCCTGAACTTGCACCCACGATTATAGAGGATAGATACATCGTAACAATACATTGTTCCGAATTGGATCTATGGCTGCAACCTCAATAGGTTCAATTTCGTGTGTGATTTAAATTCGCCTCTTCTTTTCCACGCACCACTGTTGTGTAGAAGAGGAAATTTTAAAAAGAACTTGTTTTTTTTCCTTCATAATTTATTATTTGCATACATTATAGAGAAAGTAGAAAACGACAATAAACCGCGCGGCACTATTCTCATATTAATTTAAGAATCTCCATTTGTATCAAATTTTGTTTTAATCGGTGTTCTACAAAAAGTGTTGCAAAATACATTTTAGCATTCACGAGGCGAGCAATAAAACGTGAAGAGAAAATGATAAAACACTTTTTAGCATTCCACAGACAGATGGCTTGGGTGTTTTTCTCTTTACTTGCCATACGAAGAGAAAGTATTAAAATGTGGCCGAAATTTGAAAAATCGAGTTTTTGAAGGATTTGAACGTTTCGGATCCGATCACGAATCTGCTATTACTTACCCTACATACATACAGTACCATGTATATCACTGCAAAATATTCTGCAAACGGTGCTCTTTTTTACTTTGTAGATAATTTCGTTAAACTGATAAGGAAAACCTCAATTACAGGCGTTCATGAAAATTTTGGTTTTATTTTTGAAATATTCAGCTAATTATCGTCTGTCGAAGCTTTATTTTTTAAATTTTACATATATATTATCATAACTATCAGGAACCTTACTCCCCGTTAAGGACAACTGAATCCCCTGAAACTTCCAGTAACGCACTTGCAAATGTTTTACAGTGTAGAGAAAGTATTATGACGGGGTTGAAAATTCGAATTCAAGTTTTTGACGGATTAAGAAACATCCCTGAACTTTAAACGGAACGTTTTCGCGGTGATGTCTGTGTGTGCCTGTGTATGTGTATATGCACTACCAAATGCAAAACACGCGATGCAAATTCTCAAATAGCGAACACAGCTGTGGATTTTATTGGGTAAAACTATTGAGTGATATATAAATATCAAAAGATGATATCAATAAATGATATCACCAGTAGATGATATTCATATTATCAATAATGATATCAATAGATGATGATATCAATAGTGATTTCCCCCTTGAACAATATGAAAATTAAGCGTGCAGTTTTCAGCTTTGAGTTCCAATATTTAAAGAAAATTTTTCGAACTGTGTTAGGGTTGATTTTGGATTAGATTAGATTTGTTATCACACAAAGAATATGTTTGGTAGATTCTCAGCGCTGACGTGCTGTTCAGGACAGTCTAGTAAGGAAGTCACCAATTTATTTTTTGTGGACCATTGTTTAACATCTCGTTTATGGAAACAATATCAAACAAGTGGGATAGTTTTCAGAGAACCCGTTTTAAGTGGTCCTAGCGCTACAGCCTCCTCTAATGACCAGTACATTACATTGAATGACTCAGGCCGCACGGTTCGTCAGAAGGCTTAGAGCAGCTTAATGTGCGGCCGTGAAAAGCCGCACATCAAGCTGCTCTAAGCCTTCAGCATTAAAATATTATTACATTAAATCACTAGACCAGTATATGGCATTACTGGATAAATACAATCCCTAAACGATCTCATAGTCTCTCTGATCAATGGCTAACGCAACATAAGAAAGTGGACAGCAGCCAGTACTATAAGGCAAAGACTACATGCGAAAAGGACTCTATGCCCCAGTACAGCGAATTAATGACAAACGAATAATATTACTCTTAGTAGGTAAGGAGAAACTCTTCTCCAAAAATTCCAGTGTTGTAGAAGGCGTTATTTCAAACTGTGCCAAGTCGCCAAATGAAATGAAAATGACATGAAAACTTTTCTGTGATATGCTGTGTAACTAATTTGATATGATTTTTCAAATAAATATTTATTTGTGCGAAAATTTTCAAATTAAAGTACATAAAGAAAGGGAAATAAATTTACTGCTTTAGGAAACGTCATGTTCTGCCCAAATTAGATTTTTTTTTCTCATCAGAGCCCATTTCAAACACCAAAGTAAAAACTTCATTAGAGACACTTTATATGAGTAATTTTCTCTAAACGGGCTTCTTCATCTTTTTTCTTACAATATTTTTTCTTTATTTTTCAACCTATTTTCTGCATTATATTTTAACATGAGTGGTTTAAATTAAAAAAACCAGTAGCAGTGATCATTTTGGGGAAATTAAATAGAAAATGCAAGTTTTTATTTTTAAGCCAAGTAAATACAGCATGACAGGGGAATGACTCTTAATATAGGTAACTGTTTTGTTAGTATATATATATATATATATATCATTAGAAAAATAAAAAAAATTGCTTTAATTGCAATCTTATATTTAGAACTAATTTTTTATTTGTATTACCTTCTAAAAAGAAATTCTTGTTTAAATGTAATTCACCTGTTCTAATGTCATTCCCTTGTCTACCAAGAAGACAAGAAAATGACAAATCATGTGATTTTACTTTCTGAGTATATGAGTTTTATTTGCATTTAAGCCTAACTTGATATTCAGTTTTTACTACACTAACTAGGCACACATATACACTGGCGGAAAATAAAATCCCAACACCAAGAAGAAATTAGTTTAGAGGAATGAAATTTCAAAGCAATTGTGCAGTGGCACATATTTATTTGATTAAAATTTCAAGGTCACAGGTTAACGTATGCGCGAGAAGAGCCATTTTAAATGTGAAATGGTGGTACATTAATAACCGCTGTAGTCGCCACGATTTTGAATGCAAGCATGCAAACCTGCATGCAGTGTATCGTACAGGTGCCGTATGTCATTTTGTAGAATGGAATTCCATGTCTATTGCACTTGGTCAGTCAAATCAGCAACGGTTAATGCTGGTTGTGGATGACGCTGGATTTGTCTTCCAATAATGTCCCATACGTGCTCGATCGGAGAAAGATCTGGTGATCTCACAGGCCAAGGCAACATATCGACACCCTGTAGAGTACGTTGGGTGACAGTAGCGGTATGAGGACGAACGTGATCCTGTTGGAAAATACCCTCTTGAATACTGCTCATGAATGGCAGCACAACCGGTTCTATCACCAGTCTGATGTGCAAATTTGCTGTCAAGGTGCTTGGAATAACGACGAGAGTGCTCCTGCTGTCATAGGAAATGGCTCCCCAGACCATAACTCCTGGTGTATGTCCAGTGTGTCTACGCCGCAGACAGCCGCAAGCGCTCAACTGTCCTCCTTCTTACCAATATACGACCATCACTGGCACCAAGACAGAAACGGCACTTAGCTGAGAATACAACAGATCTCCACTCCGCCTTCTAATGAGTTCTAGTTTGACATCACTGACGTCGCAGATGTCAGTGATTCGGAGTTAATGGTATGAACGCTACAAGCCGTTTGACTCGGAGCTGTCCCTCAAGTAATCGATTTCTTACAGTTCGTTGTGTCACTCTGGGGCCAACGAAGCTCTAATTGCTGCTGCAGGTGCAGTACCAATATACGACCATCACTGGCACCAAGACAGAAACGGCACTTAGCTGAGAATACAACAGATCTCCACTCCGCCCTCTAATGAGTTCTAGTTTGACATCACTGACGTCGCAGATGCCAGTGATTCGGAGTTAATGGTATGAACGCTACAAGCCGTCTGACTCGGAGCTGTCCCTCAAGTAATCGATTTCTTACAGTTCGTTGTGTCACTCTGGGGCTAACGAAGCTCTAATTGCTGCTGCAGGTGCAGTACCAATATACGACCATCACTGGCACCAAGACAGAAACGGCACTTAGCTGAGAATACAACAGATCTCCACTCCGCCCTCTAATGAGTTCTAGTTTGACATCACTGACGTCGCAGATGCCAGTGATTCGGAGTTAATGGTATGAACGCTACAAGCCGTCTGACTCGGAGCTGTCCCTCAAGTAATCGATTTCTTACAGTTCGTTGTGTCACTCTGGGGCCAACGAAGCTCTAATTGCTGCTGCAGGTGCAGTACCAATATACGACCATCACTGGCACCAAGACAGAAACGGCACTTAGCTGAGAATACAACAGATCTCCACTCCGCCCTCTAATGAGTTCTAGTTTGACATCACTGACGTCGCAGATGCCAGTGATTCGGAGTTAATGGTATGAACGCTACAAGCCGTCTGACTCGGAGCTGTCCCTCAAGTAATCGATTTCTTACAGTTCGTTGTGTCACTCTGGGGCCAACGAAGCTCTAATTGCTGCTGCAGGTGCAGTACCAATATACGACCATCACTGGCACCAAGACAGAAACGGCACTTAGCTGAGAATACAACAGATCTCCACTCCGCCCTCTAATGAGTTCTAGTTTGACATCACTGACGTCGCAGATGCCAGTGATTCGGAGTTAATGGTATGAACGCTACAAGCCGTCTGACTCGGAGCTGTCCCTCAAGTAATCGATTTCTTACAGTTCGTTGTGTCACTCTGGGGCCAACGAAGCTCTAATTGCTGCTGCAGGTGCAGTACCAATATACGACCATCACTGGCACCAAGACAGAAACGGCACTTAGCTGAGAATACAACAGATCTCCACTCCGCCCTCTAATGAGTTCTAGTTTGACATCACTGACGTCGCAGATGCCAGTGATTCGGAGTTAATGGTATGAACGCTACAAGCCGTCTGACTCGGAGCTGTCCCTCAAGTAATCGATTTCTTACAGTTCGTTGTGTCACTCTGGGGCCAACAGAAGCTCTAATTGCTGCTGCAGGTGCAGTACGATCCGCCACAGCCATAAAGCGAATACGGCGGTCTTCCCTCTCAGTAGTGGCCCATGTGCGGCCGGACCCCGGTCGTCTTGGGACAGTGCCTTCCCGTGACCACTGCTGCCAATAATCTTGCACAGTGGATACATCCCTGCCAAGTCTTTCTGCAATATTGCGGAAAGAAAATCCACCTTTTCGTAGCTCTATTATACGACCTAGTTCAAACTCACTAAGCTGCTGATACTGTCTTCTTCGTCTCCTTAAAGGCATTCTTGACTCAAACCTAGCTCACAACGCCCAGTCTGGAAGATAAATAACGCTCACGAAGTTTAACATCGCGTATTCAAAGCAAACGTGATTTGCATGATCATAGTGGCGCTACTAGCGCCACTCTTATTCGTCTACTGCGAAATTTGAATAGGAGTCATCTTTCATATGTGTAAACGAGTCTCCCAAATTTCGTTTATCTAGCACAACTCCTTCTTGGTGTTGGGATTTTATTTTCCGCCAGTGTATGTTAAAAAAATAATTTACTTTTTTATTCTGAGAATAATTAAACACAGGTAAATGACAAGTAATAAAAATACTTACCCAGAATTGTTCAGTTTTATATTTCCCTGAACAGAATAATATCTAGAACATAGTCAAACTCTTGAAATGAGGAATTTGGGCTTTTGTAAAAAAGAATAATATTTTAATTATATTTCGTTGTCATCTATGTACAGAAAGAGGTGTTAAAATTTAAAGACATGTGAATGTCAAAAAAGCTAGGGGACAGTTGTAAAAAATTAATTAAAAATATTGCTCTAAAGCATAGTATATTTTTATTACTGGTTGTATTTTAAATTGTCTAATTTAATATAAAACATCAAATTAAAAAAAACTAGAAAATGAAGGCTTGTAAATGAAGTTGCGATTTTATTATTTGTCATTTGGGAAACACAGGGGAATGCCATTTAATAAAAAAACTAAATTTTTAAATATTAAAAATATAAATTGTTTCTTTAGCTAATGGGTGATAAATATGAACTATAATATAGTAAAACTGATCAGTGTCCAAACTCAGTACCAAGTCATGCAAACTTTTATTAAAACACTTGGGACATGTAAAACTCCCGTTTACAGAAAATGATTCATATAACAAATTGGTAACGATATCAACCGGAAGCATATATAAAATCTATCTTGTGTTTCAGAAACAAGCATTTTTGTGTTCATTTCGAAGGGATATTTTTTCGAACTTATTTTAAGCCTAAAGCTCTTCCATGTGCAAGCTTTTTTGCTTGATTTTTTTATTTTCCTATTTTCATTCCTCTTCTTTGAAATTTGTTGATTGTCTTTGTCTTTATGACCTGCATTACTCTTTATAATTTCCTCTTTATGTTTTAATTTCTTTTATTTCTTTGTATTTTGTAAAAAAAAAAAAAAAATTGGAATAGTGTATTATGAGTTGCTACTTACATTCTAATATTGGATTTACTAATTTATATATGTATGTATATATATATATATATATATATATATAATTTGGATGTTTATATATCCAAACCTAATAAATAAAAATGTAAAAATGGAAATAATTTTTTTATTATAGACTACATCATTTCGAAATTATTTATTCACCGGAATTTTTACAACAATTGTTAGGTATTTAAGAAAAATGTTGATGATGTGGCTCAATCAGCTTTCGTATTTATTTCGTCGTAGGTAATGAAATGCGCAATCTCATTAACTGAAAAAGTATTCAAAATCCTACTGCTTGTTTTCTTCTCTCCTGTTTTTATTTTATTTTCATCTTTTCTAGTTTTCATTTGACAACGATTTCTTTCTTGGGCAGGGTTAGGAGCTATTTATTGACTAGCTTTGCTGGTGTGTTTACACTGTAGTTTTTACTTACTTTTGTCAAGGAGGTCGTGTTTTGTTTCCAAAATCGATGGATATCAGTACTCATTAGTTTTATGCTGTGAATTATTAGAAGTATTTTCATTTCCAGTTACTTTGTAACAGTTAGAGTTATATAATTTAAAATTTGTTAATGCATCTAGATTTTATATTTCTGTTATTGTTGTTGTGTCAAAGGGTTTTTAATGTGTTGTGATACAACCATTCAAGAGACTTAATTAAAGAAAACAAAATCAATTGAACGATCATATCTCAACACCTGATTGGGTCGGACACTCACATACAATTAAATAATGAAAGGGAATTAATTAAATAGTTAATTTTAATGAAATGGGATCGTATAATGGGGAATAGAATTTGGAATATAATATCAATGCGTTGTGTTATTTAAAAAATAAACCATACTTGTATGTGAGCGCCTTAAAATTCTTACCTGCAACTTGTATTCATTTACTTAAATTTTCTTTATCAAATGATGCGAAGAACAGAATTATTCATTTTGTAACTATTAGTCATAACCAAATTATCAATCATTAAAATTTAATGTAGTTTTCAAGTTTCTTAGTTATTTCAGGTTGTTACATCATCTAAAGTTAAAATCACTTTAATCACAGTAATTTCCTATATGAAGATTATCAACCTTTAATAAAAATGTTGAGCACGATCACCAGCTGTTGAAAATTTCCTTTCTGAGCAAATTTTAAGAAATGAACATAAATAAAATCTGCCTTGTAGCCTATCACTTCACAGACCATACACATTTAACCATCTCTTCTACTTCTGTAATAGATCCATTAAAAAAAGATAATAACCACATCATTTTCTCAGTCATAGAAAATTCACTAAAATATGATTTTCCTCTTCATGCCTTTATTCCACCTTCTCAATTTTGCGAAAAGAAAAAAAATTGAAATTTCCAAGTTATTGTCACCTAGCAATTTATTCTTTTCAGAATCAACATTGTCAGAGTTATTGATTACAGCATTGAGAGAATATAATGTCTTTTTGTACAAACTTCAACATACTGAAATTTATTATTTGCAATTATTACAGTTGATTCAAGAATGACACAAATGATGCTTGAATTATTTATCATGCTATATAGAAAAATCATCAGCAGAACAATTTCATTTCACAACTCATATTATAGTCAAAAAGGTTCAAAAGATTGCTAAAATTTATAACCAGATGTATTTAGATTAAGATATACCTTCATAGAACTTGTATTAGAGCTAGGAGTGCCCATGGCACTCCTGCCTAAAAAATTAACACCACCTTGCTGTCACCAGAATTTTTGAGAGAAGAGTGTGCATCAGCATTTCACACCCAAGTCAATTTCCCGCCTAACCTGGCACACTGTGATTGGCTGAAGCCACACACACCGTTGCCATGCCAGATAAACCAAACTTCTGTTTAACCAGGGAGGTCAAGTGAGACAGAAGAAAACAAGTTTCCGTGTCTCGCCTGAAACGAGATCTACCAATTGAAAAGGTGTGCGCGTATCAAGTCATTTTTAAAAAGGGCGTACACTGTACGAATAAAAACCTGAACTGATAGCAGCACGTATAATTTAATTTAATAAAAGAATCAATTGGTCTATTAATGAGTATATAAAATAAAAGCAATTTTGAATAAGATAATTTGGAATAATAATAAAGTAAAAATAAAATATTTAATGATTTATAAAAAAAAAATGTTAATTTGAAATAATAAAATAAAGTGTTGTGACTTGTCACAACATAATGTAAAAACAATTATTCTCTTTAGAGAACTAAGTAAAAAGACTAATTTGTCCGCAATTCGAAGTAAAATATTTTGTCTCAAACCAAAACATCCATATAATAATTATCTAGCATGTTTTTGTATCTCCAGACCCTCTAGAAAACCTCCCTCCCCTTGGGTTGGAGGATATGTTCTGACCCGTGTT
Organism: Amaurobius ferox; assembly: GCA_951213105.1. Lineage (NCBI taxonomy): Eukaryota > Metazoa > Arthropoda > Arachnida > Araneae > Amaurobiidae > Amaurobius > Amaurobius ferox. Next base: position 62,298,560 of record OX578143.1, on the reverse strand, counting down.
TAATATTATAAGTGTGCAAGAATGAATAATTGCACACTTATAATATTAAACACGGGTCAGAACATATCGGTGCCGCATTTTCGCTCTTCCACCTGGGGTTGGAGATAATGTGGGTTTAAGAAGACTTTCCAGCCACTCCAAAACCTTCCCAGTGACCTAGAAGGCCCAATCTTTATATATTTATAGTATCCACCATAGAAAAAATCCTGACAAGCCGAATTTTTAATGTCACCCGATAAGGACGAAGAAAATGAGAGGTTTTAGAAAATTTTTTACAGATCTGCCATAATCCTCGCAATGACTCAGAAACCTGAATCTTTGCATACGTATAGTATCCACCATAGAAAAGAACCTCACAGGCCAAATTTTACTTTCCCTGCAATACATGGTAATGTATAGGGAAAGTATTGGAATCATGCCAAAAATCGCAATTCGAGTTTTCGACGGATCTACACGTTTCGAGACCTCTAGAATACGAAAAAACTATTTTTAGCGTGACGTCTATGTGTGTGTCTGTGTGTGTGTCTGTGTGTCTGCGTGTCTGTCTGTGTGTCTGTCTGTTTGTGCAGATTTTGTATCCACTCTAACTAAAAAACTAATAAACCGAATTTCATAAAATTTAGTAGGTAAGTTACTTGTGGGCGAATCTGGTGCTGTTTAGTTTTGGGTACGATTTGGGATAAAAAAAAACCCCGCTTTTTTTGCGAAATGGCTCGAAAAAGCTTGTATCCACTCTAGCTGAAAAACTAATTGACCGAATTTCACAAAATTCGGTAGGTAAGTCACTTGTGGGATACCCTGGTGCTGATTAGATTTTGGTAGGATTCGGAAAAAAATAACCTGCCTTTTTTTGCAAAATGGCCCTAAAAAATCTGACAGAAATAACTACGTATACTCAAATATATCCATTAAATGCTTGTTTAATACGTAATTTTTAACGAAGAAAAGAATAAGACCAACTCCATTACACTAGAACTAGCCGTTCTCGAGATATTTTATTTTTTTTCGTATTTTCTCTACGCCACCTTTGAAAATAAGTTCAGTTAACAAATGAGAACGAAAATTGAAATAAAAGTGAATTAAATTTAAGTAAAATAAAGAGAACGTAGATATAAGTCTGCAGGGAAAGTCATGTGCTGCTCACATCAGATTTTTACTTTTCCTGCAATACATGGTAATGTATAGGGAAAGTATTGGAATCATGTCGAAAATCGTAACTCGAGTTTTCGACGGATCTACACGTTTCGAGACCTCTAGAATACGAAAAAACTATTTTTAGCTTGACGTCTGTGTGTGTGTCTATCTGTCTGTGTGTCTGCGCAATGTATGTATCCACTCTAACTAAAAAACTAATGGACTGAATATCATAAAATTTGGTAGGTTAGTCACTTGGATGTAACCCTGATGTTGATTAATTTTTGGTACGATTCGTAAAGACGGAACCCGCCTTTTTTTGCGAAATGGCCCGTAGAAATTGCCTTTATCCACTCTAGCTGAAAAACTAATGGACCGAATTTAACAAAATTTAGTGGATGAATCGCTTGTAGGTTAGCCTGGTGCTGATTAGATTTTGGTATGATTCAGAAAAAAATAACCTGCCTTTTTTTGCGAAATGACCAGTAAAAATCGTCAAATTATAAAATAAAAAACTACGTATGCTCAAATATATCCATTAAATGCTTGTCTTATACGTAATATTTAACGATGAAAAGAATAAGATCAACCCCATCACACTAGGGCTAGCCATTCTCGAGATATTGTAGTTTTTTCGTATTTTCTCTACGCCACCTTTGAAAATAAATCCAGTTACTAAATGAGAACGAAAATCGAATTAAAAGTGAATTAAATTCAATTAAAATAAAGAGAACGTGAATATAAGTTTGCAGGGAAAGTCATGTGCTGCTCACATCAGATATTTTTTGTTCGTGGCGTCATTAGCCACCTTTGGGGAGTAAGTTACCCCCTAAGGTACATATTCAAGTGTGGCATCAAGCGAAATATTTTTTTCAAGCCCTTTAAAATGAAGGGTAGCACGCTTTAGTTGTAATCATTTAGACCCACGATACAGATTTTTCCAAAAATTTCTTTTAAAAATAAGAAAAAAAAATGATTTCTGGTATGTGAAAGTCGAGTTGAGCCACACTACAGTTGACTACATTTAATTTAACTTAAATATTTTATTGCGGGAATAAATCCTTAATAGGACAACAATTTATATTTTCATTTCCTATTCTTCATTTTGGTCATATTCTTTCATATTCTTCATTTATATTTTTCATTGTTCTATCAATTTCACTTCGAATAATAATAAAAAAAAAGCTACTGGTAGTACGAGATAAGTAATGACATACTGATAAAACCGGAAATATTTTTTTGAACCGTTAAACCTATAATTTCTTTTTCTGCTTTCGATAAGTTTTCTGAAAACCTGTTATCTTGTATCTCATTCCAATTCTGATTTTGATTTTCATTTATTCCTCATATGATTCATAAAGGCAGCTTAAATGACGGGGATGTCGTTCAGATCGCGCTAGCTGAAACGTATTATATATTGCTAGGAAAGAAAAAGTTTTTGAGAACTGTTATTATATAACAGTGAGTGGAGAATGACCGAAAACAAAATAATACTTCCGCCTGTCCAAAACAAATATTTTTTTTAAAAAAAGTTCTACGTGGTCAACGTATGACTTGCTTTACAGCCCAATACAATAAAAATTCGTTCAAACTGTTGTATGTCGTGCAACAGTTCTCTCCATTGCAATTATTCTCTTCATTTGGAATACGCTTCAAAACCGCCCATAGGAGCCGGAGGATACCACTCGAGTAGGGGGCCCCGTAGATGTCAACTGTCAGAAAATTAGGCCTAGATTGAAGTTACAATATAGACTCACGGCCATTATAAAACCTTTATAATTTTAAAATTTTTATAGTTATTGCATTATATATACAGGATATGAAGATAAACATAATATATTACTTAAAAACTCATTACATTCACATACGTTTTAATAAATTACTATTTTTTATCATTTCATCCATAATTGCTTCATTTTCTATCGTCATCAACATATCCTTTTCAGATGACATAAGTATAAATGTTTTCAAACGACAGTGCCTTGAATTATTATGAAGTATATTTGAAATATTTTCAAATTTTGGAAATAATCTTTTGCAAGGCACCGGAGTGGACAGTGTAGTTAAAACGAATTTATACGCTAAAAGTGTATTAGCATAAACATGTGTATTGGCATAGTGTATTAGCATAAAATTATCATAAAGTATGCAAATTAAGGTTCTGTAACACTGCACAACGACAAAGTATGCAATTATTCTTCTCATTTTTCACCCGATTTTGAAGCAAAATCTAACTGTCTGTAAAATTGCCTTTGTTGTATTAGCATTCAATTTTTAGCATTTTCCAGCATTGTTGAAAAGTGTTTATGTCTTTGATCATTCTGTCTGTCTGTCTGTCCGTTCACAGGATAACTGTCGTAAAAATGACTTTTTCGAAATGAGAGTTTTGTATATTATTGAGACGGTCTGTGGAATGTCTGAGAATGAAAATGAATAATATCACCCAATTAGTTTCGGATTTAACCAGTGTTGAAAAAATGAAATACATTGAACATATTTCCGACAAAACACCAGTAAAAATTGCTTATATTTTTATCTATTAGGTTCGGATATATAAGCGTCCAAAGTGCTTACATTTTTCGTAACGCTCCGATTTCAGCTAGAGATACCCAAGCATAGATGTTATTCACATCAAAATTATACGATATGTGGATTGGGTAAGGCAAGTAGGCCCTTTTATATTTGAGTGCCTCTACCATTTGCCTGCTTTACCTATGGTATAAAACGACTTTATTGAGAATACTATATTTCTTTCGTGAAATAGTGGAGCATTTATCGTTTGCGGATTTCTGGCACCTGCGCAGTGGGCGTATGCATCATTACCCGTGGCTGCTAAAAAAGTATTTGTTCAACAAGCCGCCCTTAAAAAGCGACATCTAAAACATTAATCGCAAATTGTGGGCACCGCAGCTGGTAAATATTAAAGCATGTTTTAAATACAGATTGAAAGGAAAATAAATAAAATTTAAAATTTGAATATATTTTACGAAAATTTTAGAAACATAAACATGGAGAAATAATATTTAGAAATATAAACAATTGAAGGTATGCCAAGATTACATATACAACTATTAAATGTCACATTTAAATGTTGTTCGTTTTATGTTAGAATTTCATTCAACAATTGTAGATCATTAGAATAGTTAAATTTGTTTAAACTGTTCAACTTAAAAGAGTGTTGAGTTCACGGGTTATAAAATTATTTCGTAGTTCGGATGCGTTCTGCTTCTTTCGACTATCTGCGGTCTTATTTAGCCCAGTTTTTAAAGCGCATTCCGTGACTCAAGCGGAATCAATCAACATATAAAATATACTTTTAAAATATTATCGGTATATATGGACGGTACACAAAAATATTTCCTTTTTAAGTTTTGACGGGGAGATAAAATGATGTTATTCGTTTTGGGCTTGTCTTATAGGTCTAAATAGCTGCCGTTAAAAAAATTTACCTGTCGAGCTATAAATGGAACAAATAACATAAATGGCCTGTCGAGCTATAAATGGAACAAAATGAAATTTAGACTTCAAATCGCAGAATTAGTATCAATATGAAATCCACATCGAAAAGTTATTTCGATTTACGCATTTTTCATTGATCATTTTAGTACATGCAGAAATAGTGATTTGAAATGAAAACATTTGCTTAAAAATTACTCCCCCTCTTTTATATATATATATACATACACATATATATATATATATATATATATATATATATATATATATATATATATATTTAATAAAAAGTAGATGATACCGCTGCCGCTGTGTGATAAATTTCGCATCCCTCGAATTTATCTGTCTCGTACCATAGAAAATTGTAGCATACAGAAATAGGAAATGTGATATATTTGTAGAGGAATGTTAGGGAGACACGCTAATATAAACCTTGAGTTTAAGAGATATTTAATGGCAAAGTCAAGAGAAGAGTATTTGAGCTGCGAATAGAGTTACAAAAAAACCCCTGGATTTTAAGGGAATAAACCGGGAATTTCGGAAGCATATTGGAAACTTTGATGGGAAGAAACTAATTTAAGGATTTCTTACATGCCCTGGCTAATCCGGCACTTTACGCAGTTAATTCCTAATGATAGAGCGCCATTTCGATAAATTTACTAAATTCTCGTATTAGTTTAACGTTAAGTCTATTGAAAGAATTTGTTTTAACATTTGATAACGTTAATCATTTGTCGCAATTGCGAAAATTTTATTAACAATAAATTTTTTAAAATATTATTGGAGTTAATATAGATTTCTTATTATCGTTCAAGATTAAACGAAGGTGAATGAATCCGGGTAATCCCTTTGTAATAAGTATTTCATTGTTCGGAATATTTTACCGTTAATATATTTATAAACGAAATTACAATTTATTTGTGGAATTAATTTTCATTTTTACTTCCATATATAATAAGAAAGTCACATAATTTAAATATTTTTCTTGAATCTAACAAATATCTCTCAATTTTCCATGCTTCAGCTATTTACAATTCCGAATGCAAAAAATAAATATTTGTTTTTGGAAACTTTCAAAATTCCCAGTTTTATAAAAAAAATTCTCTTCTCAAAAAACCCGGTGTATACCCAGGAATAAACCGGCTTTTCCCCGTCTCGACAAGGGACGTGTTTGCGTCCAGCAATGCTAGAATAAAGAATTTTTGAAGGCACATATCAGCATAGTTGAATATTTTCATGACGGTGCTATTTTTCAAAATTTAGTTTATCAGTTATTCTTCTTTCATGCACGTCAAAAGTGAACATTTTCTTTCAGTACGGGCAAAGATTTGATTAGTGTAGTCGATTGGGATCATGCGGACGGTCCTGTGCTCTGACTGAGTTGAAAGATTTTGCGGAGAGCGTTGGGGGGGGGGGGGGGGGGGTGTAGGTCTGGGAGTTTGTAAGCGCCAGCGACAATAAGGGCCGGACTCCAACGGATGTATGACGCCTGCGTGACAGACGGACGATAAAACTCGCGAGGTGAGCTATATTGTGTCGTCTGTATTTTCTGAAAATACAGAAGTGATATATCTGGAATCTGTAGCGGAAACCTTAGTGGATCCCCCAAACCCGTTTCGAAATTTAAATCAAAATCAGTCATCTCATCATATAATCTCCATCCGTAGACGATTCTGAGGAATAGATGTTACAAGGAAAATGATTTTTTAAAAAATCTGGAATGAGAAAAGGACAGGAAGTGGAAATTCTTATTGAATTCCCCAATCAGTTCTGGAATTTAATTCTGAATACTTATCAGTAATCATCTAAACTTTGAAGATATTTTAAGAAATGTTTTTTAACCTGAAGTGGAGAAAAAAACAGAAGTGTAGATCCTTAGTGAATTCTCCTACTCCCTCCTGAATTTAATGGTGAATCCATATCAATCTTCATCTAAGCTCTATCCTAAAAATAAATATTGTAAAGAGAATTATAATTTTATAATCCGAAGCAGCATCTCCAGTACTGGAAATAGAAATCCTCAATAAGCCTCCTCTCCCCTATGGAAACTGATGATAATTACATATAACCCATCATCTAAGTTCCATGCATAGCTAATTTTGAAAAAATATATGTTTCAATAAAAATGAATACTTTTAGCAGGAAATGGGAAAAGAACCGGAAGTGAAAATCCTTAGTGAGTCCCCCATCTCTTCCGGAAATTGATGCTGAATCCATATCAGTCATCGTGTAAGTTATATCTATAGCGGATTAAAAAAAATAGCCGCGTTAAAAATGTTCTGGTAAAAACAATATAATTTGAGATAATTTGTTTCAATGCCGCAAATTGCAATTCTCTTATAACTCGATCTAGCTGAAAATCAATACATTTTTTTATTTCTACCGATTACCTTCAGCATACCGAATTTCACGGAAATAATAGCTAGACACTTTTGGAGATACCTCACTTCCAGTGGAAAAGCCAATTTTGAACAATGGCTTCTGTCCTTTCGTATGTGGTTAAAAACATTTGCAGAGTATTCATTCATTCATTTGGTAATAGTGGGTGATTTAAATTTTGTATTCTTTCCCCATTTTATATTAAAGTTGTGCAATATCAGGAGAATGGAGCATGTTGCCGTCTCCTAAACTATGCCATTCTATTACAAATAAAATTATGCATAATATGAATTTTGCACAATATGACTTTTGCACTTCAAACATGATTTATTTTGATTTTCGAAACAAAAGGACTTTCTTGGAAAATCTATAGGTCTGTAACGTTTTGCAAAGACACTTTTGTTGCCCCAACAGGGAGTCGAACCCTGGATCTCCGAGCTGGCCAGTCGACGGCTCTATCGTTAAGCTATTGGGGAGAAATTGTAAGTTCTTATTGTCGAATAGACTCTGCAAACTGAGCAATAAGGCCGAATAGATTAAAAAATATGATGTGGGCAACACATCACTTTCCTTATATAATGCAATGAATTTACTACTTTTACAGATAAAAAATTTTTATTCTTATAGTAGATACTTATATTCTTTCCAAGATATTGAATTTTCTTCAATGAGTCGTCATTTTCATTGATTTAGCGTCATTTTTATCAATTTGGCGAGATTTTTGTTAATTTTGCAACAATTAAAAATGTCGCCAAGTTGGCGACATTCCGCCAAATTCGTCGCCAAAATCTCGCCAAGCGTTATGGACGGAGAAATAAGTTATTCTTACAGCAGATAAATAACTATTGTCGTTCAAATACAAAAGCATTACTCAAAGTATCTTTTTTCATGAATGGAACGAGCTAGATCCACGAGAATAATGTCACCAAATTTATCGCATGGTATTACATATGAAAAGTGAACATGTTTCTCAATAGGAAATATATTTTTTTTATTTTATAAAACTTTTTGATAATTTTTTTGAAAAATGTGCAATATCTCGAGAATGGTTCCTGTTAGCGTTCTAAAATGTATGTCAATCGTTTTCTAATGAAAAATTACATAAGAAATGTCTATTTGCGTAACTTTATTTGCGGTTTTGATTTTTTGACGATTTTTTCAAAATATCACTCGAAAATTTAGGGGGGTTCTGAACATTCGATTGCGTATAAAAACAATAGGCTTCCAGTGTTTATGGATTGTGATTTTTGTACCAAATTTCGTTCGAATTGGTCCATTCGTTCGTCAGTTATCGTGTCCACAGACTCACTGACACACACACACACACACATACACACACACGCACAGACATCACTTCAAAAATGCTTGATTCGTGATCTGGGATGCTTGAAACGTGCTCTCCCGTCGAAAACTCGAATTCGAATTTTCGACCCCGTCACAATACTTTCCGTATACTTTATGTATATAAGGAAAGTAAAAAGAAAATTTCAAAGTTGTAGAACATCGTCTAGTGAGTAAGAATTGGCAACAGAAACGAGCGAAACACATATACGAAAAATAATACATATCTGTTATAAAATCGTATCATAAAGGACTATAACAGGACTCTGCATTCTCCACACTCTAATGTCACACCTTTCTGGTAGGTCGGACGGTCTGGGTCTCAACAACAACAATCTAATGTCAGATTGGCGGGTAATTGACAATCTGACTACCAACTTCCTGTTATTTTTAACTCAGGTAATTTCATATATTTTCTAAATTTCACTTTTAAAATTTAATTATTTTCTTTAATTTTAATCTATTTTTCCTTAGGTTAATATACCTCACTATACATTTTATTTTTCAATGATCTTTTTATATATATTCGCAATAATCCTTTTCCCATTTTTGAAAAATGGACGTACTTGTCAAGTACAAATATAATGTAAAATTGTCTGTTTAACCACAATATTTTTCATCAATTGTTATCTTTTTAGACCTAAATAAATGTTCGTTTGGCGGAATGGTGGACCTTGGGTGTCTCTTGAGTGCAGGAGGTGTCCTTTCCCAGCCGTGCAGCTAGCTACTCTAAACCCACTATGTGGGTCGCACGGTCTGAGGTCTTCAGACCTTCGACATCTTTACACTAACCTACAGGGTTGATTTGTTCGGGCGTCATTGTAAAGAACCTTGCTGCCCCAACCGGGAGTCGAACCCTGGATCTTCGAACTGGCCAGCCGACTCTTTACCGTTCAGTTACTGGGACGAAATTGCAAGCTTTTATCGTCGAAGTAGACTCTGCAGTTTATCGACATAAATAATTGCACCAAATTTTATTGCCTTATTTATTCGAGAGATAGAGTCTGTGCTAGAAAACATTTAAAACATTTATAGAAGTGTTTTCCATATTTATAAAAATAAATGAATATTTTTACTTTGCGAAAAACAATAAATGCCAATTATAAATACATATATAATTGGAATAGAACTGTCCAAAGTGTATTTGCCGATTAAATAAAAACGCAAAATGGAAATAAATATTCATAAGTTTTAAATATAATAAATATGACAATGACCGACCAGGATCTGAAATCTGGTCTGACCACTGCAACTCTGAGATCCTGATTGATCCGAGAAGACCTTTGACCGCAAGAAGTTTTTCTCGAACTCACAACAAGCCACAGGGGGGAAGGGGGACCCCTAACCCTACTTGAGAGTTCTTTTGAGTATAAGTAGTATTTTCCTTCTCAATGTCAAAGTATTCCTTATTCTTTTCAAATTCTATATCTAAGGAAAAACTGGTACATGATTTTCCTACAATTTACTATATTTACTACATACATTAAATTGTCTAATCTAAATAACTTTCTTAACTAAATAAAAAATCTGATGTGGGCAACACATGACTTTCCTTATATAATGTAATGAATTTACTACTTTTACAGTAAAAAAATAGGTTTTTCTTATAGTAGATACTAATATTCTTTCCAAGATATTGAATTTTCGACAATTAGTCGTCATTTTCATTGATTTAGCACCATTTTTATCCATTTGGCGAGATTTTCATTAATTTGGCAACATTTCGAAAAAGTCGCCAAGTTGGCGACAATTCGTCGCCAAATTCGTCGCCAAAATCTCGCCAAGCGTTATGCACTAAGAAAAAAGTTATTCTTACAGCAGATAAATGACTATTGGCGTTCAAATACAAAAGTATTATTCAAAGTATATTTTTTCATGAATGGAACGAGCTAGATCCACGAGAAGGATGTCACTCAATTTATCGCATGGTATTACATATGAAAAGTGAACAAGTTTCTCAATAGGATTTTTTTTTTTTTATGTGACTTTTTCATAATTTTTTTGAAAAATGTACAATATCTCGAGAACGGTTCATGTTAGCGTTCTAAAATCTATGCCAATCGTTTTCTAATGAAAAATTACATAAGAAATGTCTATTTGCGTAACTTTATTAGCGGTTTTGATTTTTTGACGATTTTTTCAAAATTTCATTCGAAAATTTAGGGGGGTTCTGAGCATTCGATTACGTATAAAAACAATAGGCTTCCAGTGTTTACGGATTGTGATTTTTGTACCAAATTTGGTTCGAATCGGTCCATTCGTTCGTCAGTTATCGTCTCCACAGACTCACTGACACACACACACACACACACACACACATACTTTCACACACACACACATACACACACACAGACATCACTTAAAAAATGTTTGATTCGTGATCAGGGATGCTTGAAACGTGCTCTCCCGTCGAAAACTCGAATTCGAATTTTCGACCCCGTCACAATACTTTCCTTATACATTATGTATATAAGGAAAGTAAAAATTCTGCCTTATCCTTCAATGGACCTTTTGAAATATCTTCCTATCATCTCTATCCATTAGATGGAGGGAAAATATCCCTACTTTCCCGTCTTGGGGAAAAATCTGGGGGAAATGAACACCTGTTGATCCCGTGGTCATCCCGGCATGAATACCTTTTCATTCAGTGTTCGGCGTCGGTATAGGAAGTTTTGCACGATTCTTGTGTTGTCAGTTAGTTAGTTCTCAGTGCTTAAACAACTCGGATAAATTTCCACGCATTTTCGGATTATTAATAATCGTCTGCTTTTACGCGACCATAAAAAGGATTCCATGGATTTTTGAACGAACTGTGACCGTAATTGGGGATTAAGGAACAGGTAAGAAGGATGTTATTATTAAATGAAAGGAGTTTTTCGTTAAAGTGGGAAGGACTGGTTGCTACTTTATCCATGCTGTTTGTTGTATTTATTAACTAAGGTTTATGCATGGTATGAAAAGTTTTTTTTTAGAATCATATAAACTAGAATATAATTTTTTTTCAACTATGTTATTTTTTTTTATTAAATTTAATAAAGAAAAATCAGTTAGTCGTATTATTCAAATATATAACATCAGGTCACATTGCTGTCAAAATCTACAGAAGTTGAAGTTAATATAAAGTAAAATAAAACTGTAAAACTAATCAAACTTCCTTTAAAGCAACATTCGGTGTGAAATGTTGGATGTTGCTTTAAAGGAAGTTTTATTAATTTTATTACATTAGCAGCAGTTTGAGTTGTACGCAGTTAATATCAAGTTCCTAAATAGTTAGTTTTATTTTTGAGGATTCTCTATTTTAAGAAAGTGTATTGTTGTGTTCTAATGAAACTTTAAGAAAATACACAATTTTTAAAGATCTTATTTACTGTTAAATATTGATAATTTTAAGTTAATAGGAGAAAGTGTATTGCTGAGCATTTAAAAAAATTATTTATTATTTTCTGGTTATTAATTTATTAAATTCTGGGTTACGTAATTCAAGATTTATTTTTATTTATGTATAAAATTCACTTTTAATTCAATTACAACCCATCAAATGTATGATTCATAAAAGAAAACAAAATGGAAATAAGAAAGAAAGTAAAATAATAAGATGAAATATAGACTCAGAAATTTATACTTAAATTTCTAGGTAAGACATTGGAAATTTTATTCTATATTTATGGTAGTAAAATTTAAAGTAAAATCTTTAATTTAATTATCACTTTTATATTTATAGTAAAATCTTTAATCTATGATAGTAAATAATGAATTATTTTGCGTACTATTTTACATAATATTAAAAATTATTGAAGTGCATATAAGGTACACAATACAATTATTTTGGGTATTGAATAAAATCGTTGATCAATAAAAATAGAAAATATTATTTTATTCCATTGCATTAAGATTTAATACTATAAATCCTACAAGAAAACATACTTATAATATGTGAGCTAAAATAACTGTTTTTTCTCTTCGACTACTTTTAAAAAAATTCTGCATCTATATTTCAAACAATGACGTATATCTGTGTAGGAAATATGGGTAGGATCAGAGATCGAGATAACGCCTCTATACGCGTATTTCACGTTATAAAATAAACAAATACGCTTTATAATTTAAGTAATGCGTATTTTTACGCACTGATTTTGTAAACTAAAAAGAAAAAAAAAATTTAAAATCGCAAATTAAACATTTTAAAACTCATTTCATAATGTTTATAAGGTGTATTAATTGTGCTATCAGATGTACAATGTATTTTGTTTTGTTTATTAACACAAATGAAGAGTATAGTGCATTTCTGTTTTTATACAAAATACTATAAATTTAATAAATACCTGGAAATTTGAGGGTAATTGTACATTTGTTAAAAATTACTCCTCTGAAAAGCAAAATACTCCTTCATATCAAGTCAGGGAGTATTTTAACTCCTCTGGAAAAATTCTAGTTCGATCAATGGGTAGGATATTTGAGAAAAAAAAATTGATTATCAAAATATAGTATCATTTGACATCGTTCGAGAAGTGATTTAGAAAACAAATCAATATTTGATGGAATTGATAGAAATATATTTGTCTTAAATTGTGTTCTATTTTTTTTAAATTAATTTAAAACATACTGAAATTTATGACAAAAAGTTAATGGGAGGGAGGATTACAAAACAGCATTTATGAAAAAAATTGGAAGCATGTGTTGAAGACCCAGACCACACGACTAACCCGAAGGCATATAGCTGCCAGCATTTATGAAAAAAATTGGAAGCATGTGTTGAAGACCCAGACCACACGACTAACCCGAAGGCATATAGTTGCTTAATATGTGGTCGGAGTGGAAGCATGTGTGAAAAAATTTAGAGCATATACGAAAAGGCGCATGTGTTAAGAAACATGTGTTAAGGAGCATGTGTAAAGGAGAATACATTTACGAAAAGGAGCATTTGGAAGCATGTGTGAAAAAATTTAGAGCATTTACGAAAAAATTTATTAAAAAGGCATTTTAATTTCTTTTATTATATTCTATTTTAAGAGATTATTTTTAAATGCAGATATTAACTACAAACAGAAATCCAATTACAAACTAAGTTTAATTACAAAATTTAATACACAATTTTTTTCCTTAATTTTTTAAATTAATTTTAATTAATTCAAATTAATTCAAATGAATTTTATATACCTTCCACTTAAACTTTAATATTTTGACATAAACTGTTTTTAAACATCTTAGCATCTGTTTCTAAACAGTTTATCTTGTTCCAAACATCTCCATAATTCTTTTCACCTGTTCCTAAATTTCACACAAAATAATAAATAAATAGGGTCTGTAATAGAATTTTTTTTCTTATTAATGGATTTTTTTTTTTAGTTTTTTGCGTAAATATACTTTTTAATTAAACGAGTGTTTACTGTGTAAATTTTAAATATAAAAAGATTTTTGAAAATTGAACATTTTAATTGAATAACACTATAAATTCAAAGAATATATATTATATATATATCCTTTGCTACAAGAGAAGGCAGCCGCCAACCTTTTTCTGCTGTGATTACATCAGATGATAAACTGGGACTTAAAATATATAAAATAAAAATTTTCTGAATTTTATAAATATTTGATTCAAATTAGATATGTAAGCATATTTTCTTAGTATAGGCCATCTGTTCAAAAAGCATTCGATTCTGATAATAATTACACGACTTATAGTTTTCTATGTACCGTGGCATGTATATATATAATATATATATATATATATATATATATATATATATATATATATATATATATATATATATATATATATATATATATATATATATATATATATATATATATATATATGTATATATATATATATATATATATATATATATATATATATATACATATATATATATATATACATATATATATATATACATATATATATAATAATAGTTTGAAAGTCCAATGATAGAATGAGAGAAACTGCAACTCGAAAAACCTAACTTTCTAACAAACCTACAAAATAAAAGTATAAAACAGCAAATCTTCAATCAAATAGGAAAAAATACAAATTTCAAGTCATCAAGTTAATGATAATCAACAAATATCAATGGTATGGAATCGATAATAGAAAAACATATAAAATTCAAGCATTAATGCAATGCACGTGGAGAAGGGCTAGGCCTAAATAGTGGAATTGTTCACTTCGCCAAAACTCTTAATCGGGTCCAAGTATTTTGTCGAAGCATACACAAAATATGTATGTTTCTGAAGAAATAGATAGATGATATCTATAAACTATTTCTACTTGGACAACATACATAAAGAAGGAAAAATAAAGGAAACAAGAATACTTGGAATAAAACTGCATATGCCCGAACCAGTCGAACCCTGTAACCCAGAATGAAGAGATGTTGCCATTGGCAAAGGAAAAAGAAACGATCTACCGTTGCCACTCGTAAGAAATAAATAACAGTAATGCGAAAAGGCAAGAAAAAGTAATAAAATACAATAAGAGCTACAGAACAGAGGGGGTTTATAATATATATCTGTATTTTCTGTTATCTTATTCCCTACCATTAGCTCTGGCTACTAAAAAGTTTTTGCTGAAAGCGTCACCGATGACACAAGCATGTTAGTGCGGGTGACATGCTTATATTGGGATGATTTGTTAAAAACTATACAATACATTAAATGTATAGTTTTATAGTTCCAGGCTACTCGGCATGTTAGTGTTAGGAAATACACTTATATTGGGTTGATTTGTTAAAAACTATACAATATATTAAATGTATTATACAATACATTAAATGTATAGTTTCATAGCTTCGGGATCCTCATCATGTTATTGCTGGTAAAAATGTTTATATTGTGTCGAGTTGTTAAAAACTATAGAACACATTAAATGGAGCTATTAACTATTGGTACACATTTATGAGACGAGTCACGGTCTAGACTCAACATGTTTCATAAGCTCATCTTCTTCGCCTTATAAGAGCTTGATATTCATGATCAGCATTATATCGTATTGTGCTTTGAATTCTGACGAGCCTGAGCCTTCTACATAAGTAAAATTGAACATCCATCTGTCTCATCATTACGGAAGAGCTGTACCGAAGTCCATGAAATTTCTATGGACAGTCTTGGCAGGACCCCCACTTAAAATTTGGGTATCCGTCAGTCTTTATGTTCTTCTGACTTTAATTGTAACCCATTCGTTTTATGAGTCTCCAAACAAACGGGATCCAATAGCCATTTAAGTTCCCAAACTAACCTGGCGAAATCGGGTTTTGAGCCTTTCTGTAATAAAAGGCAATTCAAAATCCGATAACGTACCCCGATCGTTGTTTTTGCCTATAATCTATTGGACCAAAAATTAAAGATCTTTCTTTATTTCTGAATCTTATAAAAAGACGTAGTCTGCAAAGAAGTTATTGTTTAATTGCAAAATGTTTATTATCTATATAAAAAAGTTATAATTTATGATTCTGTCTGTTTGTAATTCTGTTTGTTTGTCTGTCAATTATTATGTTTGTCTGTCTGTAAGTTATTCTGTTTGTCTGTCTGTCAGTTATTCTGTTTGTCTGTCTGTCAGTTATTCTGTTTGTCTGTCTGTCAGTATGAGAGAACTCATTCCTTTCCTTTTTATGAGAACAATTATAAAATTTAAAAAAAAGACTCCATATACTTAAAGTTCACCGCAAAGTGGTAATTAAGTCTCTTTATATCATATATTTCACACAGAGAACGAAAATACAAATATTATACCATAAATTCAGACTTAAACTCCAACAAACCAAACTTGGAAGACTCAGATGCTAGGAAAGAGCTTTTATATTATTATGAGCATAATATGAAGTAGATTGCGTGGATTTTTTCATAAAACTCATCTTTAATTGACCTTTCTCATTGTCATTTCACTAACATCCACAAAACCTACAATTTTAAGGAAATTCAGTCTATTTGTTACCCCTCGTAACGCTGTTACAAATACCTTGTATAACATCGTTAAACAACTTACATGTATTATAGCGGGAATTGGTTGTTCTATATTTTATTATTCACATCACGGCTACCTGGAACATTTGTCACTACCAAGGATATCTGCCAACACCTGACAGAGAAATGTTGGCGACGTAAATATGGCATCGTACTTGAACGTAATGCTTTTATATGACTTTTATGTAATGCAGAGAATTAAAAAATAAAAATGGAGGAAAAAATAGTAAGCGTAAATAATTATAATTCATGAAATCTTTATTCGTCCACGCAATGATATGCCTTAATCCAGGAAACTGAAATGGTAACAATGAATGTTGTGCGTAAATTTCATATACCCTCGACAGTAATAGAGCTATATAATTTGAAAAATATGCTTTTATATTATTATGGGTATATCTGCTTGGGAGAGAAGAATATGTTATGTAGATATATGTTTATATAAGCATTCTTCTTTTTTATTCTGTGTACAATATATTAGTATATGGTGAAGTATATTATAGTAATATATACCTATTTTATATATGTATATATATATATATATATATATATATATATATATAAAATTGAAAGATTTTAATCGAAAATTATGCATAAACTACTGTATTTACAATAAAACCCATCTCTAGCATATCTGTTGCAAATGAGTAACTATAGACCAAGGCTAAGGATAAAGATAGAAGGTAACATATCACTACAATGGAAAGGGGGATGAGAAGAATATTAGAATACAAAATTCACAATTAAAAGTATATAAATATAAATAAAAATAAAAAAGAAAACACGGCAACAATGAGAAAAGGCAATAATAATAAGCTCAAGATAATAGATTAAGACATAGAGAACAATCAATTGAAACTACACAAAAAATGGCGGTTAGTTCGAAATTGCATTCTCATCAGGACAGCCATACAATTCGAATTAAAACCGATAGAATAGCCAGTTTCTGACAATGGCGATAGTATTTAACTATAGACACCATTGGAACTGTCTACTGGCTAGTGGAAGGAGAAAAATAAATCAATTGAATTACAAATCAGAAAAATAATACCTCCTCGAACAGAAATACGAACTCACAAGCATTGTTACCACGTGTAAGTTGAACAAGCGACTGAGCAATTCACCTCACTGCGTCAATGCGAGTGGGCACCGGAATGAATACATTTGAACGATACATAATATGTATGGAGACTTTCAAAAATAGTAATCAGTATAGGACTCAGGACAAGTGGAAAATAGTCATTCGAAAATAGTAAACGGTATTAGACTCAGGCCAAGTGGTAAGTTAGGTGATAAGAATCGGTGAATTCTCAAAATTGAGTTATCCAATCAAAGATAAATAATGCATGTGTAAAAATATTACGTGGTATATTTGAAATTATTAATAATATTATTTACAAATACTTCCGGATATTGATAATTTTGACAAATGCGTTTAAGATTATTGATGTGGAGAAAGTGAAACCGAGGATCAGAAAGTCGATGTATTCGAAATAGCTGGTTTAAAATGATGTTTCTAAACAATTGAATAGAATTACAAGAATGATATGACAGCAGCTTTATGATAGTGAAGTTGTAAGAATCTTTTTTATCATATAGATTTGTGATTACATGATTATTGAGGGTATCTAAATTTAGGTCTAAAAAATTTACAGTTTGACTAACGCTAGGCTCATTAGGAATTAATTCTAGGTTAGATGGGTAAAAATCAATATTAATGGGATAGGAATCATCAATGATAATACAAATTAAGTCGTCAACATATCTATATATAATATATGAATTAGAGTTAAAATAACATTCATAGTAATAAAGATATAAGTTAGCGAGTATACTACTACTACAGCCACCTTGTGGTACACCAGTTGTTTGTAAATAAATGTTATCATCTTGGATAATATAATTGTTGTATAACTCAAAGTGCAAGAGCATAGGAAAGTTTTTGACATTAAATGCAACATTATTGGAAGATAGATATTCATGATAAAGAGAGATAATAACTTTATATAAATCTTTAATGACAATATTATTAAATAGGTCTTTAAAATCAAAGGTATGGAAACCAAGAATTTGTGGAAGCTTGCTAAGGTGATTTACTAAATCAAAATTATTGTTCAAAATGAAATATCCTGAATTCCTAAATTTAAGAGATTCATTAATTCTATTTAAACAGTTAAGCAAGTACTTACTAGCTGTAGTGGTAAAGATATTATGTCCACAAGTGACTGTTCTAAAACTGAGAGGTGATTTATGGAATTTAGGAACCAAAGTAACATAAGGAAATTTAAAAAACTTACAATTAATATTTAATTGTGTATATAAATTTAGCATTTTAGTTTTGATTTTGATAGACTGATTATTAATGGGTTTAAAAATTTGATTTTTTTTAAGTAATTCTGTAACAGAGAAACATAATATTTTTTACAAATGATGGCATAATTATTAGAAGCTTTATCTACATAAGTTATGACAAAATGTTGTTGTAGTTCTTTAATAGCAGATAGGAGTTGTTTATAAGGATACCCAGGCTTCGTTAATTTAATGTTTATAATACCATTTTTAAGCAGATGTAAGATAGTATACTTCCATAAATGGAATGCTTCAATAGGAATGGAATGTGAACAAGCAAGTTGATATATGAATTTATCAAAATCAAATGATATAGACTGAAGAAGTTGTTTAGGGTGGTGGCAGAATGGAATGCGAAATTTAGACCCTTTATTCATAATATCCCTAAGTATATCATCCTGAACTATACTGAGATCCCCAGTAATATATATATATATATATATACAGGGTGTCCCAAAATATTGACCTCGGCTTTTATTCCGTAAATATTGATCTTAGACATATATAATTAATTACAAAGTTGCGTAAAAAAAGGTAAAAAGGTACAGAATTTTATGAAATCGAATAAAATTTTCAAGCGAATTAAATTTTAAGAAATACAAAATTTAAATTTTTATTCGGGCCCCCATACAAAACATTTCCAATGAGTAAAATGTGCCCCATACACTAATAAGGTGATGTACAAAATTTTAGTAATTTATCATGAAACGTCCCAGATATATGAAAAGATAAAAATGCTGACTTAAACCACTTTCTGATGCATCGACATGGGTTCTCAGAGAGGAAAATTCATGTCGGCAGATCGCTTTCAGGGGTCATACACAAATTACGAAAGAAAACAATGATTACCTACATAAATAATAATTTTGCTATTTATTGGTACAAAAGTATCAATACTGTGTAGAAATAATAACTTTACACAAAGATTACAAAGCTTGTTCAAAATGTTTTCCATCCACGCCAAAGATCCATTAAAGATAAGAGGCAGATATTATTTGCCTATGATGCATTTCTGCGTTGCGCCATTTGCACTCTTGCTGTAAACATTTACATTTTAATTTGTGATTAATCCCTCACCAACTTTGTTTAAACATATCTCTGGGACTTTTTATGATAAAATGCTGAAATTTTGTACATCACCTTATTAGTGTATGGGACACATTTTACTAATTGGAAATGTTTCTGTACTGGGGCCGTATAAAAATTGAAATTTTGTATTTCTTAAAATTTAATCCCCTGAAAATTTTTATTGATTTCATAAAATTCTGTACCTTTTCTTACGCAACTTTGTAATTTTTTATATATGTCTCAGATCAATATTTAAGGAATAAAAGCCGAGGTCAATGTTTTTGGGACACCCTGTATATATATATATATATATATATATATATATATAAATATAAAATTGTAAATCCAATGGTAGAATGTAAGTAGTAACTCATAATACGCTATCTTAAAATTTGCCTACAAAATTCAATGAAATAAAGGAAATTCAACCATAAAGAGGAAATTATGAAACGTAATTCAGGTCATAAAGACCAATATAATCAACAAATTTCAAAAGGGGAGGAATGAAAATAGGAAAACAAAAAAATCAAGCAAAAAAGCTTGATATATATATATATATATATATATATATATTTATATATATATATATATATATATACTCCTCAAGTACAATCAAAATGAAATATAAAATATAAAATCCAAGGAATAGTAAGGCTGTGGCGTAGTGGTAGCGTGGTTTTATAGTCACAGCCAAAGAACTCTCGAGTGACTTCAATTCTTTATTTATTTACAGCAATTAGGTAATATACAAATTAGGTTACAAAGGTATCCAAATCTGAAGTGAGGCGAATAGTCCGCTGAGGTCACTCTGACGTGTTCAAGAAAATGTCCACATTAATTTCCCGTGGAAAGTCTATGAGAGGTGATTCTCTAACTAGGTTTCAAGATGAAACTGACGTAAGTCCACGATGCGGTGACGCCCTGTCACGATGATGCTAGACCCGGGTGGTCTGAATTTTAGACTAGCGGTAGTCTATCTGGATCGAGTCCTACTGGGCCCTCGATCTCTCTTCCGTTCCGTCCTTAGGTCAGGAACTATCGCAGAAGGTTTCTGCTCAAAAACCAATAGTACAGGGCCTATGCCCGAGAAGCACTCTATTTCCAAAAAGACGAGCTCTCTTGTCGAAGATCAGATCTTAACTCCTCTCCCAAACTCTCCACCGGTCGCCCTCATAAAAAGAGCCACCAGGGGACAATTGTCTCTCTATTTTTTAATTGGATCTTAATATCCGTGATGTCATTTTTCTTGAGTCTCATTTGTCCGGAGACTCGTGCCAGTAAGTCTAGGGGACACTCCCCTCACGTCTGGAGCTAACGTCCACGCGATCACTCAAGGCGGTTCATGCCAGCTTAGCCTTTCTTTTTAACTGTCAATTCTCCAGACATGGTGGCGCGGGATTCGCGACGTCCTTTGTTCTGGTGACCTCTGCTGTCTTTAACATTTAAAGGGTCACAGGTGTGCCCGGTCTGGAATTCTAAGCCCCAATTCCAATTCGGGGGGGGGGGGAGATTTAATTACAGCTTCATTTGCTGAATTAATTTAATTCGGCACAATCCCTCCCCCCTTAGGGAGATTTTGTCTAGCAGGCAAAATCTGTAAGGCAAAGGGTTAGACATGGTTCACCTGACAACATCATTGGAGGCAACAAGGATTAAAATAAAACAAAAAAAATTAATATATACATAACACAATTCCTACAAAAATTATAAAAATATATACAGCACAATTCCTACAAAAATTATAAAAATATATACAGCACAATGTAATACAGTTTTTTTCTTAATCTGGCAGCATTCTGCTCAGACAGTCTGCATGTCCGATCTCCTTTCCAGCCCGGTGAATGATCTGATAGTTAAAAGGCTGTAGAGCTAGGGCCCATCTCATCAATCTAGGGTTCTGACCAGAATTTGTCTTAAGGAACACTAATGGGTTATGATCGGTTTCGATTGTGAACTTTTGACCATCAAGGTAATGTCGCAGCTTTTTTATTGCAAAAATTATGCCTGCGCATTCCTTCTCCGTGGTTCCAAACCTTTGTTCCGTTGTCGTAAATTTCCTACTCAAATATAATATTGGGTGCTCAGTATTATCCGCCCCCTTCTGAGCCATTATTACGCCCAGCCCTTTTAATGACGCGTCAGTTTGAAGGATAAACTCCTTAGTGAAATCGGGTGCGTATAACACAGGCTTTCCTGTCAGTTTTGTTTTAAGCTCGTTAAAAGCGCTCTCGCACTCTTCCGTCCATACTATCTCCTCCTTCCTATTTTTTCCTTTCAGTGCCCGAGTCAGAGGTTCGGCAATAATTGCGTAATTACGTATATAGCGTGCGTAATAACCACTAAGGCCTAAAAACTGCCTGATTTGGGTTTTATTTCGGGGCGTCCGAAAATCTAACACCGCTTTAATTTTCGCCTCGGTCGGCGTCCTTTGACCGTTCCCTACCATGTGTCCTAAGTATTTAACACAACTCTGTCCAAATTTGCATTTGGCAGGTTTTATCGTTAGTTTGGCAGAAGCGATTTTCCTCAAAACAACATCCAGGTGTTTTAAATGTTCATCCCAGGTCTCTGAGAAAATGGCAACGTCGTCCAGGTACGGAACACAAAACTCCTCACAACCCTGTAACAATTGTGCCATGAACTTGGAGAAACAATAGGGGGCGTTGACTAAACCGAACGGAAGCACTAACGGTCGGTACGTTCCGAATGTCGTGACGAACGCGGCTAACCTTTGAGCTCTAGGACTTAAGGGGATCTGCCAGTACCCCTTGATCAGATCAATTACCGTAATGAACTTCGCTGACGACACCTTCTCTATCCTATCATCCATGTTAGGTAGCGGATAATATTCTGTGCGAATAATTGAATTTAACCGCCTGTAATCGACACATAATCTCGGGTCCTTCCCTGGACTTTCCACTAGGATTATGGGTGAAGTATAATCCGACTCTCCAATCTCAATGATTTTTAATTCCAGCATTCTCTTAATCTCCCGTTTCACAATATCGTTCTGTCTCGGGGACGTCCTATACGGTTTAGAGCGCACGGGTTTATTACTTATAAGTTCGCTATCGCGCTCTATTAAATGCGTTCTGCCTGGATCATTTGAAAATGGATTTTCATGCGATTTCAGTAACTTCTTCAACTCTTCAATCTGTTCTGAAGTGCACTTTTCTCGTAACGCACTGTCTGTGACGATTTCCTCGAAATCAAAAATGTTGGGATTAGCTACGGGATATGAAATATCCAACTCCGAATCCTTCGTTTCCTCTGCAACATTTTCGCTTATTAAAACATTCACGCACTCCACGCGCTGGTGATATGGTTTTAATAAATTTACGTGGTACACTTGTACCTTTTCAGATTTCCCTGGCATCCTTACAGTGTAATTTGTCTCGGATAATTGTCTCTCAATAGTCCCGGGACCTATCCACTTAACGGCTAATTTATTCGGCCGGTGCGTCGCCAAAACCAAAACCTGATTCCCTGCCTTAAATTCTCTTTTAACGGAACCCTTATCATAATACTCCTTTCGTTTTATTTTGTTATCTGTCTCCGTTTCCGAAGCCAGCTGCTGACAATGCCTTAATCGGTTTAAAAGGTCAAATACATAATCCGTGACCACATCATCTGTTATCGGCTCACGCGCCCACTGCTCGAACAATAGAGTCTCCGATGTCCGAAGGTTCCTGCCGTGAACTAACTCGGAGGGACTAAATCCAGTAGATTCGTGGGTGACATTGCGTAATGCCAGCAAGACTGAGGGCAAATGTCGCTCCCATTCAGTACCGGTTTCGGCACACATTGCACGCAAAAGTCTTTTAATTGTTCGGTGAAATCTCTCGACTGGATTTGACTGGGGGTGATAAATAGAACTATGGGTGGTTTTCGCTCCAAACTTTTCGAAGAACGTCGTTGTCAAGTTGCTAGTGAAATAGCTTCCATTGTCCAATTGGACTTCCCTGGGGTACCCAATGCGGCTAAATAACAACAACAAAGCATCCGTCACGTTCTGCGAGCTTACCGTAGATAAAGGTATAGCTTCAGGATATTTAGAGGCTATGTCAATACAAGTTAGGAGGTACCTATTATTTTTCGAAGATACCGGCAGCGGCCCTACGGTATCTATGTTTATTTTTGAAAATATTTCTGAAATCACAGGCACAAGTTTAAGTGGGGCTTTTTTCTTTTCTAATGATTTCCCCACCCGCTGACATGCATCGCAAGTTTTTACCATTTCTTCAACGTTTTTAAAGCATTGAGGCCAAAAATAGTGTCTCAAAAGCTTATCCTTGGTCTTAGTAGTTCCCATGTGCGAACCAAAACCTTCATGACAAAGACTTAATATTTTTGATCTATACTTAGTGGGAATCAACAGCTGTTTCCTAACTAATCCTCGGTGATCTGTCGATTTTCTGAACAGTAATTCGCGTTCAATTACAAATTCCGACGTTTTATTTTGCTCTACCTTTTCCCAGAGAGACTTTAAATTTGGGCATTTTTTCTGTTCCTCTAAGAATTCAGTAGCGTCTACGTTTATCAATTCTTGCGTAGGGCTTGGTACAACCGGAGGTAAATCAATCGGTTCTTCTAGCCCCTCAATTAATTCTTCACTTTCCGCCACATTTGCGGGTTCTGACTCAATCAATTTTAATTTTTCATCGAAATTTCCTTTATTTCCCCTTTCCGCGCTCCCTTTTGGTTCTTCGGTCGCTTGTTTAGATTTGCTTTGACTCCTCGTAATCATAGCATTAATTCTTTGGGGGTTATCCTTATTTGAGTCGATTAATTCCTGACTTGAGTTCCCCAACAGATAGTGATTCATCTCTACTGATTTGCCCAAGATGGCTGCTTTGGTTCGAATGGTTCCGAATTCAGTGCTTTCCAAAATCACACGAGCTAGCGGTAAACACATAAAATCATTTCCTAAGGGTTGCTTTACCCACACGGTCTCCCCTGTAAAATCTTCGGGTTTTACTAATTTGATGGACGCAAGATCTATGCTACTTCCGCTGTCACGAAGTATAAGCGTATCTATGGAATTCACTTTTGCCCGGCTTAAATAGGGTTTAAATGAAGCATTAAAATGGTCGGTCGTCTCTAGATTATTTACAATCTCCGCGCCCCTTTTTGATTCGGTACAGTTCGTACTGATGTGTCCGATTTTCCGGCAGAGATAGCACGTTACACTTTTCCTCCGCTCGAATTCCCTCGTTCTCCAATCGTTATTTGTTTGGTTAGCACTCGACCCATTTTTAGGCACGTTCCTATTTACATCCACCCTTTTCCCAGCTTGGGTTTGTTCGGTTGTTTTGGGGCGGTCTACAAATTTCCTTTCGGGAGGTTTAAAAATTTGGGGTTTCTTTAGAAAACGTCTAGCTGCTTCGTAATCATCTAATTTCTTCGCTAGTTCGCTTGGTCTGTTAACTTTTCCCCAATTATCGATGAAATGTTCTTTCACTTCGGCCGACACGCGTCTTTTTAATTGGT
This sequence comes from Amaurobius ferox, assembly GCA_951213105.1. NCBI lineage: Eukaryota > Metazoa > Arthropoda > Arachnida > Araneae > Amaurobiidae > Amaurobius > Amaurobius ferox. The sequence continues at coordinate 62,273,384 of OX578143.1, read as the reverse complement.
CCGCCACCATCAATTCTTTTAAAGATTCAAAATCCTGAACCTCTATTTCTCTTAGCCATCCTTCGAGATATGCCCGTAACTCAAAAACGAGGTCTTTCCAGAGCTCTCCTTCTCGTTTTTTATGTGTTTGGAATTTGGTCCTAAGGGTCTCTGAGTTAAGTTTAAATCTTTCCATCAGTACCGACTTAATATGTTCATAGTCATCGACTTTATCTTCGGGCTCCCTAATTATAATTTCGGCGATCTCAATCGGTATCAAACTAAGTAATTGAGTTACCCATTCCTCCTTATCGATCCCGTTCTTACGAGCTTGACGCTCAAATAAAGTCAGAAATAGAGCCATATCCGATTTTTCGGGTTCATATTTCTGCATTACAAATTTTAGATTTCTAGGGGGTCTCGCGCTCTCATGACTCGACGAGGCCAAGCTAATCGTTTCCCCACTTTGAGCCAAACGCAACTTTTCAAGTTCGTATTCCCGTTCCTCTCTTAATTTTTCTGATTCCGAGGATTCATGTCGTTCCTCTATAATCGTCTCTAACATGGCCTTAACACTTGGTTCGTCAAAATCTGGACTCTCTTGAATTTTTTTAACAAGGTCGATTATTTTTTCATCCTCTCCCAACTCTAGACCTAATTCTACAACGAGGCTTTGAAGGTCAGTTTTTTTATGTCTTTTTAAAAACGCCATTTCAAATAATTCGTGAATTCACGGGGAATCACTACACAATGCTTTAATTATAACAATAATCCAATTTTTAAAACATCCCTTTCCAAAGGTCAGTACACACAGTACCTATAATTTATCCTACAATACACTAATCCCTCTTCCCTACTTCCCAGCTTAACAACAAGACTCTCATCTGAAGAAGGGGAGAATTCCTTTCAATTGAAACTGCCTGGCTGTTCAATTGAAACTGTCCAGCACGGCTTAACTATCCCCACAGCTCTAAGCCTCTAAGGATTATAACACACAATAACACATCTATTTCCTGACTAGCAATGGTTATACAATTTACATTAAATAAAACTCTTAGTTGCAATAACACTTTACAAGATTTTATCTTGGTCATTCAATTATAATTATTCGGATACTTATGCCACAATTTAATTAAGTTTAAATGCAACTTCCAACACTATGCAATATGATTGTATGGCATTAAATTAACTTAATGTAAACATATATAATAACACTTTGCCAACAAAAAATAGTTTACTAAACTGGAATATTTTAAAAATTTCCTAGAACCCAAACTTGCATACTGTTTGACAGTTACGCACATACAACAATTTAATCTGGTTCTTAATTAAATTAGTTATTTTTCACAAATTACAAATTAATCCAATTCTACCAAAATTTTGCTTGCCTCCAAAAAATGAGTCAGGCTTACCTTGTCTGAAGACCCTCGCTCTGTGTCGATGTCACTCAGCTCGATGACGATGCCGTCTCCTCTGACGTAACCTTTCACCACAGGATGACTCGCAACGGTTTCAGAAGGGATCTGGTACTCGCTCCTGGACGGGATGTCCTCTTAAAGTCTTGGACGGGATGTCCTCTTAAACTCTTGGACGGGATGTCCTCTTAACTCTTGGACGGGATGTCCTCTTAAACTCTTGGACGGGATGTCCTCTAGCTCCAGTCCGCAGTGGTCCGGTCTGTTTACTTGCTTCAGCTTCTTGATGAAGTGTGGGCCTGTCGTCTTTAATTTGACGATTGATTTATCCAACTCAGCTGCCACCAAAATGGCTGTGGCGTAGTGGTAGCGTGGTTTTATAGTCACAGCCAAATAACTCTCGAGTGACTTCAATTCTTTATTTATTTACAGCAATTAGGTAATATACAAATTAGGTTACAAAGGTATCCAAATCTGAAGTGAGGCGAATAGTCCGCTGAGGTCACTTTGACGTGTTCAAGAAAATGTCCACATTAATTTCCCGTGGAAAGTCTATGAGAGGTGATTCTCTAACTAGGTTTCAAGATGAAACTGACGTAAGTCCACGATGCGGTGACGCCCTGTCACGACGATGCTAGACCCGGGTGGTCTGAATTTTAGACTAGCGGTAGTCTATCTGGATCGAGTCCTACTGGGCCCTCGATCTCTCTTCCGTTCCGTCCTTAGGTCAGGAACTATCGCAGAAGGTTTCTGCTCAAAAACCAATAGTACAGGGCCTATGCCCGAGAAGCACTCTATTTCCAAAAAGACGAGCTCTCTTGTCGAAGATCAGATCTTAACTCCTCTCTCAAACTCTCCACCGGTCGCCCTCATAAAAAGAGCCACCAGGGGACAATTGTCTCTCTATTTTTTAATTGGATCTTAATATCCGTGATGTAATTTTTCTTGAGTCTCATTTGTCCGGAGACTCGTGCCAGTAAGTCTAGGGGACACTCCCCTCACGTCTGGAGCTAACGTCCACGCGATCACTCAAGGCGGTTCATGCCAGCTTAGCCTTTCTTTTTAACTGTCAATTCTCCAGACATGGTGGCGCGGGATTCGCGACGTCCTTTGTTCTGGTGACCTCTGCTGTCTTTAACATTTAAAGGGTCACAGGTGTGCCCGGTCTGGAATTCTAAGCCCCAATTCCAATTCGGGGGGGGGGGAGATTTAATTACAGCTTCATTTGCTGAATTAATTTAATTCGGCACAAGGCGCATTTGCTGCTCTATTTAAGAGTCAAAGTACAATAATATCAGCAAAATACATATATACATATATATATATATACACACACACATATATATACATATATACATACTTATTTGCTATAATAGAATATGGTTGAGAAATATATGGTACAATATTCCACAATATATAGTATATATATATATTGCAAAAATGAGGCTACGTTAACAAAAATAACGCCCAATTGATGAATTCGTTATTAAAATATCTTGATATATGGATTCTATTGCGTTTTTCTGATATTGATAATTATCAATTTAGAATTGTGTGAAACATAAGTTAGTTGGGTTCTTCGAAATAGTTTTACATGTTGTCATCCGAAAAAGTGCTCAAAGTACAATTTAACATTAAAAATATTATGCATCATTTTTTCACTGTAAAAGAAGTAAATTTATAGCATTATATAGAGAACGTCATGTGCTGTCCACATCAGATTGTTTGTGGCTATTTTACTCCTTGAACGGCACCGTGTCGTTAAAATTTACTGACATTTCCATAATTGACAAAATTGTTTACTTAATATATACACTGCTCATTGTAATAAAAGCAAAGTAGTTATAGCAAAGCAAAATAAATATTGTTGATTGTCGTCTTTTTGTCCCTGTACAAAAAACATGATGTAAATAATACTACCCATATGAATCAACTATACATCTTAAAAAGATATGAACTTTACAGATGCCAATTAATATGAGAAAAATGTTTCTTTGTATGCAGAAATCTAATAAGTAATATTCTAGCATCAACACCTGAATTTCAAATGAGTTTCTTCAAAACCCACGTCAAGTATCATATCACATAAAATAAAATTAATCTTTTTATATCTTAAACAAACAACTTAATTGGATTTCCTTCTCATTATTATTAATACTGTAAAGATTGCTAGCAGTGGTGTACTCGTTCCGGAACGTTCCGGTACTTTTTTATTGGGAAGGAGTGCGTTTCGAAATGTTTTTCTAAATGTAATAGTAGAAAGTCATTAAACTTCTATACATATAATATGAGGAAACAATGACATAATCAAAGGGGAGAAATACTATCTATTTTTCCCATTTCTAATAAAAAAATCTGTTGTGGACAGCACATGACTTTCCTTATATAATGCAATAAATTTACTACTTTTACAGTAAAAAAAAAATAGATTATTTTTATAATAGATATTTATATTCTAAGATATTGAATTCCAAGATATTGAATTTTCGTCAATTAGTCGTCATTTTCATTGATTTACCGTCCTTTTTATCCATTTGGCGAGTTCTTCGTTAATTTAGCAACATTTAAAAAGTCGCCAAGTTGGCGACATTCCACCAAATTCGTCGCCAAAATTTCGCCAAGCGTTATGGAAGGAGAAATAAGTTATTCTTACAGCAGATAAATGACTATTGGCGTTCAAATACAAAAGTATTACTCAAAGTATCTTTTTCATGAATGGAACGAGCTAGATCCACGAGAATGATGTCACCCAATTTATCGCATGGTATTACATATGAAAAATGAACATGTTTCTCAATAAGAAATATTTTTATTTATTTTATATGAGTTTTTGATAATTTTCTTTGAAAAATGTGCAATATCTCGAGAACGGTTCATGCTAACGTTCTAAAATTTATGTCAATCGTTTTCTAATGAAAAATTACATAAGAAATGTCTATTTGCGTAACTTTATTAGAGGTTTTGATTTTTTGACAATTTTTTCAAAATTTCACTCGAAAATTTAGGGAGTTTCTGTATTCGATTGCGTATAATAACAATAGGCTTCCAGTATTTACGGATTGTAAGTTTTGCACCAAATTTCGTTCGAATCGGTCCATTTGTTCGTCAGTTATCGTCTCCACAGACTTACTGACGCGCACACACACACATAGACATCACTTCAAAAATGTTCGATTCGTAATCAGGGATGCTTGAAACGTGCTCTCCCGTCGAAAACTCGAATTCGAATTTTCGACCCCGTCACAGCACTTTCCTTATACATTATTGTATATAAGGAAAGTAAAAATATATGAATAGTAATCTTTAAAATTATTCGATTTCTTCAAAAACTTACTTAGAAACAAGAACATAAATTTAGTAATTTTAGTAAATTTTGTAATATTAATAGCGTGCTCATGGATTTGGAACAATCAGAAACTTATTCCGAAATTATAGCTTGTAGTTGCTTTGAATGTGAGAGTGCTTTCAGCAGTGTTGATTTAATATTAACTGTGAAAAAAGATCCTTTATTTTTTGTAGAATATGTGGCGCGTTTGTTGCTTATTGAACTACATGTACACAATTAACTATTACAATTATGAAATATAAAATTTAATGGCCGAACTTGGTTGCAGTTGTGAGGTTTTAACCAACTTGAGTTCTGATGTGTTATTCCTCACTATACACTATTGATATCGTGTTGAAACTCAAAAGTGAATTCAATCTAAATAAATATCAACTTGAGTTCTAAATTTATTCTTCACTGCACAAGATCTTGATTTTGCGCTGAAACTCTAAAGTGACTTCAATCTAAATAAACATCAATTTACAACGACTAGAATTCTGTGGAAGAATCACGACATTTAAATAAAATACTTTATTCACAGCTTACCACGTTGGAAAAACCAAAGCACGACGCGAGATACAAATGTACACTGGCTTCTAAAAGTTAAGCACGGATAGTAAAATAAACAAAAATGGAAAAGTAAAGCTTTGATTAATTCAAGATCGTACATGAAGGTAGCAAATGTGTTTATGCATTAAAGAAAACAAGAATTATGTACAATGATGAAAAAATATTTTCTTTTCGTAAGTTATATGATAACGTCACATTTGGGTCATTAACAAAATGATGTTAAAATAATCCTACAAAAGCTATAAACACTTCGTATCAGCATTTAAATGCACCTCCTCAAACCCTTCAGAATGCTGGCGTCTTCAACGACTGCCTAATTAGCATATATCAGGAGAGTCGATCGTGATTGGCTGTAACATACGATATTTGCATACTGCCATCTACATCCGAAGCGATTTTTAGCCGCTTAAATTCAAATACGCTTTCGAAAAATGAAAATTTTCATTGCGTGGTTAACTTTTGGAAGTGAATGTATGTATATATACGAATTTATAATATACTATATTAGGTACATATACTTACTCATTCAGTATACGTATAACTTACTGCTTTTCGTCTCCAACACCAGTGATACTTTTAATTAATAAGTTTTGTACCAACTATTATTTTATTTTCAGTTTAATGCCTGTAAAGAAAGTCCACTTTTATTACATAATATTTTTAAAGTTCATCATTTATGTGTGCAGCACTTTCTCTACATAATTAAATTTATGTTCTCTTCCTTCGTTTCATAATATAATAAATTAAATTTAATTAGCCAAAAATGCACGGATGCTGATTTGTAACGATGCTAAATTTGCCGTTTAAATAAAATTTAAGTTTCCATTTGGTGACCGGAATGTGTTTTCAAGAGGCCACGTTGCAAAAATGTAACCCCCCCCCCAAAAAAAAAAACCCCTGAAATATCCTAAGAACGGGCTCGTTTTAGAGTAATGGGGTTGGTCTTATTTTTTTGGTCGCCAAAAGTTACATATAAGACAAGTATTTGTATTAATAATTTCAGTATATTTAGTCTTTTATTTAGGACTAGCCGTCTTTGGCGACCAGCCTGTTCGCTACCCTTGAAAATTCTGACCGTGGCAAATTGTAACCGTGGCACACTCGCAGAAGGTGTAAGGTAACTGTTGGGACGGCCAGGAAGTGCCACCCAATTTAGACCGGAACTCAGTGGGGGAGACATCCACAGGGACCGTACCCTCCTTCCCCTACCACCAACCTTTCGGAAGGACTTACGATCCCACATGTTTAACGGGATTGTACTCCGCGTGAACGCGGCTGCAGTTTTGGCAGTGGCGGGAATCGAACCCGGGCCTACCCAGTGAAATTCCCGCGCGCTAACCACTGGTGTACTTCGGCCTCCGCGACATTTTCCATAACTTTCTTTTTATTCACCGAATTTAGACCGGAACCCAGTGGGAGAGGCACCCACGGGGACCGTACCCTCCTTCCCCAACCACCAACCTCTCGAAAGGACTTACAGACACACATGTTTATTCCGCGTGATCGTACTCCGCGTGAACACGGCGGTAATTTTGGAAATCGAACCCGGACCTACCGCGTGCAATTCCCGCGCGCTAACCACTGGGCTACTTCGCCCTCCGCGACAATCTCCATAACTTTCTTTTTATTCACCCAATTTAGGCCGTACCCTCCTTCCCCTACCACCAACCTCTCAGAAGGACTCACGAACCCACGCCGCCTTTGGCGACCGTGCCGCCGCAGGCTGGCCGCCTTTGGCGACCAGCCTGTTCGCTACCCTTGAAAATTCTGACCGTGGCAAACTCGTTGGCGCGACCTACCAGAAAGGTGTAAGGTAACTGCTTGGAAGGCCAGGAAGTGCCACGACCGGAACCCAATGGGGGAGGCATCCAAAGAGACCGTACCCTCCTTCCCCTACCACAAACCTCTCGGAAGGACTTGCAGTCCCACACGTTTAACGTGATCGTACTCCGCGTGAACACGGCTGCAGTTTTGGCAATGGCGGGAATCGAACCCGGGCCTACCGAGTGAAATTCCCGCGCGCTAACCACTGGGCTACCGTGCCATCCGCGACAATCTCCATAACTTTATTTTTATTCGGCAATTTTGGGAATCGAACCCGGGCCTACCAAGTGCAAATCCCGCGCACTAACCACTGGGGTACTTCACCCTCCGCGATATTCTTCATAACTTTCTTTTTATTCACCCAATTTAGACCGGAACCAAGTGGGAGAAGCATCCACAGGGACCGTACCCTTCTTCCCTACCACCAACCTCTCGGAAGGACTTACAGACCCACATGTTTAACGTGATCGTACTCCGCGTAAACACGGCGGCAATTTTGGGACTCGAACCCGGGCCTACCGAGTGCAATTTCCGCGCGCTAACCATTGGGCTACTTTGCCCTACGCGACAATCTCCATAACTTTCTTTTTATTCATCCAATTTAGACCGTACCCTCCTTCCCCTACCACCAACTTCTCGGAAGGACTCACGGACCCACATGTTTAACGTGCTCGTACTCCGCGTAAACACGGCGGCAATTTTGGGAATCGAACCCGGGCCTGGTAACTGGTTGGACGGCCAGGATGTGCCACCCAATTTAGACCGGAACCCAGTGGGGGAGGCATCCACATGGAACGTACCCTCCTTCCCCTACCACCAACCTCTCGGAAAAACATACGGACCCATATGTTTAACGTGATCGTACTCCATGTCAGTGGCGGAAATCGAACCCGGGCCTACCGCGTGCAATTCCCGCGCGCTAACCACTGGGCTACTTCGCCCTCCGCGACAACCTCCATAACTTTCTTTTTATTCACCCAATTTAGACCGTACCCTCCTTCCCCTACCACCAACCTCTCGGAAGGACTCACGAACCCACATGTTTAACGTGATCGTACTCTGCGTGAACGTGGCGTAAGTTTTGGCAGTGGCGGGAATCGAACCCGGGCCTACTGAGTGCAATTCCCGCGCGCTAACCACTGGGCTGCCGCGCCCTCCGCGACAATCTCCATAACTTTCTACATATTCACCCAATTTAGACGGGAACCCAGTGGGGGAGGCATCCACAGGGGCCGTATCCTCCTTCCCCTACCACCAACCTCTCGGAAGGACTTACGGACCCACATATTTAACGTGATCGTATTCCACGTAAACACGGCGGCAGTTTTGGCAGTGGCGGGAATCGAACCCGGGCCTACCGCTAACTTCCCGCGCGCTAATTTGCAATTTAAAATGACCATATGCTTAATTCCATCATCCTCATTCCATTGTTTCATTGTTCCATCATTTAAAATATCCATAAAATTAAAATATCCAAAAGTTAAAATATACATTTAAAAAATCCAGATCGTCCCATCATTTAAAATATAAATATAATAATTTATATAGAGCAAAGGCAGAACCAAATTCAGAACCGTGACGTCACCTCCACCTTGACGTCCCCACCCACCACCTTCCCTGCTTCAGCGGGGGAGAAACGAACGGAACGCCGAGAAATTTAAAATCATGACGTCTTTAAAATTGCGATCCTGAAGGCAATTTTCATTATTTCTGGACCAGATTAGACTTGTAAGAATGCCAGATATTTCAGCTTTCTAAAAATGTAAATTATTAGTCGAAATTATGAGTACTTTTTACTATGCGAGAATTTAAAAACCAAAAATCGTTTTTTTGAGCCAAAAGTGACTTTTGTTTTAAAATCTTTAAAAAATATTAGAAATCGAAATGGAGATTTGAAATTGATATATTTTTACTCGAAATTCTCTGCTCTTTCCGATGGTGTGATTTGTTTGTTTCTACGATGTCTGGATCGAGGAGAAAAAAGGGCAAAAAGATCAAAAAAAGGTCGAAATCGCATAAAACATTAAATAAATAAAAAAATAATTAGAATTTTGAAAATCGGTTTTCCCGTGTCCCCTTCCCTCCCCCCCGGGTCTCCGATTGCCAAATTTCGTAGCTCTCCGACGCGCGGTCGCGAAACGTATAGTGTATAAGACAGACAGACACACACACACACAGACATTGCCTTTTATTATATAGATTTTGACTATATTTCTGAACCATTTCGCAAAAGAAACAGGTTCAATTTCTTTAAATGGCACTAAAATCTAGTCAGCACCAGGGTAACCCTAGCCCAATAGACTTACCTACCCAATTTTGGTAAGTTTCGCCAAATACTTTATGAGCTACATTAGATACATACACACAGAGACACACACATGACGCTAGAAATAGTGAATTTTTTTGCTTCAGAGTGCCTGAAACGTGTAAATCCGTCGAAAATCCGAGTTTCTATTTTCAACAAGATTCCAAAACTTCCCCTATACACTACCATCTAGTATAGGGAAAGTGAACATGCGTTTTTAATTTGTTTTTTCCCGTTCAAATTTCCTCATGATTTACGTTAATTTACCTTCAGCTGTCCTTAACGTAGTATTTATTATCTGTCGAAAACCCGAGTTTCGATTTTCGACAAGATTCCAAAATTTTCCCTATACATTATCATCTATTATAGGGAAAGTGAAAATGTGTTTTTAATTTTTTTTTTCCATTCAAATTTCCGCACGATTTACACCAATTTATCTTCAGCTGTCCTTAACATGTTATTACAATAAAAAAAAAACCTTTATCTTATTTCCTCCCGAAATAATTTTCATTCTTCTCCGCGTTCAATCGCGACTTTAATGGTTTAAAACTAAAACCCGGAAACCCATCTAATGGTATTCCCACCGAGAAACGAGCCGGCTACACATGCCGCCCAAGGTCGGCAAATTTCACTCCACAATCAGACTATCAGATAATAATAAAAATGACTGGCAGCATCATTAGCAGCTAGATTTCAGACAAATTGCGGATTTGAGCTTTCTTTCTACCGCCTTGATATTTCGAGCAGACGATCGTGCGGTGGTGTATTTGTGAACGTTTAGGGAGTCAATAAACGCTGCAGCCGATTTCTTTCGGAAGGATGGAATTTGATTGTTAAATTGGCTTCGGAAGAATAAGAACAGTGAATGAGAAAGTGATTGAAAAGTTTTGTTTTGAGCGCACTCTTTTGTGTACGAATAGCCCTTTTTTTGTATTTTTTTTTTCATTTTCGCGAATAGGGAGAGAGGAAACTTTCGGAAGAGAAAATTTTCTTTATCGAACATATGTAGAGCATTTGACTTCGTTAGTCGTATACCCGTTGAAAATCAACGGTGTCACAATAAGCAAACCCAGAGTAAATTTTTTAATAATTTGATTTTTCTAGATCGTCTTTTCGAGTTGTCTGAGATCTCTATCTCACTTAAATAAGGGCATTTCTTCATTTATTCACGCAATCAAACATTTCGGTGCACTGCACCACTAAGATATCAAATATTGTAAGCAATACTTTTCCGTCTTTTTTCTACCAAATTTCAAGAATCTGTTGATTCATAAATGCTTTTTCCAAACAGTCAATTGTCTACATTCATGAGTGCCTATAGAACATTTTTCAGAGTCGCGGGGGGGGGGGGGGTAACTCAAAGATACGGCGTATAATATTGCCTACTTTAATGCTCATCTTTGCAACCTTGAAACAAGCACCCCCCCTTACCCTCCCATATTGGCTTCCATGTTCACATTTAGAACGTTTTAAATACAGGACACCCCCACTTGAATATGAATTTTTGAAAATTTTGGTTTTACCAGTGGAATTTATCAAAATGTTCCCACATGCACCAAATTTCAAGTTTTAATCTCCCATAAAAGGCGATGTTTCTCAGTTATTTGGCAAATCGGATATTTCGGTGTGTGGTAACCCTTAAAATAACAAATATTGAAAAACTGTAATTTTCCCCTCTCTTATTATCGAACGGTCTACTTTTGTACGTTATGATTCTATCTCATCAGAAAATACTTTCGCTTTTCACGCTGTTTGCATTTCGAACTTTTTAGCATGGAGCAATCAAGCATCCCTTCAAATAAACATTTTAAAAAAAATAAGATTTTTCTCCGTGTTTTTATCAAACAATTGATAAATGCAATAAATTTCATGTATCTATCTATTTGGAAAGCGACCCGAAAATGCATGACTAACAAACAGGACATACTGACACTTGAAAAATAGTATATTAAATTTTGAGCTCAAAATATTATTCGGGATCGAATACCGGGCTCCTGGTTTGTTCCCCTTTACATGGTACTATTTAAACTTCTCCGACCATAGAAAGGGTTAGTTACATTGAGTAAATTTACACTATTTTCATTCAAACCAAAGCCGTAGGGGCGACCCCGATATTCCTGTAACTACTACACTATATTTTAACAGAGCCGTGTTCATGCGGAGTACGATCCCGTTAAACATGTGGGTCCGTAAGATCTTCCGAGAGGTTGGTGGTAGAGGAAGGAGGGTACGGTCCCTGTGGATGCCTCCCCCACTGGGTTCCGGTCTAAATTGGGTGGCACTTCCCGGTCGCCCAAACAGTTACCTTACACCTTTCTGGTAGGTCGGACGGTCTGGGTCTCAACAACAACAACTATATTTTAACAGCAGAATATGGCATACGTGACTCAATTTCCAAATTTCAGGAAATTTGATAATTGGAAATTTCAGGAAATTTGGTCGGATATTTTTTTTATCTTAAAATATATCTTTATTAGTAATTCAAACGGGAAAAAAACGAAAATGGTTATATTTTAAATATAAGTAATTTGAAAATTTTTATTATTATTATTATTTTTTTTTTGGAATCGCATTTTATTTAATATAACGGACATTGACTCAATTATAAAAATTTGTATAAAAAGTGTAATATACAGTACCCGACATATAAAATGCAACACCATGAAGCTTTGGCCGTATAATTATGCGAATTGCGAGACAAACACAGCTGACCGTATGTATGCAAATGATCGGAAATGCAAGTAGGTTACGTGATTAGAGCGCGGGATAAAAGGGGTGAAAACAGCAAATGGGCCAATAGTTGTTACTGTCTGTCGCCTACGGAAACCCGTTTACCGAGCTGTTTTTCGTTTCAGAAGACACGCGTTGTTGAAGAGATGCCTAGCTGACGACGCCGAAGTCCGTTTCAGCATTTGGACGATAGTGCGAGGGGAATCATTTTAGGCGTACGTACGGCTGAGTGGTCGTACGGGTGTATCGCCGCTGAAACACGCGTAGATACGTCCACTGTGCAAATGATTTAGAGAAGATGGATAGAAGAAGGGCATGAGAATCGTTGCAGAGGTACAGTTCCATCCAGACGTACGTCAGCACACCCTGATCGACACATTCGAAGGCATGCGGTGGCGGCCCCACAAATGACGACTGTCGACTTTCTGCAGAATTTGCAGGGTACATTGGATGTTCCAATATCAGCGAGAACAGTTTCTTGACGATTGGCCGAAAGCGGCTTGCACTCAAAACGTCCTTTAGAGACATCCTTAAGACTGCCAATGACGACAAGACACCGACGGTAGAGATTAGAGATTGCAATGGTGTCGGGCCCGAGCCTCTTGGACGACTGAATAGGACGGTGTTCAGCGATGAGTCTCGGTTATGTTTGTCGAATGAGAGTCTGGAGGCGACGTGGGAACAGATCCAATCCTGCTGCGACCATTGAACGCCATACTGCTCGACAACGCGGCATCATGATTTAGGGTGCCATCGGCTTCGATAGCCGGTCACCTCTGGTTCGTATCAGAGGCACAATGACGGCACGACAATAGGTGGATGAGGTGCTGTGGCCGGTTGCACTACCCTACATTCAGCGGTTGCAAATTGCTGTTTTATAGCAAGATAACGCGCGACCGCACACGGCAACCATCAGCAGACAAGCCTTGAAAGTTATCCAGGTGCTTCCTTGTCCTCTACTGTCTTCAGCTCTCTCACCCATCGAGCATGTATGGGACGTGATTGGCCGTCGTTTGACTGCCCTGTTACCGCCTCTAACAAAGGACAATTTGTGGAAAATGGTTGAAGGCATATGATCATCCATCCCTCAGGAAACTATCCGAGCGCTCATTGCATCTATTCCTCGAAGAGTTACTGCTTGTATCGCCGCAAGAAGCGGTCCTACTGCCTGCAGATCCCCTAGTCTATGCCATTGCTGTATTGCATTATCCTTCTGGAATTAGCATCACTTATATATGCCATCTCTGTCTGTGTGTGCTTTACCATCACACTCTATTCCCCCTTTCATGGTGTTGCTTTTTCTGTGTCGGGTAGATGCACTATAATATTCAACGCAATTCTGCTACTTTGTCAACTTTTTACTTTCCTTATATACATAATGTATGGGGAAAGTATTGTGACGGGGTCGAAAATTCGAATTCGGGAGAGCACGTTTCAAGCATCCATGATCACGAATCAAACATTTTTGAAGTGATGTCTGTGTGTGTGAAAGTATGTGTGTGTGTGTATGTCTGTGTGTCAGTGAGTCTGTGGAGACGATAACTGACGAACGAATGGACCGATTCGAACGAAATTTGGTACAAAAATCACAATCCATAAACACTGGAAGCCTATTGTTTTTATACGCAATCAAATGTTCAGAACCCCCCTAAATTTTCGAGGGAAATTTTGAAAAAATCGTCAAAAAATCAAAGCCACTAATAAAGTTGCGCAAATAGATATTTCTTATGTAATTTTTTTATTAGAAAACGATTGACATAAATTTTAAAACGCTAACATCAACCGTTCTCGAGATATTGCGCATTTTTCAAAAAAATTATCAAAAAGTCATATATAAAAAAAAACATATTTCCTATTGAGAAACATGTTCACTTTTCATATGTAATACCATGCGATAAATTGGGTGACATCATTTTCGTGGAACTAGCTCGTTCCATTCATTAAAAAGGATACTTTGAATAATACTTTTGTATTTGAATGCCAATAGTCATTTATCTGCTGTAAGAATAACTTATTTCTCCTTCCATAACGCTTGGCGATATTTCTGCGACGAATTTGGCGGAATGTCGCCAACTTGGCGACGTTTTAAATTGTCGCCAAATTAGCAAAAATCTCGCCAAATGGATAAAAATGACGCTAAATCAATGAAAATGACGACTCATTGAAGGAAATTCAATGTCTTGGAAAGAATATAAATATCTGCTATAAGAATAACATTTTTTTAACTGTAAAAGTAGTAAATTCATTGCATTATATAAGGAAAGTCATGTGCTGCCCACATCAGATTTTTTATTATTCAGCATTACTTGCGCTTTATTACTACCTTGCAGTGCTTAGTTTACGAAGGAAGAGGAAACAACACAAATGTAAAGAAAAAGGATTTGATAGTTAAAAGTCAGGTCATGCCCATTTCCTTAATTGGATATATGGTTTAAGTTTTTATATTTATGTTGTGCTTATGTTCTATGAATAAAGGCTGGATGCATGATATTTTTAATTTAATGGAGGAAATGGTATGCATTTGCAGTCACTTTTTGCAGGACAGGCTTCAGTTTTGAAGTTGCTAATTTAAATATGGAGATGATCCCGAATCACCTCCATATTTTAAACTGCAATATCTCTGGATATAGTGACTTGAACTTTATAAAAATTTATTTTGAGGCTAATTTAGGGCTGTAGAATTTACTTTTGACATCGAAACTGGGTGTTGCCTTTGGGAACTTTGGAGTTTGTACGCAATTTAATATGAAGACGGCACGTTATGCAAATATTTTTCATATGAATTTATAGAAGATGTTATTCCCTATCGAATGACGTATTTGAAATTGTTTTTCTATGAACAATGGCAGGGTGACGAGGGGTGATTCGTCTTTTTTCTCAGTTGTCGTGTTGTCAAATGGTATATGTTAATACATTATGTAAAGAACTAAAACTAGAATGTTTAGTATTTCTGATGATTAGAGCACACATTATTTGAAATTTTAAATTTTCATATCATTAATTTCTGTGGAAAAAATAATAATACTCCGAAGATATCATAGAATATATGGGAAACATTGATAATTCTAACTGCGAACATGGATGTCAATAGTATTAAAACATTTTTTATTGCAGTAAATCCAACCAAATCAGTTAATCCAGTTGCTAACTGTTACCAACGTAAAAACAAAAAAGACACATTTAAAATCAATATTGCGAAATATTCTGAAATAATAATATGGGTATTAAATCTGACAAAAGGTAGATCTTTTATCCATGTTGATAATGATTGTAATTAGAATTATTATAAATGCAGTGGTATATGACTATATAAGAAAGTTGAGTTGTTGTTGTTGAGACCCAGACCGTCCGACCTACCAGAAAGGTGTAAGGTAACTGTTTGGACGGCCGGGAAGTGCCACCCAATTTAGACCAGAACCCAGTGGGGAAGGCATCCACAGGAACCCTATACTTCTTCCCCTACCACCAATCTCTGGGAAGGACTTACGGACCCACAAGTTAAACGTGATCGTTCTCCGCGTGAATACGGTAGCAGTTTTGGCAGTGGCAGGAATCGAATCCGGGCCTACCGAGTGCAATTCCCGCTCGCTAACCACTGGGCTACCGCGCCCCATGAGAAATTTCAGTGGTGCCTCACATAATTTTTGACTAAGTTGCGCCTGCTAGATATATTTGCAGACGGCGCTCGCTCTCGATAGGTATATTTAAATTATGATCTCTTGTTTTTTCAATACGTTAAGCAATTTTTAATATTATTATTTTTAAAGAATCGTAAATTTAGCATATGAAGTTGCAATCTTTTATTTCACATTTTAATGATTCATGAATCTGTTTTTTCTAAACGAAATCCATCAATAACAGAACATACCAAAGTATTCAGTTTTTGCGCTGTTTTTTATGGTTTCTACAGCATAACGAGCATATTGATCGTTCCATTTTAACTGAGATTAATCACTTGGATAATTAGTCATGTAAAAAATTAACTTACCTGGAAATAAAAAATATGCTTAATTGAGAGGAAGAACAATTTTTTTTTAATAGAAATTATTTTGAATGTTTTTCGTGGAGATAGACATGTAAAAAGGTAAATCAGACAAAAAGATTCAAAGAACATGTCTAAAAATATTTTTTGAAAGACTTAAAAATGGTAGAAATTCGATGCGGGCGGAACGTTGATTTTTCCTATAGACTCAAATTGGTTTTTATCTATTTTTTGGAATTAACTATAAATAATTTTTTGGAATTAACTTAATTTAACTATTAATTGGAATTAATATAATCATATCCTTTACACATTTCGAAACTAATTCTTGTTTAAAATTATTATAAGTTTGTATTTATGTATAACAAGAAAGAATTAACCGGCGTTGCTCGTATCTTAAATAAGCGTGCATTAAAAATCCATCTTTGCAAATTTGAATTTTCATTTTGAAAAATAGTAAATTTTCCGGGATGCGCCATCTTCGCAAATGATAAAGATACAGATAACACTACTCAATTTCCAAATCGTTCATTTTGAATCAAAATTGTTCCAGCGCTCTGGGGAGAGTATGGAGGTAGATATAGAAAGATAGATAGATATATAGATAGATAGATAGAGAAAGTCATTTAGTGCGATTTTCTGACTCAATAATAGTTAAAATTCAATTACAAAATGCTTATATTTATAATTCACTGGTTTAAAAAAGCAAAACAAAATAATATTAAATATTCAATTTCAGACAAAAATAGAATATAATTATTACAGTTAAGCGACTTATTTCTACTACACAGCGTTGCATGGGAGTAGAATATTAATTTGTTCTCCGTTTCTTTGTGGGTTAATATTTATATTTACTTTCCTTGGTTAGGTAAAACACGTATATAATGGCTATATTAAATGATTTTAATTAACTCTTCATTTTTATTGCTGGGATGGATTTTTGCTTCTCGCTCTACATTTCGAAAATAATTGCATAATTTCCATTTCTCTGAAAGTGGAAACATAAATGTAGGTCGCATTCGGAGAGACACAAAATTAAATTGATTTGAATTCGAGATTTCAAAATCTGGAAAGAATGCTTACAAATAATTATGGAGTTAAATTAAAAAAAAAAGATGTTGTGGATATAAAAGAGATTTTCCTATATGCTATGATGAATTCGCATTGAAAATTTTCAAAAGAATTATTTTCAGTCATATGATAGAAAGTCATTACTATTTTTTTTTATAGATGTTGTTGATATTGATTCCATTGCAAGTTTGCTCCTTTGACGATTATGTAAGCCGAAAATATTTATTTGTTACTAGAACGAATTAACTGGCATTGACCGGGTACTAAACAAGCGGCTACTACTTATAAATAAATAAATAAACACTTGCTACTTAAATAAGCGACCACTACTTATAAGTAATTAAATAAACGGCCACCATTTATAAATAAATAAATAAGAGGCCACTACTTATAAATAATTAAATAAGCGGCCACTGCTTATAAATAAATACATAAATAAGAGGTTACTACTCATAAGTAATCAAATAAGCAGCCACTACTTATAAATAAATAAATAAGAGGCTACTACCTAAAAATAATTAAATAAGAGGCCACTACCTATAAATAGATAAATAAGAGGCCACTACTCATAAATAATCAAATAAGCGGCCACTACTTATAAATAAATAAATAAGAGGCCGTACTCATAAATAATTAAATAAACAGTCACTACTTATAAATAAATAAATAAGAAACCTTTACTTATAAATAATTAAATAAGGGACCACTACTTATAAATAATTAAATAAACGGCATCTACTTATAAATAAATAAATAAGTGGCCACTACTTATAAATAATTGAATAAGCGACCACTACTTATAAATAATTAAACAAGCGGCTACTACTTATAAATAATTAAATAAGCGCCCGCTGCTTCAATAATAGGCTACATGAATAATATAAAATCGCACGCTATCTGGAGAACCCACAATATTAAATCTGGCTGCTATTAGATAACGGTAAAGGTCAGCAGAAAAAGGTCCAATCTTAAATAGCGAAAGCTTTACTGATTCAAAAATGTGAAGAGTTCGCTCGGTTAAACAATTTATATTTAATCAACGGATGGGTTTAGGAAATTATTTTTCATTCTGTAGCAATCTTTGATATTTTAAGGAGTTGCTGTTCAATTATAAATATCGGAAATGCACGTACATTTTTTATATCATAATGTAGAAATCGGGGAGGTTTAAAGCGCACAAAATGCATATATTTTTAAAAAAATTCACGAAAATTCGCTATTAATTGCATGGATTACGTTCATTTCCGGTCTTTTCAATGGTGTCAAGATGGAAACTCTGGTAACTCTGTCGCTAATGAATCTATTTGTGTGAATATTTTCCAAAATCGGGCTAAAACTTAAAATAACTAAAAAACTAATTCGAAATTGAAAAACAAAATAATATTGAGGTGCACCTAATTGGATCCGGAAGTACCCGTGTATCAAATTTCATGGCCGTATAGCGTTTAGATTTGCCTCTACAGACTGCACACACTTACTCACACAGACAGACGGACACATGGAAATACAGACATCTTCCTTTATTATATACGACTAGCTGTATATCCGTTTTTTGCGCGAAATATATAATGTAAAAGAACCTAATTCACAATGCGTGGTGAAATTTTAACATCTGGGGGTCTTCCCTGTTGAGACTTTATAATAATTCTCACAAAAAGCAAAGAAGTGAGTTCTCCTGTGTTGACATAATAAACAGACAGACAGAAGCACATCTTGCAATTTTATTTATATACATAATAATAATTTTATAATTAAACTATAACTTCTTTGTAACCGACATTTCTAGTCTTTTTTTATTAAGGGCAGAAATAAAAAAAACTCTTTCCTTTATGTCCTTTGAGATTAAAAGGATTTTTCTTTTATTTCGTTAATCTATAAAGCTTCTATAGTTTCAGAGATAGAGGCACTAACAACGATAGGGTCACGTTTTCCGCTTTTGGATTGCATTTATGGTATAGAGGCTCACAAAACGATTAGGTCACTTTAGTTTGGAGGTTCAAATGGAGGTTCATTTGGTCAATTTCTTAGATATTCAAACAAAGTGGGCCAAGGTCAAAATAAAGAAACAGTCAGAAGGACAGACGGACGCGTCAATTTTGGGTGGTGGCAAAGCGGCAAATAAAAAGTGGGATTCTTCCAAGGCTGACTTTTAAAATCTCATGAAATTCGGGCACAGTCGTTCTCTCGTGATGATGAGATAAATAGATGGATTTTCAATTTTATTTATATAAATCGCTTGTAATTTTCCACCTGAAATGTCATTGATATGTATTAAATACCACGTGAAGGAAGACTGATGTTTATCGCGATTTGAGGGGCCAGAGTGGTGTAATAGGTAGCAGGTCTAGGTGCAATCAAAGTGGTTCGGTTTAAATTCTCAGATCAGGGTGATTTTTTCAGCAACTGAAATTAGGTGTAATTCGCTACAATTGGTGCCCAAAATAGTATGGTACCGACCAGAGGGGATTGAAGCCGATTGAAGTTCTCTGGACTTGTTTTTTAGAACAAGGAGTATGTTAATTAGTAAAATTATGGTAATTCCTTAACAGGTTAGAGGGATATAATAGATAGTCCGTAACTTTGAAAATTGGAAATTTGAGCTTAATTGTTTCTTTTTTCTTTTCTGCCAAGACCGTACGACTTACCCGAAGGTGTAGGGTATATTACTGGACGGCAGAGAAAGTGCCCCTCAATTTATACAGGAATTTAATGGAGCGTCGAGGATCGATCAGAGGACTGCGACGCGCGATCCCAGCCTATAATTAGGTTGATTGTTTGTTAACTCTGGTTGATTGTTTGTTCGACCAGACCGTCTGACCTACTACAAGATGTAAGGTATCTGTTTGGACAGCCTGGACAGTGTCATCCAATTTAGACCGGAACTCAGTGGGGGCGGCATTCATAGGGACCCTACACTCCCTTCATTGCCACCAATCTCTCGGAAGGACTTATGGACCCACATATTTAACGTGTTCGTATTTTGCGTGAACAAGGGACAGTTTGGGCAGAGCCGGAAATTAAACTTGGGTCGAACGAGTTGCATCCCCGCACGCTAACCCTTGGGTTGTTCCCCCCCCCCCCCAGTCTATTATTCGAGTTTCCATGATCAGGGTTTATCGAGGTATTAGTGAAAAACGAACCTCCACAGAGATAGAATTATACAGACAATATTTTTATAGTCAATTCATTTGTAGAAAAATATATCATGTTGCTTAGCAACGGAATTAAATCCAATGTATTTTTACAGCAGACGATTTTATTAAATTTTTTCAGATTTAAATAATAAAAAATATGTATATAATTATAAATTTTATTTAGTTGATTGGCTTCCAATGGCTAAACCCAAATTAGTCTAATTTTCAAAGTTAGATAAAAAATATCCCTACTTTAAATGCCTGGCTACGCCAGTGAAATCTTCTAGTTCCATATATAGTCAAAAGTAGATATATCATCCTAAAATTTTTATATTTTTATGGCACCGAAATCCTGAATGAACCTTCTTAACTGCGTCATTAGTTAAGAGCCCTTTTGAAGGTGACATGTCCCCATCTTCACAAAAGACGGTTGGAGACGTGATAAACTGCACAGGGTTCTGAAAAGAATCTTGAAAAGGCTTACTTCACCGACTGATGGTTACTGCATCCTAACACATATAAATAATGCTGGAAGTGCCGGTGAAACTTATGATTTAATCACACAAGTTGCGGAGATTTCTATATATAGCTTTAGTTGATGTGAACAATCAACTGTGCTTTTTCACTCTATTGTATAGAGAAAATATTATTTCTCTGGATTTTTTTTAAATTCGAGATGTTAACGGATAGGCACGTTCTAAGACCTTTTGAATTCATTTTGAGTACTTTCAGAAAGATGGTCAGCTGTGTGTACACTGTAAAACAAATGTGAAACATTTGTTCAGCTTTCTCAGCTACTTTGTTGATAATTTCGGCAAACTGATAAGAAACACTACAATTACAGGCGTTCATGACATTTCCAGCTTCATTTCTGAAATATTCAGCTAATTATCGTTTGCCGAAGCGTTATTTTTTGTATTTTATATATATATATATATATATATATGTTATCATAACTATCAGGAACTTTACTCCCATTAAGGACAGCTGGTTTCCCTAAAAATTTCTGTAACATGCTTGCAAATGTTTTACAGTGTATGTTCAATTTTGTATATGTGTATACAGGGTGTCCCAAAAAGATTGAAACACGCTTTAATTCTTTATCTGTTGGAGATAAGTAGACTATGTAAATTGCAAAAATGCTGAAAGTAAGGTAGGAAATAAGACTACGTTAATGAAATAGTCCTCCCATTAATTTTCAAAAAGTTACACTTTTTGAATTTTTATACGACCCCCTGAGACAAATTTGGTCACTCAGAAAATTTTTATTTTTAATGCAACAAGATCATTAAAAAAACTGCATATCTGTATCTTCAAAATTGAGCGAGTTATATTTAATAGAAAATTGTACATTGTGAATGGGGACCCTATATCAAATTAGAAGTGTAAATTTGTAACATATCACAAAAAAGATAACACTGGATGATAATACATAGAATACCCAACCGCGTAATGAGTACTACTGCTTTATGTGATCTCTGTTTGTGTAATGCTTTATTTAGATGCATTTGTGATAAAAAATTTTGACACATATAAACATATTTTTGATCTAAGCAATTTCCATCGTCAATCTAATTATGATGCCTATTTTCACTGATGAAACAGCCTTTCACATGGTACGGAAAAGTGGCATAAGTCAGATTTTTTCCTTTATTATAATTCAGTTGATTTTAAAAATACAGATATGCGGTGTTTTTAATGATCTTGTTGGATTAAAAATAAAGAAATTCTGATTGACCAAATTTGTCTAAGGGGGTCGTATAAAAATTTAAAAAGTGTAACTTTTTGAAAATTAATGAGAGGACTATTTCATTAACGTAGTCTTATTCACTACCTTACTTTCAACTTTTTAACACTTTCCAACAAAGTTGAAAAGTGTTTATGACTTTGTTCATTCTGTCTGTCTGTCTGTCTGTCTGTCCGTTAGCACGATAACTGCCGTAAAAATGACTTAATCAAAATGAAATTTTAGTATGTTGTTCAGACGGTCTTTAGAACCTATGGGAATATAAATGAATAATATCACCCAATTAGTTTTGGATTGAACCCGGGTCGAAAAAATGAAATACATTGAGCCCTATGGGACCTAATTTTTCAAACATTTTTTAAGCGGATTTAAAATTCACAAATTGCTTCGAAAATTTTAGGTAATATTCAAATTGTTCCATAAAATATATAAAAAAAAAATTCAGCGAAATATATTCAGTAGTTTTTTAAATAAAAATTAAAATAATAATTACACCTCTTATATGAAACGATCACATGACCCACTTCAAAATGATATATGGCATCCATCTTGTTTCAAAATCGTGATTTTTTTAAGTACTTTTTAATTCATATTGAGTGTTGCATCCGTTCTAAAATTACTTTATTTTTGCTTAAATTCTGTGCATCTACATACTGAAACAACGCAATGACAATATATTTGAGTTTAAATGCTCATCTAAATTTGATTATTTCTACAACTAAGCCTATTTTTCACCTATGTAAAATGTAAACAGCAAAATATATAGAATGAGTTGTATTAGAACTCCTGTATTTTTTTAACACAAAATAATTTAGTCCATGGAGTCTGCATGGCTGATATGAATGAAATATTAATTGATTTCATAAAGAGAAGGACGATTTTTTTCGATGAAGTTTCAAGCATAGAGTTTAATTTTTTGTAGCTCCATGGTCTTAAACAAAATGTTTAAATAAAATAAATTATTATAGTATTGTGATGAATGAAATGAATGGGAGAAAGTTATGAATGAAATCCTGTTTTTATAGAGAGATCCAGGCGTGTTATTTTTTCTATGACGTCATTTGAATTAATTTCAGTTGTTTTCGATGAAGTTTTCAAATATAATAAATTATCGTAGTATTATGATAATTCTAAAACTATTACCGAGGAATGTATAACATTTTAGAGATGTTTAAACCAGGCAATTTATATTTCAATGCCGTCATTTGAATGAAGTTCATTTTTTTCGATGAAGGTTTAAGTTTTCAAATATAATAAATTAATGCAATATTGTGATAAGTTTCAAAATATTACCGAGGAATGTATTGCATTTTAGACTTGTTTAAATAAAATTGCATTGAAGTCGGAAAGTGTTTCATAATCAATGCTTTAAGCATGATTGATCTTTCTTGTTGCAATTTACATTGACACATGAGAGATGTTGACAGAATAACTCAAGAGAAATAAATGCACTTACCGATTTCGAATTTTATGTGTAGATACATCATGTAAATTACTGGAATTTGGTAGAATGTTTAATAATTCTAATAATTAGAACGGAAATTATTCGAATTTTATGATTTTAGTTGCATTATTTCCCTTGGAAAACAATGATAATACGTGGAATAATGATGGTTGTATATGGTATATATAGGTAATTGATAATTGAATTACTATGATTGTTGATAGTATCAAAATCGTTTATATTGACACAAATATCGCATCCATTGAATTCTCGAAAATGTTGCCAACTTGAAGAAAAAAATCCTTTAATATCCTGTATTGAGCCCAAACATGCCACCAACTACACTATTCATGCATATAAGGAATTACTGGAATTTCCATACTTTTATTTAATAAGCACAATAAACTTTGTGCGAAGGATAAAAAAAAACTTGAGCAACGTGTAAAAGTTCAAATAGCACTATAATTTGTTATTTGTGCTTTTATAGGTTGCTCAAGTTTTTTATTTTATCCTTCGCACAAAGTTAGTCATAGCAACCTATAAAAGCACAAATAACAAATTATTGCGTTATTTGAGCTTTTATATGTTGCTCAAGTTTTTCTCATACATTTTAAAATATTTTTGGAAATATATTTAAACAATTTGCAAATTTAAAGAAAATGATTCTTATACGATCTCACTCATTTCACTGCTATTTCCTTTTCCTGATAAAAATGTATCTCCCTACGCATATGACCCGAAGCCCGATTCACTGGCTCTTCCAAATTCTTGCCCCCGGGCCGCACTTTTCAATCTTTTTTGTGAAGGTCAATGCCGTTAAGTGCAAAACGTGCCCAGCCTATACAAATAGCTGTATACGGGATGCGCCCTGAGGAAGAGGTTAAACGTAAATGGGCTGACGTGTGTGCCCTTTCCGAGTCCCCGGCATGCAAACACTGTTGCCACAACGTGATATGAAATTCCACACTTGGCGTTATTTACATGCGAAGTAATCATAGGAGCTTATCATTGATTAATTATGCAATTTAGTTTTGATCGGACAGCTCAAGAATGCAGTCAACAAATCATTATGCATAATAAAAGCGTCCCGACTCGACGTACAACAGAGTTTTGTTTCTAATTTAACTACGTAATTTGCGAAATAGATTATCACAAACTCTCGAAAATAAAACCGTGTACTCAAATATAATGTAAAATAAAAGGTCTATACAATATACTATAATATGCATTTTCTGTCTAAAAATAACTGTTCCTGAACCTGAACCTGTTAGAAAAATAAATAAATAAATTAATAATAAATAAACTTAGTACAGTTTCACAGGAAAAAATCTCCATGGATTTATGATTCTCTATTTCATTTCCAAGCGTTTCAAGGCGATAAAATTAACTGAGAAAATAAACATATTTTACATATTTTAGGATGACACGGAGTTATTGATGAAATCCGATAAACAAAGAGTTTAATGAAAAAATAACTGCAGAAATCTAAAATAATAACATTTTATTTTTTATTATCGTTTGTTTTGATGCGAAAAAAAATCACTGAATAAATCCAATTAAAATAACATTCTGTTTTGACTTCGTTCTAATGCGGGGGAAAATCACTGAATAAATTCAATAAAAATAACATTCTGTTTTGACTTCGTTCTAATGCGGGGGGGGGGGGGGGGGAAATCACTGAATAAATCCAATAAAAATAATATTCTGTTTTCACTTCGTTCTAATGCGGGGGAAAATCACTGAATAAATCCAATAAAAATAACATTCTGTTTTATTTCGTTCTAATGCGGGGAAAAACCCTGAATAAATCCAATAAAAATAACATTCTGTTTTACTTCTATTGCTTTTTGACAAGAAAAATCCATTGAAGAAATGTCAAAAAATAACATTGTACTATTTTTTATATGATTCTAAAGAATTCCAGCAAGAATACATTTCCATTTCATTTACATATATTTTAAGATGAGCAAATTGAGAAAATTCAATAAAAATATTATATTTTATTTCCAAGAATTTTATGGCGGTAAAAAGTCATTGATTTCCATATTGTTTCTAATGCCGAAAGATTAACTGCAGATATCTAAAATTAATAATATTTTATTTTATTTTCATATGTAGGAAATATTTATTAAATAAATTCAATTAAAATAACATTCAATTTCATTTCTATTGTTTTGAGGAATTAAAAATTCAGTGACAAAGTTCAATCAAATTTTCTAATTTTACTTCCACATATTTAAATGGCGGGAAAAAGTAATAGGCAAATTGTACTAAAAGTAATGTCATTTTGAATATTATTAATAGGAAAAAATTAACTGAATAAATTCAACAAAAATCGCATTCTATTTCAGGCAAGAACATTTTACTGAGGAGGTCTAATAAAATTATTCTATTTCACTTTTAAATATTTTAATGTGGGAAACTACTGTATAAATCCAGCAATTAAACCTCTATTTTATTTTCATATTTGTTAAAAGGAAGAAATTTAATTAGAAATAATCCACCAAAAACGAGATGCTATTTTATTTTCACATATTTTAAAGCGAGAAAAATCCACTGAAGGAATATGACAAAAATAACTGAAGAAATGTTACAAAAATAATAACAAAAAATCATGTCTCATATTTTAATAGAAAGATACTTTCACTGAGGAAATCTCCCCCTCCCCCTAATATATATATATATATATATATATATATATATATATATTCTATTACACTATTACAATTTTAAATATTCTAATGCGAAAGAAGAAAATCCCACTGAATAAATCCAATAATTTAAATTCTATTGCATTTTCACATGTGTTAAAAAGGAGAAAATTAACTGCAGAAATAAAAAAAAATAACATTTTATTTCCTTTCTAATTATTTAAAAGGGAGGGGAACGATCCGTAGAGATGCAACAACAAATGTAAAATATCATTCCACGTCCGCGTTTTTAAAAAGGCGGGAAAATTCCAGTGGTTGCCTTGTTATAGAAGTGTTAAACGAAATGGCGGAGGATAAAAATAACGCCGCGGGACGGATGTCTGCGGTCTTACAAGAGCAGCGATGCATTAAAACGTGTTACTCGACCAGAGAATGTTTTTTTTTTCTTTTCGCTGAAAAAAACATTTTGTTCCAAACATTTTGAGTTTCACCTCCACGCATACTGATATCGTTATGTGCAAGATGAAAACGCTTCCATTACTTTTACTTCAAGGCATAGAATATGTTAAGTATGTCGACTTAGAAGAACTAAATATCGTTCCAGTATAGGGATCCAACTCGTACTTTCAAATTATTAGATTCTGCGAGTTACATTGCTTCAATTAAATCTGTTCGCCTAGTGAGAATTAAGGAATTCGATTATAATTCAAATTAAGTTCAAGATGCAATTACTAAAGATTTAACTATAATTTAATATTCTTAACTAAAACTAACCACTACTGTTCTATGATAGAACTTTCTATTTACAAATGTATTTACACCTATATACACTTTGATACACTGGACAGACATAATACGTATTAATTATACAGATTCAAATCAATAACTGCTGAAGTTTCATTTCCAAAGTGCGCCAACATGGCAGAGTTGGCTGGTTTGGCAAACCATGATCGCTGTTTTGGTGAGTTGGCGATAGCGTTGGTTTTGTCCGTAACACTAGCAAAAGCTTTAAAAAGATATAAAGACAACCAAGTTCTTTGGTAGAAAGGTCTTTAAAATTAACACCATGATACATTAAATTACAATATTAAATTACGTCAAAGCACGCGTACTTCAGATGGTTAATATTAAAGACCTTTTTTACCAAACAACTTGGTTGTCTTTACTATATATTTTAAAGTTTTTGCAAAATTGGCGTGTTTCCATACTTATTGATCGTTCTAGCAGTTCAAAAAGGAGCATAGTGTCAAATGGCCAGGCAAAGATACGTGTGGTTTGAATCCCGGATGATGAGACATGAAAAATTTATATTGTGATAGATTTAATAATTCAAAAATCAAATTTCGATTTGAATCGAATGTCCATTTTTGTTCTATGGGGCCTAATTATTTTATTATAGAAATACCTAACGTTTATACTTCATGATCTTTAATTTCGGAAATATTTGGGTACTTAAGGACATTCCTAGGAAAAGCCTGTGCACACAAATGTGCTCTAGGAATAACATTTTTTTGAGACTTCACTGAACATTTGAAAAAAAAATCACTTTATTTAAACGGTTTCCCTCAAAAATGGTATAGTTGAAACAGTTTAAGATAATTTCAAGGCAATTCTGTAATTATTCTTACAAAAAACTTAGCGCAGGTATTATTCAATGGTATTATTCAATGGTATTATTCAGGTATTATTCAATTCATATTTTTATGAACGAGTGAAGTGAAGTCTATTCTCCATTCCTAAAGAAGCGAAATCAACATTTACCAGAATTTTGTTATCCCTTTTACTCAAAAACTACAATGGGTAGGAAGGTGAAATTTTGTTTACATATGTGAAATTGCACGCAGATTTGCGTAATCACAATTTCAATTATTAAAACGAAGTGTAACAGAGCGAAACGTCCATTTTTAAACTGCGCATGCTCAATACGCTTTCTACAAATAACAATTAAACTCTAATTTTTAAACAGTTAATCAAAGCGCGTGCACTTGCATGTATTGTGACTTACGCCTGCTAATATTAAATACGTTGCGATTTAAATGCGTTACTTTGATTTCATTCTTTTCCTGTATTCTAATTTGTTTAATTTAACATTCAAATCCTAAAAACTTGTATGCTTTTTTGTATTAGAATTCTCAAATATTGAAATTAATTTTTTTATAATTATTTGTTGAGTTAAATTTTAATTTGAAATCTTTCGCAGTTCGCATACTTCATATTTTGGAGTCCATTCAAAGCTCGGCTTTTTGCTAGTGATAAAATATGTGCGAACGCAAAAAAAAAAACGATTCTTATAATAATATATTAATATTTAACCAGGGGGAAAATACCAATTACTGCACCATGCAGGGTGTGGATGTGCTGTCTGAAATTGGAACTTTCGGTATTCGGTGAGATTGTGAACTAATCTTCTAAAATGGCTATTCGAAAGTAATTTACATTATCTTTATATCTGCGGGTTAAATAACCTTATGAACATAAAAAGACAATGCATCTATATATTAAAACTAGCAATTTCTACCCGCGCATTGAACTAGTGGTTGTTAAATGTAACAACTACGCACTTCATAAACAACTACACACTTATTAAAAGTTGTCGATAACTTCTCTGAAATTCAAAAACCCTTTCAGATTCAAATGTAAAAACGGCGTACGTTTTATAATTCTATTAACATGATAAATGGAAAAATAATTTAATGTTTTCTTTTCCATGCGCGATAAAATGATTTAATTGTAACAGTTAGACAAATTACATCGCGTTATATTTATAAGTAATTTCTTTCCATTGATGGCTGAAAAATAATTTCAAATTGCGTTTTTCTTGTTTCTAAAAGGCAAAGTTTTGTAGTTTTTTTTTTTTTTTTTTAACAAAAATCCTTTTGTATCGTCACCCCAATTTCGAATTGTCGAATTTTTCGATTTCTTTCATTGATCTGGAAATTGAGAGGCAGGGCCTAATTAAAGCACAGGCCTCCAGAGCCGTGGCCCTGGACTCCCCAAATTTTAAAAGACCCCCTAAATTTTGTATATGATAAAAAATTGAAGTAGAAATAGTTTTTAATTTATTTAAAACTGATAAAATTAGTTTTTATTTTAAATTATAAAATATGTTAATAATTTAAATATTATATATCCTTTAAAATTTTAATATATTACCCCGAAATTAAAAGTTTGGAGGTTTTTAGCATGTACAAAAGGGCCTTCGAAACTATGATCCTGATCTTTGAAAGTTATGTGTTGATGTCTTGCATGTGTTTGAGTATGTCGTGAGTGGTGCCGGGGGGGGGGGGGGCGAATTAACAACAGGTCCTGAGCCCTAGTTTGGCTTGATCAGGTCCTGCTGAGAAAAGCAAAACCAAGACTCTAGCTAAGAGTGAAAGTGCTTAATATAATTAAGCAAAGTGGTTTTAAGTTTCTTTTTATTATCCCTTCAAACTGTCGCTCTTAATTCGAAATTTTCGAATTATTAGAATTTCTCGTTGACTTAAAAGCCGAGTCGAATTTAACGAGACCAAAACCAAGATTGGCTAGAGTGGAAGTATTCGAAACTGGTTTCAAGTTTTTATTGTAATATTATTATTATTCTTCCTGCGAAGCGTCCCCCCCCCACCCCCACCCCTAATTCGAATTTTCCGAACTATTAGATTTTTCCGTTGACCTAGAAAATGAGACGAAGAGAATGGAACCCAAACCCAGATTCTAGAACGAGTGAAAGTGTTGGATAAATTTGAAAAACAAAAAATGGTTTTGAGTGTTTTTATTATCTCGTCGCACGGAAACCCCTAATTCAATTTTCAAAAAATTCAGATTTTTCCTTTAGTCAGGAAAATGAGGCGGATCGAATGACATCAAAACCAAGAATCTAGCTGTAGTAGAAGTGGTCGATAATTTTGATATGCTACCCAATCATACAGTGAGTCAGTCAGCCAGTTCCTGTATATTATATAGATATC
The DNA here is from genome assembly GCA_951213105.1 of Amaurobius ferox. Classification (NCBI taxonomy): domain Eukaryota; kingdom Metazoa; phylum Arthropoda; class Arachnida; order Araneae; family Amaurobiidae; genus Amaurobius; species Amaurobius ferox. Next base: position 62,243,257 of record OX578143.1, on the reverse strand, counting down.
TTATATATTAAAATATTTTACAAAAATCATTAAAAGTTCTTTTTTAAAAATTGGCAACAGCTTAGAAATGTAGGTTAATTGGATTCATTTTGCTTATATGTGTTAATAGGAAGTATTATAATGCGATTAACATGAATAGAATACTTCAAATTATCACTTTTCTTATGTACTATTTAAAGAAGATCGAAGCAGATTGATACAATTTTATGTTTTTAATTTTCGCATTTACTTAAAAAGAAGCTCAAGAATATTAAAAGGTACTTTTTTTCTTCCTCTATCGATTTCGCGAATTAAAATTTATGATAACAGAATTAAAAACTTATGAAAGACTGTTCAGTTATCCAAGTAGAAGCGTATCAATTTGCCCCCTACTCTACCTCAACCCTGAAGAAAATTGATAGCAATAAAAGAAACGTTATTGTGATAGCAAAAAGAAAAAAAAAGTGAACAACTATCGCTTTATGAAATGCAGATCGTTTTTCAAATATTAATGAAAAAATAGGGGAGTCCTCAAGATAGTTATTTACTTATTAATTTATTTATTTTAATTTTTGCGAGATGGCAATGTTTTATGATGCGATATGTCTTTAGATGAAAAAGATATGTTTCTAAAATCGTAAATTGAACAAAACTTTAAATAATTAATGTGCGTGTTATTGTGTGCAATTAAACTCGATTTAATGGATTATGAAAAAGTGACGAAAAAGCGAATTTGAGGCTGTAGGGAAAGTCACGCGCTGCCCACATTAGATTTTTCATTCTATATTTCAAAATGAACAATTCTTTTAAGTATTATTTTAGACAATTTACAACTACTTTTAGCAATTTATTCTGAAGTATACTACTCAACTTCACACCACTATTTCACCGGTCACATCTAACATCATCTATGCACGTGACTCTGTTATATCTTGGCCATTACACGGCAATATTTAACCATTACTTTAGAGAGGAGTAAAAATAAAGTGTGGTTCGGGTCATCCGTAAACTAGTTTCCGGTGGTTGACGGTTCGAATGCGGGTCAGATGGGACAAGAGGAAGAGAGTGGAGGGGGGGGGGGGGGGGGGGTTCGGAATCAGGTAGATCCCTCCTTTTCACCTGAGGAGGGACACAGGTGTGGGAAGAAGAGGAGGCTGACCTTGAACGGATGACACCTTGGAGTTAGAGAGTTTTTATATATTTTTTTTTTCTGATAAAGTAAAAAATCTGATGTGGGCAGCACATGATTTTCCCCACGACTGAAATTCATGATCCATGAAATTGGATTTTATGGATTCTTAGTTGATATCATATTCAATTTACAGTTTTAATACGCATTTTCTTTTTATTATACAACTTAATAAATTTTAAAACGTCGTTATAAATAACGTAATTACTTTTAATTTATTCAATTTTAAAACCATGTTTTCCAAATTAAATATAATAATAAACTTATATATAATAATATAAATATAATAATATAAATAATAATATAGTAATAATATGAGTATAATAATATAAAAATGCTTAAATATAAACAATATTTCAAAAACTGTTCGCCCAAGAGTAATGAAGTTTATCTTATTCTTATCGTCGTTAAAAATTACGCATAAAATGAGTCTTAAATGAATACTTTTAAGCATAATCACTTTTGAATTTCAGATTTTAACGGTCATTTTGTAAAAAAGAAAAACACCAACTCTTCCTTAAAATATTAATATCTCGAGAATGACCCGTCCTAGAATATTGAGCATTGTCTTATTTATATATACTCGTATATATATATATATATATATATATATATATATATATATATATATATATATATATATATCTTATCGCTAAAAATTACATATAAAACAAACATTTAATTAGTTTTTAATGTCGACTGTTCACTCTTTAGTCTTGCTATTTAACATATTTGTATTATCATATTTAGTCTTATATTTCAGATTTTTACGGGTTGTTTTGTAAAAAAAAAGGTAGGTGTTCTTTTTTCGGAATCATGCCAAATTCTAATCAGCACTAGGTAACCCACAAGTGACTTATATACGAAATATTGTAAAGTTTCGTTGTTTTGAGCTAAGGTGGGCACACACACACACACATACACAGACTTTACGCTAAAAATAGGTTTTCGTGTTCTGGAGTACCAGAAACATGTAGAACCGTCGAAAAGTTGAGTTTCGATTTTCGACACGATTTTAATACTTTTCCATGTATTTTAAAAAAGTAAAAGTGAGATGTCCAACACAGTATCTTCACTACATATCTATACATTTAGATAGTGGAGAAAAACAGTAGCATTAATTAGAGCTTTTTTGTTATTAAATCTTGCTAATGATCAATTGGCTTATTGTTGTAGCTTGTCGAAATGAGCACACCGAATTTCACGTAATTCGTTTTATTATTTCGAAAGGTATCGTGATCTCTATAGAAAAGTAAAATTTCTAGTTTGTCGAGATCGGCTCATGATAATTACTAAATAATAATGTGCATACTTTAAAAATAAAGACAATAAAAAATGACTAAAAGTCATTTATTAAAATCTCCTTTTAATAAATGACTTTTAATAAATGACTTTTAATGATTTTAATAAATGACTTTTAATGACTTTTAATAAATGACTTCCGTGCTAAAATTACACGGCCATGTACTATATACCGCTTTCAGGCATTACTATGCTCTTCATCAGTGGCGAAGCGAAAATAAGTGGCGAACATGTGCTTAAATACAGGCCATAATCGCCAGAAAATATTTACATATTAATCATTTTACATTTCTAAAGGTTTAACATGTAGTGAGTCGAGAACGAGACGCTAAGGGTCTGAACGGGATCAAAATTGCAAATAGATTCATGGTAAAGATAAATAAAAAAGGATTTATAAAGTAAAATATGAACCGTGGAATTTAAAATTATTTTTGAGAGATAAAATTGGGGACATCGTACACCCCAGCCTGACACATAAAGTTATATTTAAATTTATCTGAACGAATACGATTAAATAACGTAGTAACGGTGGAATGGGCAGGCTTAAACATAAATTCATGGCAAAAAGGAATAAGAGGACGAAAAATCGCTGGGTGAAAAGGAAGACTAGAATTATACGGTATAAGATCAGAAACAGTAGCAAGGTTAGTGGCAGGATGAATAAAATTATAGTAAATATGGGAAACTATTTTATAAATAAACTCAAAAAAGTAAGCGGTCTCATAGCCAAGGTTAAAGATAAAGTAAATTTCAGTAACTAAAGCCGAAATATATGAAAAAATGTTAAATGCAGGATTAAAATAAGCGTTAAAAGAGGCTTTTTCGCCAATAATGATGATTATGTGGATTCCTTGAAGAAGTGTATTGCCGAGATGGCTTACATTTACGTTAAAAAATGCCTTATTGATTGCTAAACCTAAAAAATCTTCCGATCCCCCCCCCCCACTATTAAATCTGCTGTTTTTCGTACTTTTCATCAATTTGTTCATCTATTTCGGCTTTAGTTACTGAAATTTACTTTAAGTGAATGTATAGCATTGGAGCAAGAAATCTGCGGGAAAAGGCGACTTTAGATTCAAAACGTGTAATATCCCGAGAGTGGCGCAAGCTATAATTCTGTGAGCTTTGTCATTTGCTTTGAAATAAGAATTACACATAAAATGGATATTTTCCCATAGTTTGGGCTTACTGGCAATTAATAGGCTTCTAACAGTTAAATTGATTGGAAAAATCGAACCACATTTTGTTCAATCTGTCCGAATGAAAGCGTTCCACGTTGAGAAAATTCTAATATCCGGAGAATGGCACAGGATAATTTCCAAGCAGTGGTTACCGTTCATTTCAGATTAAAAGTGTTTATAAGCGGCATTCATCATTTGACAACTGTGAGTTTATTTTATATTTTATGAAATTTTTCATTTCAGACCAAAAACATAAAACATTTAGAGAGTGGCGCATGTTAGTATTTTATAAATGGCAGTATTTACTTTTGAATTAAAATAAGCACATTCATTTTTAAGTATTAAAAGTAAGTGCGTATTATAAGCACAAATTATGAAAATACGAATGTATTTTCGTAACATATTATACGCTTAATATAAATAATTTTGTAGTCTTGTGTATTCATTATATGATTGTAATATAATTTAAAAACCAAGCAATTTAATCTAGCATTTGTACTAAAATAGAAATTGTATTAGCCTGAAGTTTTAATCTACGATTTTTACCGAAATCTTAAAGAAAGCATTGTTCTCCAACATTAAAATTATTTTATATTAACACTGTCATTTTCCCTCTTCTTTAATTGAAAATAGTAATTTACAAACTCTTCAGACAATTTCTCTTCAAAAATCTGGTTGAAACGCACTTTCATTTTGAGTGCATATGAACATCTTTTTTATTTATTTTCAATTTTTATAAAAGCGGTCATCTTTCCCCATTTTTAACAGCGGTGTCTTTAGAAAACAAAATAATTCCTTAAATATTCATTTTCAATGTTTGTAAAAGAGGTCGTGTTTTTTTTTAATTCTTTATACCAGCGGTGTTCTAAGAAAACAAAGGAATTGATTAAAAACTATTTATTTTTTAAACTTTCAATTAAAGAAAATTTTGTGTTTGATTTTAGACAAGCGATTGTTCCTGAATGATTAGTTTTTCATTTTCATACTGTAGTGAATATTGTTTTTATATTCTTTTGGTTTTTTTAATGATTTTTGAATTTTAGATAATAACAGAAATGTGCATTTTAGAACTTTCTCAACACGTAAAGGATTCCCGTCTATGTGTGTATATTACTTTCCCTGCAATAGATGGTAATGTATAGGGAAAGTATTGGAATCGTGTTGAAAATCGCATCTGTAGAGCACAAAAAATCTATTTTTAGCATGCCGTCTGTTTGTGTGTTTATCTGTTTGTTGTAGACGGACACACAAACAGACGAACTTTCTCAACACGTTTTAGAACCTTCTCAACACGTAAAGGATTCTTAGTATGTGTATATATTACTTTCCCTGCAATAGATGGTAATGTATAGGGAAAGTATTGGAATCGTGTTAAAAATCGCACCTCTAGAGCACAAAAAAACTATTTTTAGCATGCCGTCTGTTTGTGTGTCCGTTTGTTTGTTGTAGACGGACACACAAGCAGACAAGAAGGTTTGGCGTTCTTAAAAACTAGATGAGAAATTAGAGAAAGCTAGTAAGTCTTTCATTAAAGAAGCAGATGACTCACTTTATTAAAACATTTCTGATCAAACAACATTGACAGCGTTCTTCAAGTTCTTTAAATATAGATGATTCCTGAATTATCTGCATATTTGAAACCGCAATATCTCCAGACATAACAACAGTGACTTTATAAACCTTTATATTTAGGTTAATTTGAGGATCAAGTGTTTGTTTATGCTATCATAACTGGGTGTTGCCATTAGAAAATTTGAATTTTGTGCATAAATGGATATGAAGACGGTCCTTTATGCAAAAGTTTTCCATATGAATCTGTAGGAAATATGATTCCTTATCGAATGAAATTTGTTCTACTATGAGCGAATGAAAGGTGGTTCGTTTTATTTTTTTGCAGCTGTACATTTGAGTGGTATAATTTTTGAGTACAATAACTTTGCTTAACATTAAACTCACATATTACAATTAGTCAGAAAAGGATATCAAACCAGAACCTCTCCGTTAACTTTCAAGTAAGCTACATTTATGCTTGTATTGCATTTATGTTTGTGTTTATGTGTGTATTGCAGTGCTGTGTTAGCTCCTCTTAAACTGTTTTAAGTTAAAAATATGGACTAAAAATGATCGCATTCCTGCTCAAAATTCCCCATTAAAAAAAAAAACCTGGCATGTTATACATTTTTATTTATTAAAACAATAGTCTTTTTTTCTTCCTAATGGCAACTGTAAGTAAGAATTAAAAGCAGGAAACGTTGAACCAATCATTCGTGCACCATAGCTTCACGAGGCGATCACTGACGTGAGAACAAAACTCATTAAAGCAAGAATTTTAAATTTTTTCTGGTAGATATATTTATTTTCAATCCAGTAACGAATAATAATACAGAGCATTATTTTATACCCTCCCCCTATTGTTAAAAACATTGTAGATGCCCAAGACTGCAATGAAGCGACTTCTTCCCTATAACTGGGTGTTGTAAAAATCAAGGAAGCGCTCAACTGTTCATACATCACCCGTAGTTTCACGGTCATTGGCGGTCGTCAGCACGGTATGAGCAATGTTAAGACGAGTGCACACAAAACTCCTTAAGGTAAAGATTTTAGAATTTTTCTGGTAGATGAATTTGCTTCTAATCTAGTAATGAAGTAGATGTTTTTTTTTGCCCTGCTACAAAATCCAAGAATATTACGGTGTGTGCCTTTTAATATGCATTGTATAAAATTAAGAAAGTTCTAAACGAATCATATAAGATGGATTCGAAACAAATATTTCCGCAAGAAAAATTCTAAAATCCTTGCTTTGAGGTGTTTTGTGCTCGCTTATCACTTTATTACCTGCACATTGCTATATAGCTATTTTGTAGATGTCCGTGATGTTTCGAGTTTCTAGGATCAAGGGTGATCGAGGTATTAATAAAAATCTGACGTGAGCAGCACATGGCTTTCCTTATATAATGCAATGGATTTACTCCTTTTACAGTCAAAGAATAATGTACTGTAAGATACACGATACTGTGTTTCTGACGTTAAATTGTACATTTGGCGATTTTCCGAATGACAACATGTAAAACTCTTTTAAAGTTCTCAATTAACTTATATTTCGCGCAACTCTAAATAAACAATTATCAATATTGATAGCATCCTCAATGAGCAACATAGTTCATATATTAAAATGTTTTAATAATTAATTCATCAATTATGCCTCATCTGCATTAATTTAGCGTCATTTTTGCAATTTGTTCGATATTTTCGTCAATCTGGGGTGAAATATCGCCAAATTGGCGATACATCGCTGGATTATTCTCCAAGTTCGCCAAATGCATCAGTAAGTGTTACAGACAAACGGAGAGAAAAGCATTTCTTATATACTAGAAGGTATGCGCGTCATATGACGGAAAACAGATTTTGCGAAACGTTACTCCCCATTTGGCGTTATTTTGATCAATTTGGCGACATTTTTGCGACTTTTGTTACATTTAAAATAGTCGTCAAGTTGTCGAAATCCCACTAACTTTCACGCCAAGCGTTACGAACGGACGGACAAAGAAATGGGTTATTCTTACAGTCTACTCTTATGTTCTTTCCAAGATATTGAACTGAATTAGTCAATCGTTGATTTAGAGTAGGTTTCATCTATTTGGTGAATTTTCATCAATTGTGTAACATTTTCGTCAATTTGGCAACATTTAAAATGCCAGTAAGTTGGAGATATTCCGACAAATTTCGTTACCAAAATTTTGCCAAACGTTATGGATGGAAAAATAGGTTATTCTTGTAGTAGATACTTATATTCTTTCCAAGATATTGAATTTTCGTCAATTAGTCGCAATTTTCATTGATTTAGTCTCATTTTTATCAATTTAACGAGTTCGTTAATTTGGCAACATTTAAAAAAGTCGACAAGTGGGCGATATTTCGCCAAATTCGTCACTAAAATATCGCCAAACGTTATGAACGGAGCAGATAAATGGCTATTGGCGTTCAAATACAAAAGTATTACCCAAAGTATATTTTCTTATGCATGGAACGAGCTAGATCCACGAGAATGATGTCACCCAATTTATCGTATAATATTACATATGAAAAGTGAGCATATTTCACAATAGTTAATATTTTATTTTATGTGAGTTTTTGATACATTTATTTGAAAAATGTGTAATATCTGGAGAACGGTTCATGGTAGCTTTCTAAAGTTTATGCCAATCGTTTTCTAAGGAAAAATTACATAAGTAATGACTATTTTGCGTAATTTTATTAAACGTTTTGAATTTTTGATGACTTTTGTTAAAATTTCACTCGAAAATTTAGAGAGGTTCTATACCGGTAACAACATTCGATAAAAACAATAGGCTGCCAGTATTCATGGATTGTGATTTTTGTATCAAATTTCTTTCGAATCGCTCCATTCGTTCATGAGATATCGTCTCCACAGACTCACTGATACATACACACACATACTTTCACACACACACAGACGTCACCTCAAAAGCTTTTAATTCGTATTCAGGGATGCTTGAAGCTTGCTTTCCCGTCGAAAACTCGAATTCGAATTTTCAACCCGTCACAATACTTTCCTTATTTTTTTATACTATGTATATAAGGAAAGTAAAAAACGAATTTCGCAATATTTTTTCTCGACAATATTTTTATCACCAATTCATTTGAAGAAAAATATGTTATGTTGTTTAGCAACGGAATTAAATCCAATGTATTTATACAGCAGACGATTTTATTAAATCTTTTCCGATTTAAATAATAAAAAAAAATGTATATAATTATAAATTTTATTGGAATTGCATTTTTGACTGGATTATATCAAATAAGACCTTCGGATTTAGAGATTACAGAAAAATTATTGATATTTTCAATTGCTTTATTTTGGCAAGGTCTTTTCAAACTCACCGTGTTTAACTCATATATTATGTTTAGCCGATTGCTGAAACAGAATAAAAGTAGTACTGATATATCTTCTAATACCATTCTGGAGCTTTCATTTTGGTATAGATTGATCTAATCTCATATTTTTTATAAATTTGTTTCCAAATGGGACCAGGATGTTTTATTATTCAGATCTGCACATCAAGATAATTTTGTTTAGCAAGAACAGATATTCTTATACTTTTTACGATAATTAAATTAAATTTTTAATAGAATGTTTTAAATAACAATATCATTTAGAATATTATAAAAATTTACACATAATTGTTAATTTCAATATTTCTTATAATATATTCCTTACGAAGAATGGGTGTAGTACTAGTATACACACGCACACACACACACACTCACACACATATAATATATCTCTCTCTCTATATATATATATTTAAAAGAGTTTTTGCAATTAATAGAAAATCAAAAAATAGATGGTTGAATTCTAAAGTAATTAGTAATTGTAAATGTATTATTAGATGAGGTAATAGAAGTAAGAATATAGAAATCAGAATATATAACTTTCAGCATGATATTGCGCAAAGCAGCTAATAACATAATGGATTTATAAATAAAAATTGAAATTTTTCAATCAAAAACTATGCAAATTACAGTAAGTACAAAAAAACCCACCTCTAGCATATATGTTACAGATAAGTAACTATAGACCAAGACTAAGGATAAAAATATTAGGTAACTTATCACAATAATCGTATGGGGATGAGGGGATTATTAGTATACATGAATCACAATTAAATAGGTATATATGTATAAATAAATATAAATATATCAAATGAAAAAGTAAACACGGAAAAAATGAGAAAATGCAATTATAATTAGCTCAAGATTAAAGATCAATACATGGAGTACAACCAGTTGAAACTACAAACAAACAGAGGGGAAAAAAAAAAAGGCGGTTAGTTCGAAATTGCATTCTCGTCAGGACAGCCATACAATTCGAATTAAAACCGATGGAATAGCCAGTTTCTGACAATGGCGATAGTATTTGACAGTGGACACCATTGGAACTGTCTACTGGCTAGTGGAAGGAGAAATAATAAATACCAAATGAATAAAAAACCAGAAATACAAAAAACAGAGATACAAACCCACATGCACAGCCACCACGTGTGAATCCTTAGTCTTGGTCTATAGTTACTTATTTGTAACAGATATGCTAGAGATGGGTTTTTATTTTGTACTTACCGTAATTTGCATAGTTTTTGATTAAAAAATTTAAATTTATATATATATATTTATATATATGTATATATATATATATATATATATATATATATATATATATATATATACACATACACACACACACATATATATATATATACATATATTAAGTACATTTATATTATTATATATTCTTATTCCTTTTCATTACATTGTATTCTCCTATAAATACCCAGCCACACGCTGGTATATTTGATTATATTTGATTTTAATATGTGATTTCTTATATATCTGATCCAATTTATATTTTCTTCTACGTCGAGCAATGTGCATTATTTCTGTAATACAATTTACAATAATGCACACAGAAACGTAGAATCCGCATTAACGAAAAATGTATGGCCCTTGATAAGGTATATGATTTCGGAAATGTTTTTCACTTTATTCAATTTATTCAATTTCAAAAAACATTTTGTGAATCTCCAACAATGTGTGATCTCTAAACTGCTCAGAGGTTCCAAACCACCCGACGACCAGTATCAGGTCGGGCAAGGGTAACAACCGCTCGTCAAGACCGATATTTGGGGATAACTGTGGGACGTTAGAGGAACCATTCTGCCAGACAACTGGGTTCAGCCCTGACAGCCGCCACAGGAGTCACTGTTTCGAGACAAACTGCTTACAGGAGACTCAGACACGTTGGTCTCTATGCCAGATGACCAGCAGTTTCCATCCCCATGACGTCTGTACAGAAATGCGCGCGTTTACAGTGGAGTTTGGAACATCGGCAGTGGAGTGGACAATAGTGGGGCAATGTCATGTTCAGTGACGAGTCCAGGTTTAGCTTGCAAACTGATTCTCGTCGTACCACAATCAGGAGAGAACGTGGAACGCGTTTTTATCGTTACACGGGGTCGGTTACCAGTCAAAGATGCAGAGACGAAGTCCTTGAGTCTACCGTTAGATTATTTCGAGATGCTATAGGTCCTGATTTCAAATTCATGGATGATAATGCGCCTCCTGACCGTGCGGCCTTGGTCGAAGACTTCCTTTAAACTGAATATATCCAGCACATGCAGTGGCCTGGAAATTCTCCTGATCTGAATCAAATGGAACATGTGTGGGATATGCTCGGGAGACATCTTGCAGTCCTCCGCTACCCACCAAGCTTCATTCTGTGATTGAAAACTGCTCTTCGCGAGGCTTGAATCCTTTTGAGCACACAACTCATCCAAAACTTCATCGAAAGTTTGGAAAATCGTTGTGCAGTATGCATGGCTACCCGAGGTTCCCACACACCGTATTAAACTGCAGTATGGCATTGTTTTAATGAGGTTAACACTCATATGTGACCCTTTTTATTTCAACCCTTTTCTTTGGATAATAAAAGTCGTTATTATCGTTGTTTAGCAATGTTTTCTTCTTCTATAACCCTATTACATCCACATACCGCGTTTCCTTCAATTCCGATGTAGATTTCCTGAAATTTTCACATGAATAGCAACTATGTCTAAGTTTTGGACATATATATATATATATATACACTCAACCTATTATTGTGCGGTGGATAGGGATTGCATAAAAAAACGCATAAAAAAAATCGCACAAAACTTCACGAGTAGCTATAAAAAATAGTTTTCGCAACACAATTAAAAAGTATTTTTATTATGCGGTGAATAGTGACCGCATACAAAAAGTCTCACGTAAAAAATAACTCAAAACCTTACGAAATAACTAGGAATTGCTTTTTTAAACGAAATCAAGACACGAGGCTTGGCAGCTACTTGGAATCTCGCCAAACCTTTTGGAATCTGATTTAGAAAATACACATGCGTACATTTTTAAATATTTATTTACGTATGTACTTATTTTACACATACAAAACGTATAACCATTATCCTTCGTAGTCTAAAAATAAAATTAAAAATACTAAAAATTTATATCTAAATAGAAAAAATAATAAATTTACCTTCAATTTACGCCTTGAAATGAATCTTATCTTAATGGTCCAGGAATGTGAAAGCACTTTGAAGGACGTCAATTAATATTAGATTTAAAAATTAAAACACACGTAATATTATTTTTTATTAAATCACTTTATTTAGCGGACTTGTCACTTGCGCAGATCAGAGACGAAAAAAAAGCTACTCTTTGCTCCTTTCAAGTAAACTTCTTCTACCTACTCGTTAAAACAAACAAAACAAAGCATGAGACTAGTCGCCAACTATCTCATTAGCAAAAAACCAACTCAGCGACCTAACGAGACACGCAGCCCGTTTCAGGAAAACCCGAACTAACACGATGCAGATGCCCTTCAATGTTTATTTGCGATCAATGCATTTTTGCTTTGCTACGCAAGAATTCCATCGCAATATGCTATTGAACATTTCATTTATTTACATGGAAATTCTTGTGCGTTCAACAATTAAATTATGCGATTATAGAATTCAATACATATGTAATGTAATTGGCTGACGCAATACTTATGTAATGTGATGAAAAAATTTATATCTAAATAGAAAAAATAATAAATTTACCTTCAATTTACGCCTTGAAATGAATCTTATCTTAATGGTCCAGGAATGTGAAAGCACTTTGAAGGACGTCAATTAATATTAGATTTAAAAATTAAAACACACGTAATATTATTTTTTATTAAATCACTTTATTTAGCGGACTTGTCACTTGCGCAGATCAGAGACGAAAAAAAAGCTACTCTTTGCTCCTTTCAAGTAAACTTCTTCTACCTACTCGTTAAAACAAACAAAACAAAGCATGAGACTAGTCGCCAACTATCTCATTAGCAAAAAACCAACTCAGCGACCTAACGAGACACGCAGCCCGTTTCAGGAAAACCCGAACTAACACGATGCAGATGCCCTTCAATGTTTATTTGCGATCAATGCATTTTTGCTTTGCTACGCAAGAATTCCATCGCAATATGCTATTGAACATTTCATTTATTTACATGGAAATTCTTGTGCGTTCAACAATTAAATTATGCGATTATAGAATTCAATACATATGTAATGTAATTGGCTGACGCAATACTTATGTAATGTGATGAAATACATATCAAAAATTGAAAAAACTAAATGGCCGATCAAACCTACTAATTTTTTTTATTGATAACTTCGTCAATTATGTTCCAGTTTGATTGAAATTTTCATATACCGCACAAAAAAAATCGCTCAAATAAAAAATCGCACAAAAACAGGTTTGAGTGTATATATATATATATATATATATATATATATATATAAATTGAAATTTTTAACCGAAAACTATGCATAAACTACGGTAAGTACAAAAAAACCCATCTTTAGCATATCTGTTACAAATAAGTAACTATAGACTAAGACTAAGGATAAAAATAGAAGGTAACTTATCACTATAATGGAAAGGAGGTGAGGGGAAGATGAATATAGAAAAATCCTAATTAAAAAGGTATATACATAAATATATATAAAATAAAAAAGCAAACACGAGAAGAATGATAAAGGAAATAATAAATAGCTCAAGATTGAAGATCAAGACATGTAGAACAATGAACTGAAACCACACAGAAAACGGCAGTTAGTTCGAAATTGCATTCTCGTCAGGACAGCCATACAATTCGAATTAAAACCGATAGAATAGCCAGTTTCTGACAATGGCGATAGTATTTACCATATATATATATATATATATATATATATATATATATTATAAAAATATAATATAAAAATCCATAGAATAGAGAGAAGTTGTAACTAAAAAACTCTAAAATATGCCTACAAATTAAAAAGAAGTATTAAATGGAGAATCAACAGTCACGAGGAAAATAAAATGCATATTTCTAGTCATCAAGCTAAAGATCATCAACAAATACAATGATGTGGATTCGAAAATAGAAAACCAAAAAACATAACTAAGCATTAAAGCTATACACGTGGATAAGCACTAGGCTTAAAAATTTGTTCATTTTGAAAAAAATGTTTTTCAAGTCCAAGTATGTAATCAAAATGAACACAAAATATGGTTTTTGAAGTAAGGGACAGATTATATCTTTAAACTCTTACTACTTAGATGACAAGCATAAAGATTGGAAATTATATAGGAGATAAAAATACCTGAAATATACTTCAAATGCCCTATATATATACATTGGTCATAATCTTGTAAAAGCAGATTTATTTAATACCCCAGACAAACAAAAGACTGTATAACCACTAAAGCAACCTCATTCTCACAAGACCAAACGTACTCAGAGATGAGTACACGCACAAAAACATATATATTAACTTAGACTTTAATTCTCAACTCAATGATCTCAATTTAAATGTCAAATACTAAGCATGTATTACATGTAAGATTAACAATACATTAGTAATGTAACTGTACTTTTAAATTACATTTCTTTCTTGCGCTAATTGTGACACATAAACAAGACGAAATTAAGTTGTCTATAAGAGTTAAAGGTGAACTTGAAGAGACATGCAAAACATACCTTCTAGAAATACTTATTTTCATTATATAACCTTGTTACTCTGTACAGAATGTTTTATTCCACCTCTAAGAACTACAAAACCTCCATGAATAACGGAGAAAAAGTACATGACATTTTCTGCAGAAGCGTTTATTTTGAATTTATCTTTTTTATATGTTCGATGCACGAAAAAATCACGCATTTCCCAATTACAGATTACCGAATAAAAGTGTACTATTTTCAACGAGAAAAATCGATGTTCGATTCTCTGTCAATCCAAGCCTCGCGGAAATTGAACACATATTGCTGTGATTCCCATCTCTAGGCTAGTGGGACCTTCCCGCGCTTTCGGCGTAGTTCCTGAACCGACAAACAATGCGGGGACAATTCGTTATAAAGGCAACAACAACGGGAAATTAACTGCTCACCGCGCGGTTGGTGTTGGGGGACTGCACGACACAAAGACCTGCAATTAATTCTGGTTGAATAGCGGGTGGCCATTTGAATGCTCCTCATGGTGAACACGCTGAGTAAACTGTGTAAGTCTGTAATAGAATATTCAATTTGTTTTGGGAATAAAGGACATGTTTAGAATAATAGCTTATCTCTGATTTACTGTTTAACCAATAATCGATTTATCATGTGTCTTAACGGTGGGGTGACCACGTAATTCATCATGCAAACAGGGACAATTTTGAGTATGAAAAGGGGAAAGAATAAAAATAATTAAAGCTATATAATTACTGTATTTTAAGCGCATCATGGAACGGGGTTAATAAACTTATAGGGTTCGATTCCATCCGTCTCCAATCAGAGCTTGTGCTCCCAAAATCTTTGGGCACACGTACATCTCTCACGACCAGTAATATCAATTACTATAAACCCCTAAAGGAATTAACCTTAATTATCAGCGATATTCAATTCAACTAGCGTCACTTTCTCAAAGTCGCCATGGCGATATCACGCCAAATTTGTCACCAAGCGTTACAGGTATATGAAGTTCTTATACAGGGTGTTTCACAAAGGACTCCGTAACTTTGAAATTAAACAACTCGGAAATAGTGATCGATAGAAGACTAAAACAAGTGATATGTTTATTGGGAAAGCCGTAAAAATCTGATACAAATGTTTCAAAATTAGTTTCAAATGTTGTTGACAGCTGGCGCTGTACGCTGTAGTCGCAGTACGGATCCCAATAAAGAGTGCTCTGAAACTGTGGAAAATAGAAATGTACTTTAAGTACAATCAAATTTAGATTAAAAATTAGCAATTGTTATTAAAGTATAGTTTGATACCAAAAATTTGGTTTTTTGAATGTAAAATTTTCGGAGTCCTGCAGGCTGTCATAACAATTTTTTGTTCGGCTTTTTTTGCTCATAGCTTCCAACGCTCTATAAAAATATTTCTTTATAATATGTTTTAAAAACATCTGCACGCTGGAAGAAAGTATAGATTTATTACTAAAAATTAAAAGTGTATTTCTAAAGTGTATACTTCATAAAATATAAAGTGTGCAATATGATGAATTTTTTTTCACTTTTATACATTTTTAAAGTCCTTAAGTTGTTGAAAGCTGATAGTTTAATTTTCAACCCCATTGTCCACATTACATAAACTACGCTTTGTTAGAAAGATAACACGGTGATGAAAGCAGCTCAACTCGAATTTAGAGGAGCAAATTTTCCCATAGTTTGATTTTTATATGGCATAAAAATGCACTTATAGTAGGGTGTATTAATGTCTCAATGGATCAAAAGATAAGCATAGTGTGATACTGGAGTACAAAATGCACAAGTAATATTTAATTTTAAATTCAATGTTTTTTTTTTCTTTTCATAAAATCACACAAAATAAAAATGAAGAGACAATTTCACATGAAGCATTTTAAATATGTAAAATCTTTGAAAATTCCGTTTCGAAAAAAATGCATTCAAACTTTTGCTTGAGGGTGGGACAGCGTCCATCCCAAATGAAGAACCTCCCAAAAAGACAGGTATCTGACCTCCCAAAAAGACAGGTATCATTGCACCTGCTGCAGCAGGTGCAATGTTTCTGTCAGCGATTTCCATGGACGCCAATGCCTGCAAAGGGGGATCGAACTGTTAGGGATAGGGTATGTCACATATCTGTCTTTTGGGGAGGTTCTTCGTTTGGGATGGACTCTGTTCCACCCGTAAGCAAAAGGTTGAATTCATTTTTTTTCGAAACGGAATTTTGAGAGGTTTTGCATTTTTAAAATGCTCCATGCGTCTTAATTTTTGTCTGAGATGCATGAAATATGGCAGAAAGACGCCTTTCATACTTTTTAATGAAACTGGGTATGTATTTTATAATTGGACTTTATTAAGGTAATTAAAAGTTAATAAGAACCTAATTAAATGAAGAAAATTAAGTTTTAATGCAGAAAAATATTTTTCAAAAATTACTTTTCTAAGGGATTTAAAAATGAATACCCACACTTGTTCATAATGTGTTTTTAAGTAATCATAATGTAAAATGAATCAAAAATGTGAACAAATGGCACGCAAGGAGCATTTCCAAATTTTCGTTAAAAAAAAATTAAATTAAAAAAAGAAAAATACAAATTATAATAAAATTGAAAGAAATTGAATGGTATTTTATAATGTTAAGAGAAATATTTGTACAAATTTTCATGTTCCTAAGTCAATAAATAAATAAAAAAAAATTTCAACGTCCACCGTCCCCTTAAATCTTCTTTCGGCTTTCAATTGTAAATAATAGTTTAACTCTATTTTCTCATTAATTTTGACTCTGATTTTGCGAAATTTCTTTTTCAGCCTTTTATTTTTCTTTTGTTTACAATATTTTATTCCCACATCCATAAATTTCGATAAAAGTTTCCTCACTTCTAGTTTTCTTAAATTTTCTTTAGTTTTTCAATTATAAATAATATTTTGACTTTATATTGAAATAATTTTCTTTCTGTTTTCGAAATAATTATTTCCCAACCTTTATTTTTCATAGTTTTCCCTTTCACCTTTTTAATTCTTTAGTTCACGACATTTCATTTCCCCATCCTCAATTGTTATTTTAAAGATATAGAATGGTGAATGATAAAAACATCATTCACCATATCCTTAAACAATAGAAACAATAGGTATTGATAAAATACATTTTTTTCCCTTCAAAGTTAAAGTGCCGACTGGAAAAAAATCCATAACACCGAATAAAATTAATTTAAATGTAATGCCAATGGTATGGCGAAGTTCATAAAAAAATATACATATTTTTTTTTTATCTTCTATCTACATTTAATGGGCGGCAGGCTCGTCTTTGAGGATAGGTAAATTAGGTGGAATTAAATAGAATAAAGAAAAAATCAAATCTGGCGAAATTAGGAATTGCAAATCTTGCGAAACAGAAATTTCGTCCAGATTCGCAATTTCGTTCTGTGGTGTTCGAAATTCGAACTGATGACCGAAGTGAAATTACACCACTGTTGTAACGTGAGCTTCTATCCAATTAGAATTGAGTTCTGAAAGACGTGGTTTATAAAATTGCCTTTTGGCCAAATGAGCAATCTCTCAAATCTTTGCGAACGTATCTTTGTATTTAACTGCATTCAAGGCAGTTTTGTGGATCTATATGATCCAAAAATAATAATCAGTTTTAGAATAAAAAAATCTGATGTGGGCAGCACATGACTTTCCCTGTAGACTTATATACACATTCTCTTTATTTTAATTAAATTTAATTCACTATTAATTCTTCGTTCTCATTTGGTAACTGGACTCATTTTCAAAGGTGGCGTAGAGAAAAAACGAATAAACTAAAATATCTCGAGAACGGCTAGTCCTAATGTAGTGGGGTTGGTCTTATTCTTTTTTTCGTTAAAAATTACGTATAAAACAAGCATTTAATGGTTATATTTCAGCATACGTAGTTTTTTATTTTAGATTTTGTCGATTTTTGCGGGCCATTTTGAAAAAAAAAAGGTAGGCAATTTTTTCCGAATCGTACCAAAATCTAATCAGCACCAGGATGGCCCTCAAGCGACTTATCTACTAAATTTTGTGAAACTCGGTTCATTAGATTTTTAGCTAGAGTGGATACAAGCTTTTGCGGGCCATTTCGCAAAAAAAGGCGGGTTCTTTTATCCCGAATCGTACCCAAAACTAATCAGCACCAGATTCGCCTACAAGTGATTTACCTACCAAATTTTATGAAATTCGGTCAATTAGTTTTTTAGTTAGAGTGGATACGAAATCTGCACAGACAGACAGACAGACAGGCACACACACACACACACAGACGTCACGCTAAAAATGATGTTTTCGTATTCTAGAGATCTCGAGACGTGTAGATCCGTCGAAAACTCGAGTTGCGATTTTCGACATGATTCCAATACTTTCCCTATACATTACCATGTATTGCAGGGAAAGTAAAAAGAAATAAAAGAAATAAAAAATGCAACCTTCACCGAACTTTATCCGCTCCTATTCATTTAAAAAGTTTGTAATTCTATTAAAGAACATATTCTTTCATGCTGCCGACAATCCTTGCCGACGAATTCATTAAAAGCGGCTTGTTAAATATCTTTTGAACTATTGGTCGCAGATTCTTGGATTCAATTTAAGAAAATCTTCAAATTAATTGTGTACATTCAGACTACGGCACTTTAAGTCACGTGTCACGTGTTTTAGTAAAAATGTATTGTTGTTGTTGTTGTTGTTGTCGTGTCCCTGATATTACAATTAAGGAAGAATGAGTGCACTGCTTCTGTTTAGTCTAATGACCCGGGGCACCCGAAGGTAGAAGTCTGACTTCTGCCCCAAATAAGACATTACAACATCCATGCCCGCAGGCGGGACTCGAACCCGCAATCTGGCAGCCGAGCCATCACGAGGAAACGCCTGCCTCAGTAAAAATGTATAAAACTAACTTTTAATACGTGCTCTCTACAAAGGAAGTTCTAATTAAAAAGTTATTCCTTATTCATTTAAAGGGCTTTTGGGAAAAAAGAAAAGCATGATGGATGGATGTTTAGAAAATTCATTAATATGCAAAATTTGTGAAAGTTATAGGACTTCAACCACTTTCACCCGATCAAAATAAACAGCGTAAACATGGATTTCAAAGATAATACGAAAATTGAAATTCGCCAGATAGAATTTGAATTCGAAAACTTAAATGCATACCTACCTATCTTTTGCCAAAATTTTATACAAAACCTAATTACTTGTTGAGAAATGTAATCAATAATATCTCGGGTTATTTTGATCGCATGATGATGGTACTTTTCTTTTACTCATTGGGCTATGGAAAATATTTTTTTTATATAATTGAAAATTTTTTTAAGGGTACAAGTATAAAAATCTGATGTGGGCAGCACATGACTGTCCCTGCAAACTTATATCCACGTTCTATTTATTTGAATTAAATGTAATTCACTTTTAATTCAATTTTCGTTCTCATTCGGTAACCGGGCTTATTTTCAAAGGTGGCGTAGGGAAAGTACGAAAAACTAAAATATCTCGAGAACGGCTAGTCCTAGTGTAATGGGGTTGGTCTTATTCTTTTCGTCGTTAAACATTACGTATTAAACGGGCATTTAATGGATATATCTAAGTATACCAAGTTCTTTAGTTTAGATTTTGAAGATTTTTGCGGGCCGTTTTGCAAAAAAAGGCAGGTTATTTTTTTCCGAATCGTACCAAAATCTAATCAGCACCAGAGTGACCTATACGTGACTCATCTACCGAATTTTGTGAAATTCGGTTCATTAGTTTTTCAGCTAGAGTGGATACAAGCTTTTGCGGGCCATTTCGCAAAAAAAGGCGGGTTCTTTTATTCCGAATCGTACCCAAAACTAATCAGCACTAGCCCCGCCCACAAGTGACTTACCTACCAAATTTTGTGAAATTCGGTCCATTAGTTTTTTAGTTACAGTGGATACAAAATCTGCACAGACAGACAGACAGACAGACAGACACACAGACACACGCACAGACGTCACGCTAAAAATGGTTTTTTCGTATTCTAGATGTCTCGAAACGTGTAGATCCGTCGAAAACTCGAGTTGTGATTTTCGGTATGATTCCAATACTTTCCCTATACATTACCATGTATTGCAGGGAAAGTAAAAAGTTACATTTTGTACATTTTTACTTTCCCTGCAATACATGGTAATGTATAGGGAAAGTATTGGAATCATACCGAAAATCACAACTCGAGTTTTCGACGGATCTACACGTTTCGAGACCTCTAGAATACGAAAAAACCATTTTTAGCGTGATGTCTGTGCGTGTGTCTGTCTGTCTGTCTGTGTGTCTGTCTGTCTGTCTGTCTGTCTGTGTGTCTGTCTGTCTGTCTGTCTGTGTGTCTGTCTGTCTGTGCAGATTCTGTCTGTCTGTCTGTCTGTCTGTGTGTCTGTCTGTCTGTGCAGATTTTGTATCCACTGTAACTAAAAAACTAATGGACCGAATTTCACAAAATTTGGTAGGTAAGTCACTTGTGGGCGGGGCTGGTGCTGATTAGTTTTGGGTACGATTCGGAATAAAAGAACCCGCATTTTTTTGCGAAATGGCCCGCAAAAGCTTGTATCCACTCTAGCTGAAAAACTAATGGACCGAATTTCACAAAATTCGGTAGATAAGTCACGTATAGGTCACTCTGGTGCTGATTAGATTTTGGTACGATTCGGAAAAAAATAACCTGCCTTTTTTTGCAAAACGGCCCGCAAAAATCTTCAAAATCTAAACTAAAGAACTAGGTATACTCAGATATATCCATAAAATGCCCGTTTAATACGTAATGTTTAACGACGAAAAGAATAAGACCAACCCCATTACACTAGGACTAGCCGTTCTCGAGATATTTTAGTTTTTCGTACTTTCCCTACGCCACCTTTGAAAATAAGCCCGGTTACCGAATGAGAACGAAAATTGAATAAAAGTGAAATAAATGTAATTAAAATAAAGAGAACGTGGATATAAGTCTGCAGGGAAAGTCATGTGCTGCCCACATCAGATTTTTACTTTCCCTGCAATACATGGTAATGTATAGGGAAAGTATTGGAATCATACCAAAAATCACAACTCGAGTTTTCGACGGATCTACACGTTTCGAGACCTCTAGAATACGAAAAAACCATTTTTAGCGTGACGTCTGTGCGTGTGTCTGTCTGTGTGTCTGTCTGTCTGTCTGTCTGTCTGTCTGTGTGTCTGTCTGTCAGTGCAGATTTTGTATCCACTGTAACTAAAAAACTAATGGACCGAATTTCACAAAATTTGGTAGGTAAGTCACTTGTTACTTTCCCTGCAATACATGGTAATGTATAGGGAAAGTATTGGAATCATACCGAAAATCACAACTCGAGTTTTCGATGGATCTACACGTTTCGAGACCTCTAGAATACGAAAAAACCATTTTTAGCGTGACGTCTGTGCGTGTGTCTGTCTGTCTGTCTGTGTGTCTGTCTGTCTGTCTGTCTGTCTGTGTGTCTGTCTGTCTGTCTGTCTGTGTGTCTGTCTGTCTGTGCAGATTTTGTATCCACTGTAACTAAAAAACTAATGGACCGAATTTCACAAAATTTGGTAGGTAAGTCACTTGTGGGCGGGGCTGGTGCTGATTAGTTTTGGGTACGATTCGGAATAAAAGAACCCGCATTTTTTTGCGAAATGGCCCGCAAAAGCTTGTATCCACTCTAGCTGAAAAACTAATGGACCGAATTTCACAAAATTCGGTAGATAAGTCACGTATAGGTCACTCTGGTGCTGATTAGATTTTGGTACGATTCGGAAAAAAATAACCTGCCTTTTTTTGCAAAACGGCCCGCAAAAATCTTCAAAATCTAAACTAAAGAACTAGGTATACTCAGATATATCCATTAAATGCCCGTTTAATACGTAATGTTTAACGACGAAAAGAATAAGACCAACCCCATTACACTAGGACTAGCCGTTCTCGAGATATTTTAGTTTTTCGTACTTTCCCTACGCCACCTTTCAAAATAAGCCCGGTTACCGAATGAGAACGAAAATTGAATAAAAGTTAAATAAATGTAATTAAAATAAAGAGAACGTGGATATAAGTCTGCAGGGAAAGTCATGTGCTGCCCACATCAGATTTTTACTTTCCCTGCAATACATGGTAATGTATAGGGAAAGTATTGGAATCATGCCGAAAATCACAACTCGAGTTTTCGACGGATCTACACGTTTCGAGACCCCTAGAATACGAAAAAACCATTTTTAGCGTGACGTCTGTGCGTGTGTCTGTCTGTCTGTCTGTGTGTCTGTCTGTCTGTCTGTCTGTCTGTGTGTCTGTCTGTCTGTCTGTCTGTGTGTCTGTCTGTCTGTGCAGATTTTGTATCCACTGTAACTAAAAAACTAATGGACCGAATTTCACAAAATTTGGTAGGTAAGTCACTTGTGGGCGGGGCTAGTGCTGATTAGTTCTGGATACGATTCGGAATAAAAGAACCCGCCTTTTTTTGCGAAATGGCCCGCAAAAGCTTGTATCCACTCTAGCTGAAAAACTAATAGACCGAATTTCACAAAATTCGGTAGATGAGTCACGTATAGGTCACTCTGGTGCTGATTAGATTTTGGTACGATTCGGAAAAAAATAACCTGCCTTTTTTTGCAAAACGGCCCGCAAAAATCTTCAAAATCTAAACTAAAGAACTAGGTATACTCAGATATATCCATTAAATGCCCGTTTAATACGTAATGTTTAACGACGAAAAGAATAAGACCAACCCCATTACACTAGGACTAGCCGTTCTCGAGATATTTTACTTTTTCGTACTTTCCCTACGCCACCTTTCAAAATAAGCCCGGTTACCGAATGAGAACGAAAATTGAATAAAAGTGAAATAAATTTAATTAAAATAAAGAGAACGTAGATATAAGTCTGCAGGGAAAGTCATGTGCTGTCCACATCAGATTTTTACTTTCCCTGCAATACATGGTAATGTATAGGGAAAGTATTGGAATCATGCCGAAAATCACAACTCGAGTTTTCGACGGATCTACACGTTTCGAGACCTCTAGAATACGAAAAAACCATTTTTAGCGTGACGTCTGTGCGTGTGTCTGTCTGTCTGTCTGTGTGTCTGTCTGTCTGTGCAGATATTGTATCCACTGTAACTAAAAAACTAATGGACCGAATTTCACAAAATTTGGTAGGTAAGTCACTTGTGGGCGGGGCTAGTGCTGATTAGTTCTGGATACGATTCGGAATAAAAGAACCCGCCTTTTTTTGCGAAATGGCCCGCAAAAGCTTGTATCCACTCTAGCTGAAAAACTAATAGACCGAATTTCACAAAATTCGGTAGATGAGTCACGTATAGGTCACTCTGGTGCTGATTAGATTTTGGTACGATTCGGAAAAAAATAACCTGCCTTTTTAAGCAAAACGGCCCGCAAAAATCTTCAAAATCTAAACTAAAGAACTAGGTATACTCAGATATATCCATTAAATGCCCGTTTAATACGTAATGTTTAACGACGAAAAGAATAAGACCAACCCCATTACACTAGGACTAGCCGTTCTCGAGATATTTTACTTTTTCGTACTTTCCCTACGCCACCTTTCAAAATAAGCCCGGTTACCGAATGAGAACGAAAATTGAATAAAAGTGAAATAAATTTAATTAAAATAAAGAGAACGTAGATATAAGTCTGCAGGGAAAGTCATGTGCTGTCCACATCAGATTTTTACTTTCCCTGCAATACATGGTAATGTATAGGGAAAGTATTGGAATCATGCCGAAAATCACAACTCGAGTTTTCGACGGATCTACACGTTTCGAGACCCCTAGAATACGAAAAAACCATTTTTAGCGTCACGTCTGTGCGTGTGTCTGTCTGTCTGTCTGTGTGTCTGTCTGTCTGTCTGTCTGTCTGTGTGTCTGTCTGTCTGTCTGTCTGTGTGTCTGTCTGTCTGTGCAGATTTTGTATCCACTGTAACTAAAAAACTAATGGACCGAATTTCACAAAATTTGGTAGGTAAGTCACTTGTGGGCGGGGCTAGTGCTGATTAGTTTTGGATACGATTCGGAATAAAAGAACCCGCCTTTTTTTGCGAAATGGCCCGCGAAAGCTTGTATCCACTCTAGCTGAAAAACTAATGGAACGAATTTCACAAAATTCGGTAGATGAGTCACGTATAGGTCACTCTGGTGCTGATTAGATTTTGGTACGATTCGGAAAAAAATAACCTGCCTTTTTTTGCAAAACGGCCCGCAAAAATCTTCAAAATCTAAACTAAAGAACTAGGTATACTAAGATATATCCATTGAATGCCCGTTTAATACGTAATGTTTAACGACGAAAAGAATAAGACCAACCCCATTACACTAGGACTAGCCGTTCTCGAGATATTTTAGTTTTTCGTACTTTCCCTACGCCACCTTTCAAAATAAGCCCGGTTACCGAATGAGAACGAAAATTGAATAAAAGTGAAATAAATTTAATTAAAATAAAGAGAACGTGGATATAAGTCTGCAGGGAAAGTCATGTGCTGTCCACATCAGATTTTTACTTTCCCTGCAATACATGGTAATGTATAGGGAAAGTATTGGAATCATGCCGAAAATCACAACTCGAGTTTTCGACGGATCTACACGTTTCGAGACCTCTAGAATACGAAAAAACCATTTTTAGCGTGACGTCTGTGCGTGTGTCTGTCTGTCTGTCTGTGTGTCTGTCTGTCTGTCTGTGTGTCTGTCTGTCTGTGCAGATATTGTATCCACTGTAACTAAAAAACTAATGGACCGAATTTCACAAAATTTGGTAGGTAAGTCACTTGTGGGCGGGGCTAGTGCTGATTAGTTCTGGATACGATTCGGAATAAAAGAACCCGCCTTTTTTTGCGAAATGGCCCGCAAAAGCTTGTATCCACTCTAGCTGAAAAACTAATAGACCGAATTTCACAAAATTCGGTAGATGAGTCACGTATAGGTCACTCTGGTGCTGATTAGATTTTGGTACGATTCGGAAAAAAATAACCTGCCTTTTTTTGCAAAACGGCCCGCAAAAATCTTCAAAATCTAAACTAAAGAACTAGGTATACTCAGATATATCCATTAAATGCCCGTTTAATACGTAATGTTTAACGACGAAAAGAATAAGACCAACCCCATTACACTAGGACTAGCCGTTCTCGAGATATTTTACTTTTTCGTACTTTCCCTACGCCACCTTTCAAAATAAGCCCGGTTACCGAATGAGAACGAAAATTGAATAAAAGTGAAATAAATTTAATTAAAATAAAGAGAACGTAGATATAAGTCTGCAGGGAAAGTCATGTGCTGTCCACATCAGATTTTTACTTTCCCTGCAATACATGGTAATGTATAGGGAAAGTATTGGAATCATGCCGAAAATCACAACTCGAGTTTCCGACGGATCTCCACGTTTCGAGACCTCTAGAATACGAAAAAATCATTTTTAGCGTGACGTCTGTGTGTGTGTCTGTGTGTCTGTCTGTCTGTGCAGATTTTGTATCCACTCTAACTAAAAAACTAATGGTCCGAATTTCACAAAATTTTATAGGTAAGTCACCTGTGAGCGAGTCTGGTGCTGATTAGTTTTGGGTACGATTGGAAATAAAAGAACCCGCCTTTTTTTGCGAAATGGCCCGCAAAAGCTTGTATCCACTCTAACTGAAAAACTACTGAACCGAATTTCACAAAATCCGGTAGATAAGTCACTTGTGGGTTACCCTGGTGCTGATTAGATTTTGGTACGATTCGGAAAAAAATAACCTGCCTTTTTTTGCAAAATGGCCCGCAAAAATCGTCAAAATCTAAACTAAAGAACTAGGTATACTCAAATAATCCATTAAATGCTCGTTTAATATGTAACTTTTAACGACGAAAATAATAAGACCAACCCCATTACACTAGCACTAGCTGTTTTCGAGATATTTTAGTTTTCCGTATTTTCTCTACGCCACCTTTGAAAATAAGTCGGGTTACCGAATGAGAACGAAAATTGAATTAAAAGTGAAATACATTTAATTAAAATAAAGAGAACGTTAATATAAGACTGCAGGGAAAGTCATGTGCTGCCCACATCAGATTTTTACTTTTCCTACACTACATGGTAATGTATAGGGAAAGTATTGGAATCATGCCGAAAATCGCAACTCGAGTTTTCGACGATCTACACGTTTCGAGATCTCTAGAATACGAAAAAACTATTTTTAACGTGACGTCTGTGTGTGTGTCTGTGTGTTAGTCTGTCTTTGTGTCTGTCTGTGCAGATTTTGTATCCACTCTAACTAAAAAAGTAATTGACCGAATTTCATAAAATTTGGTAGGTAAGTCACTTGTGGGCGAATCTGGTGCTGATTGGTTTTGGGTATGATTCGGGATAAAAGAACCCGCATTTTTTTGCGAAATAGACCGCAAAAGCTTTTATCCACTCTAGCTGAAAAACTAATAGACCGAATTTACAAAATTCGATAGATAAGTCACTTATAAGACACCCTGGTGCTGATTAGGTTTTGGTACGATTCGGAAAAAAATAACCTGCTTGTTTTTGTAAACTGACCTGCAAAAATCTTCAAAATCTGAAATAAAAAACTACGTATGCTCAAATATATCCATTAAATGCTTGTTTAATACGTAATTTTTAGTTTTTTCGTATTTTCTCTACGCCACCTTTAAAAAGAAGTCCAGTTATCAAATGAGGACGAAAATTGAATTAAAAGTGAATTAAATGTAATTAAAATAAAGAGAACGTGGATATAAGTCTGCAGGGAAAGTCATGTGCTGCCCACATCAGATTTTTTCATATTTGCATACGCAAAACTCTGAATTAATAATAAAATATAATTCTGTTGTTATGTAACGAACGGGTCAATGTACGAATAATACGAGTATGAAAGCAAATCCATATAAAATGCTAAAACCAAGTAAGCTTGTAAGCTTCTACAGCGTCTTCAAGTGAACCAAGCGCGAAGAATAAAGACTTTGTTAAGTAAAAATAACATTAGACACACTCGTTCTTGCATACATGCATGGTTTTTTTTTTTTTCGCAGACAATCTATCAAAATCAAGAACAATAAATGGCATAAGATATATAATTCATCAATATTACAATTGAATACGTTTGTAACTTGAAGCCACAATTCTTCAAATTACGAACGCATGAGTATATTTTTTCTTGCAATTATGGACCATAAAAAGATGAGCACGCAAATACATCCATCAGCATAAATCAAACGCATAAAAAAATCTGTCGAAGTAATCAATATATTATGCTCGTCCTCTTAAGTTTTCTGATGAATATTTTTAAAAGTAAATTTATGGCATGTTATTGTTACAGACAATTCACAGGTAGTCGATTTCGATATTTACGCAACATGCATTTCACAATGATGAATAAAATAAGTTTGCTTTTATTTGTAATTTTTTTGGAATGCATGTAATGTTGTAATGGATGTAAGATGGAATGTTGTAATTACTTTCCATCTTAAGAAAATTCCAGAAATTGAATAAAAGTGTTATTCCTGTTGGAAGAATGGGTTGAATTGGGGAAAATAGTTGCATGTTGCAACATGCAAAATTTCAAAAATAATTTCAGCTATATGCAAAAAAAAAAAAAAAAAAAAAAAAAAAAAAAAAAAAAAAATCTGATGTGGGCAACACATGACTTTCCTTCTTTAATGCAATGAATTTATTATTTTTACAATAAAAAATAGGTTTTTCTTATAGTAGCTATTTATATTCTTTCCAAGAAATTGAATTTTCGTCAATTAGTCGTCATTTTCACTGATTTAGTGTTATTTTTATCCATTTGGCGAGATTTCCGTTAATTTCGCAACATTTAAAAAAGTCGCCAAGTTGGCGACATTCGGCTAGATTTGGCGCTAAAATCTCGCCAAGCGTTATGGACGGAGAAATAAGTTATTCTTACAGCAGATAAATAATTATTGGCGTTCAAAAACAAAAGTATTGCTTAAAGTACCTTTTCTCATGAATGGAACGAGCTAGATCTACGAGAATGATGTCACCTAATTTATCGCATGATATTACATATGAAAAGTGAACATGTTTCTCAACAGTTAATATGTTTTTTATAATTTATGGGATTTTTTAATAAATTTATTTTAAAAATGTACGATATCTCGAGAACGGTTCATGTGTGTGTGCTAGCGTTCTAGAGTTTATGTCAATCGTTTTCTAAGGAAAAATTACATTAGAAATGTCTATTTGCGTAACTTTATTAAAGGTTTTGATTTTTTGATGATTTTTTCAAAATTTCACTCGAGAATTTAGGTTGGGGGAGGGGTCTGAACATTTGATTACGTTTAAAAGCAATAGGCTTCCAGTATTCACGGATTGTGATTTTTGTACCAAATTTCGTTCAAATCGGTCCATTTGTTCGTCAGTTATCGTTTCCACAGACTCACTGACACACACACACACACACACATCACCTCAAAAATGTTTGATTCGTGATCAGGGATGCTTGAAACGTGATCTCCCGTCGAAAACTCGAATTCGAATCCGTCACAATACTTTCCTTATACATTATGTATATCAGGAAAGTAAAAATTGAAATTTCACTAACCGTTCAATAGATATAAAACGTTAAATATCATAAATATTGTGTAAATATACAAAACCTCCATTCAGTTTTACGACTCAATTACTTTCAAATTGCTTTTAAAAATTGATCCTATTTTTTTTCAAAGTTGATCACATACTCTATAGCTCGAATAATTTACTTTTACACGTTGCCAACAATTCTTTAGAAAGGACATTTTATATTTATGTGAGCCTATATTCGTGATTTATTACCTTCAATAATATCTCCAGTAATTTCTTTTCCATGTTGCCAACCATTCTTTAACCAGGATATTTTTTCGTTATGGGAGCCTGTATTCGTGAGATATAGGCCCACATAAAGGTTTTTTAAAAATATCTCCACTAATTTCGCTTTCCACATTGCCAAATAGTCTTCGACAAATGCATGTTATCTTTACGTGAGATTGTATTCGCCAAGTATTACTTTTAAAAATATCCCCAATAATTTGTTTCTTCACGTTGCTAACTATTCTTCAGCAAAGTCATTTTATCTTTACTAAGTTTGAATTCGCGTGTTTTTACTTTTAACCCTTTAACCGTGTCATTTATTTCCCTTCGCGGGTACTGCAGTGGGGAGTTTTTTTCCCCTCATACCCTTTCCCCATTGATTGTGAGTTGAATGAAAATGTGTTTTGCTGAAATAAATATTAAGCAAATAGGCAAGTATTATAACAGATAAGTAAATAAACATGTATAATAACAGATAAGTAAATATACATGTATAATAACAGATAAGTAAATATACATGTATAATAACAGATAAGTAAATAAAAAATCTGATGTGGGCAGCACACGACTTTCCCTGCAGGCTTATATACACGTTCTCTTTATTTTAATTAAATCTAATTCACTATTAATTCAATTTTCGTTCGCATTTGTTAACTGGACTCATTTTCAAAGGTGGCTTAGAGAACAAAAGAAAAAACGAAAATATCTCGAGAACGGCTAGTCCTAGTGTAATGGGGTTGGTCTTATTCTTTTCTTCGTTAAAAATTACCTATAATACAGGTATTTAATGGATATATTTCAGCATACGTAGTTTTCTATTTTAGATTTTGTCAATTTTTGAGGGCCATTTTGCAAAAAAAGGCAGGTTGTTTTTTCCCGAATCGCACCAAAATCTAATCAGCACCAGGGTAACCCACAAGCGATTTATCTTCCAAATTTTGTGAAATTTGGTCTGTTAGATTTTCAGCTAGAGTGGGTACAAGCTTTTGCGGGCCATTTCGCAAAAAAAAAAGGCGGGTTCTTTTATCCCGAATCGTACCCAAAACTAATCAGCACCAGATTCGCCCATAAGTGACTTACCTATCAAATTTTATGAAATTCGGTCAATTAGTTTTTTAATTAGAGTGGATACAAAATCTACACAGACAGACAGACACACAGACAGACAGACAGATACACAGACAGACACACAGACAGACACACACACAGATGTCACGCTAAAATAGTTTTTTCGTATTCTAGAGGTCTCGAAACGTGTAGATCTGTCGAAAACTCGAGTTGCGATTTTCGACATGATTCTAATACTTTTCCTATACATTACCATGTATTGCAGGGAAAGTAAAAACATACCATTCCAATTTTTAATAGTTCCTCTTGGTGTAATAAATTTTAAAGCATGGAATATAACAAAGAGCAACTTCACAGTCTGGACACCATGTCCTGGTTTCTTTCCTAAGCTTCTTGCCAGTTTTATTGGATGCATAACATACAACACATCGCCTAGTTGGCTCTTTTTTGCAGGGTGTGCGCTTTGCTGAAATACTCGTAAGATTGAAAACATTTGTTGCCGCTATTGCTTTGAATGTGAAATCTCAACAAAACTATTTTACGAACGTTTACGAAATACAGTCTCTGATAAAATTTAGTTTGTGGGACTACTACTGCCATCTAGTGTAAAAGATTGTAAACACAGTTAATATATCATAAAAAAAATCACATGATGTGTTATTTCCGTCAAACACACAGGAGTCGCGGCTGTAAAAGTGCATGACGAAGCTAACTCGTCAAACCCGCTTAGAGGTAGTGCAATGCATGACGAGTTGAAAACGTCAATAACGCTTAAACGGTTAATAATAGCTCCAATAATTTCTGTTTCCATATTGCCAGCCAATTATTCTTTAGCAAAGATATTTTGTCCTTACTGAGTTTAAATTCGCAAGTTATTACCTTTAAAAATAGTCCCAGTAATTTATTTTTTCATATTGCCAACTTTTCTTTAGCAGCGAAATTTTATTTTTACTGAGTTTGAATTCGCTAGTTATTAATTTTAAAAGTAGCTCCGATAATTTATTTTTTCATATTGCCGACTATTATTTAGCAAAGATATGCTATCTCAACTGATTTTGAATTCGCGAGGTGTTACTTAGAACAAGCTTATTATTCTTTAGCATGGGCACTTATCTTTATGTGAACTTGTATTCGTGAAGTATTACTTTTAAAATTAGACCCAATAACTTCTTTTATCACGGTGCTAACTGTACTTCATAAATGACTTCTTCTAATTTCTATGTGAGCTTGTAGTCGCGAAATATTATTTTTAAAAATTTCTCCAATAATTTATTTTTCCACGTTGCAAGTATTCGTCAGAAGAGCATCTCATCTTGTTGTTGTTGTTGATGATGACCTCTTGTTTCGGCGGTGCCGATTCAGGACCAGTGACGCAGGATGCAGGAAAGAACGAAGAAAGACACAAGACGAAAGAACACAGTTTATTACAAGAACGCATCAGTGACGAAGGTCGGAGGGGGTGCAGCTTCACATTTAGACGAGGACCCAGAAGGTGGAAGACTTTATCCTCGAGAAACATCCATGCCTTATCCGGGATTCGAACCCGAGCCCACAAGACAGCAGCCGAAGACGCTATCCACTTCACAGCCTTAGCGGCTCATCTCATCTTTATATGGTCTCAGGGGCGGTTATTCAGGGGCGCCGCGGGGCCGCGCGGACCCCCTTGATCAAGCACTTCAAATTCCTTTAGTTATATAGGTTAATTACAATTTTTAAGGAAATTATCTGAAATTTCTTTCAACTAAAAGTCTAATTATTGGAAATAAATGATAAAATTGTCACTAGATGGCAGCACTAAAGCTTTGACTTTCAAAAAAATCTCTTATCCCCTTTTCATACTATATTAAATTTATAGGGAAAAATACTGCATTATAGGGAAAGACGAGGGGTTTTAAGAAGAGTCGCGTCCCGTTATCGACTCTCTGATGATAGAAAGAATGGTATGTGAATACAACGGCAATAGAAATTTCAGTTAAAAAAACAGACATTGCAATATTCCAATCTGATCTGAGCCGCGCGGGTTATCGCGGCTCTCGAACGACTGACTCGAATTGGCTGAGTTTCGCTAATTTGGCCTCGAATTTTTCTTGATAAATGAGTGTTCTCGCTCTCGCTTCTTTTTAAAATAATAAATTTGGATGTTTAAATAAATATTTGAAAATAAATTACTGTATTTATCTAATTCTGATTTATTTTATTGATCCTATTGACCCCTAGCTTTTTCAGTTTTGGTTCATGAAGAAATAGTTTAGTAGTATTAGATATAGAAAATAGAAATTCAAAAAAGTTTCGATATATATTTTGTGCTTTTTACTTAATTGAATAAGTGGGGGTTATTGATGGTATTTTGGGGGTTCCGTTCTTCGTTTTTGGTAGAAAAATGCACTGTTTGGAGCACTCAGTTTAATTTCGCTGCGTAAGCGCCCGGGGGGGGGGGGGGGCGGGCATTTCTGATGTAGGGTGGTTCTGTCTGTCCTTCGGAAAGGGGATTATTTCTGATTTGGGGTGGTTCCATGCTTTGTTTGTGATGAATTTCAATGCGTTTGACTTCTTAATTGCTTAAAAGTCACGAGAATTGTATTTGTGGCATGCCCGTGGATATTTTTAGTGACACTTTCAGAAATGTGTTGTCTGAGGGGGTGGGTCTCTTGATTTACTCAGCTGTCTTACTTTTTCAGCTATTTAGCATTAAAGATTGAAAACAAATATAAATATTTGTTAAAGAATGTTAAAAATTAATTTTCAACCTGATACTTGATTCTTTGATCTGACGTTGTTTTCCTTAAAATCTCCCCCCCCCCCTCTTCACCGGCGACTATTCAATCCCCCTGGTTTTGCTTCTAATTTCATTGAAGTTCAATATTGATCCGATACTCCCTAGGCGTAAATTTCACTTGAGGTAGTCCTAAAATTTCTCATCTCGTTTCCTAATTAAGCGATTTTGAATCTACTGGCAGCTATAGTCTCTGCACTATCTATACGCGTATCGTTTGGACATGCATATTGTTTTATTCAAACCCCTCTGAGCGTCACTTTTAGTTTAACTAGCCCGCACGGTTTTACTTCTCGGTTCCTAAATTGAGCGATTTTGAATCTTCTGGTAGCTACAGTCTTTGTACCATTTGAATATACATATCTTTCATATCAATCCCCTGGGCGCAATTTTTACTTTAAGTAGTTCCCTTCTAATGTCACATCTCGGCTCTTAATTGAGCCATTTTGATTCCGTTGGTGGCTATAGTCCCGGCACCATTTGTGCATGTGAACTGGATATACATATTTATTGTGTCAGATCCCTGGGCGCAACTTTCAGTTCGGTTAGGCGCCCCCCCCCCCCCCGCCAAATTTCTTATTTCACCTTCTAATTGAGCGATTTAGAGTTTGCTGGTGGCAATCACTTAGATATACAACCTTATTATGTCAACCCTCTGGGCGTAACTTTTACTTTAAGTAGCCTCAATTTCATATTTCGGTTTTACAAAAATGCATCGCCTTGGTTCCTGAAATATCCGTGCACGATATTTCAAGACCGTACGATGTTTACATTTTCCGCTACAGACCTTACACACACACGTCGACACACAAACATCGTCTGTTATTATGTAATATGAAACAACCGTGGTGGAAGAGGGGAGACCCTCCTCTTTTTTATATTTACATTTTTATCTATCTTAGTGACACTTGCTCCGCTTTTGATGAAATTTTCACACTGTATTTTCTACTCTACAATGGACCCACTCGATCTGCTCACTTTAAACTTTGATCCACTTTTGTTGAACCCTTGCAGCGAGCTAACTACTTATTGCTATAGAAACCGATTGCTATATATAGTGATTACTAGCAGGCAGAACTCGCTCATATCATTTTAAAGACGAATAGAGAAAACCATAATGCATAAGAACTTTCTGTAAATTCCAAATTCATTCTTAAACTTGTATGAAAATAGTTATTCCGTTTCTACATATAAACGGCCATAGATTTAGTTGATTTTCGCTCTCTAATTATGTTACTGTTTGGGTTACAAGGATGATCAGGTACAAAACTATTAGCCATATTGTGTACCTGAGAGAAATTGTGTGCATTTTGGGTGTACAAACAATTGCGCTAATCATAATAAAATACTGCACATGCATACGACTGAGAGTATTTAATTTTTACAAATTTGATATAAATTTATTTAGAAATACATTCAAATAATTTCCATGGTTACAATAGGCTCTTATTCATTTTAAGGAAACTTGCAAATGCATATCAGCGCAAGTAAAATAATAATTTGGTATACAGTTATTTCGAGGTAACGCCGGAACTAATTTATCAGTGCCGGACGAACTCGAAGTCTAAAAGACGTAGTTGGCACAAACTGAGGAGGGATACTATAATATACATAAATACATATTATAGTATGCCTCTATACTTAAATATCCCCATCTATACATAAATACATATATGAGCGCCTCCCTCTACACCTCGCTCACGAGCTGTATGGTCTTGTATGCGCGACCTACTGTATGGTCCACTGTATGGTCTTGTATGCGCGAGATGTTACTTTTAAAAATAGCTCTAACAATGTTTTCATTTTTTCTACTTTTCCAACTATTCTTCATCAAAGACATTGTATCTGCCAGCATGTATTCGCGAGATATAACTTTTAAAAATAAATCTGGTAATTTTTTCCACATTGCCAACTACTCTTCAGTAAGAACATGACATTCTATCTGTATGCGAGATCGTATTTGTGAGGTATTTTTGTTAAAAACAAATCTAATAATTTCTGTACGTTGTCAACTATTCTTGAGCAAAAACACGAATTTTTATTTGCATGCAAGATCGTATTCGTGAGGTTTTACTTTAAAAAAAATAGCTCCAATAACTTCTCTTTCCACTGCACCAATAATCCCTTAGCAGAGACATTTTATTACTTTCCTTATATACATAATGTATAAGGAAAGTATTGTGACGGGGTCGAAAATTCAAATTCGAGTTTTCGACGGGAGAGCACGTTTCAAGCATCCCTGATCACGAATCAAACATTTTTGAAGTGATGTCTGTGTGTGTGTGTGTCAGTGAGTCTGTGGAGACGATAACTGACGAACGAATGGACCGATTCGAACGAAATTTGGTATAAAAATTACAATCGTTAAACATTGGAAGCTTATTGTTTTTATACGCAATCGAATGATCAGAACCCCCCCTAAATTTTCGAGTGAAATTTTGAAAAAAATCGTCAAAAAATCAAAACTTCTAATAAAGTTACGCAAATAGACATTTATTATGTAATTTTTCATTAGAAAACGATTGATATAAATTTTAGAACGCTAACGTGAACCGTTCTCGAGATATTGCACATTTTTCACAAAGATTATCAAAAAGTCATATAAAATAAAAAAAATAGTTCCTATTGAGAAACATGTTCACTTTTCATATGTAATACCATGCGATAAATTGGGTGACATCATTCTCGGGGATCTAGTTCGTTCCATTCATGAAAAAAAATACTTTGAGTAATACTTTTGTATTTGAACGCCAATAGTCATTTATCTGCTGTAAGAATAACTTATTTCTTCGCCCATAACGCTTGGCGAGATTTTGGCGACGAATTTGGCGGTATGTCGCCAACTTGGCGACTTTTTGAAAGGTTGCCAAATTAACGAAAATCTCGCCAAATGAATAAAAATGACGCTAAATCAATGAAAATAACGACTCATTGTCGAAAATTCAATATCTTGGAAAGAATATAAGTATCTACTATAAGAAAAACCTATTTTTTTATTGTAAAAGTAGTAAATTCATTACATTATATAGGGAAAGTCATGTGTTGCCCACATCAGATTTTTTTTTGTATGACTATGTATTCGCGAAATATTTCTTTTTAAAATAGCTCTAATAACTTATTTTTCCACATTGCTAACTATTCTTCAGCAGGGACATCTCAGCTTTATGTGAGCTTGTATTTGCGAGATATTAGTCTTAAAAATAGCTCTAATAATTTATTTTTCCATATTTGAAAACTATTCTTCAGCAGGGACATTTCATCTTTATGCCAGATTGTATTTGCGAGTTGTTTCTTGTAAAAGTAGCTTTAACAATTCCTTTTTGCACGTTACTAACCGTACTTAATTAGTTATTATAATTTTTGTTATTGTTTAGCAAATAATTTGTTTTGTCATGAACAAGATGAAACTACTTTTTTATCAAAGTATTTTACAACTTTTTACTTTCCTTATATACAATAATGTATAAGGAAAGTACTGTGAAGGGGTCGAAAATTCGAATTCGAGTTTTCGACGGGAGAGCACGTTTCAAGCATACCTGGTCACGAATGGAACATTTTTGAAGTGATGTCTGTGTGTGTGTGTCAGTGAGTCTGTGGAGACGATAATTGACGGACAAATGGACCAATTCAAACGAAATTAGGTACAAAAATTATAATCCTTTAACACTGGAAGCTTATTGTTTTCATACGCAATCGAATGTTCAGTCATGTGCTGCCCACATCAGATTTTTTACAGTGGGAAATGCTGAGATATTTACTTTCAGTCAACTAGCAATCAGTATTTTTTTTATACCTTACTAATAAATGCGTTTTGAAACTGTGTTCCACGGACTACTGGTGAGACAGAATGTGTGTTCCACTATGGAATCTAAAAACTAAAAATGATAATATAATAAAATTATTCACTGTAATATGAACGTATATGTATCATTCTTGTTTCTGCTTTAATAGAAAAGTAAGATTTTCCAATGACTCGTTTTTAGTTCAACTTAATCCAAGGGTAAATCACTGTCGCTGAGCAAATAATTCTATTGCAACTTTTTGCTACTGTATTCATTTAAGGATTTCTATATTTCTTGCTAAGAAAAATAATATAGGAATACATTTGATAGTAACATTATGATTAGGTAAATTATCTCAACATTTCATAAAAAATCTGCGTTATTAAAAGATTTATAAGAACTGCAAAGTTATTCCCAATTGAAATATATTTGAAATTTCGTTTTGGAATCCCTTTTAAAAGAGGAATTTTGTGTGCGTGTAGCTATTTTATAAATAGCCTTAAGGGGACGGTTGACGTTGAAATGAGTAAAAATCGACTAAAAAAAGTGTTAATGTATAACATTATTTTACACATTTAACATTTGCTTACGGGTGGGACAGCGTGCATCCCAAACGAAGAACCTCCCAAAAAGACAGGTATCTAACATACCCTATCCCAAACAGTTCGTTCTCCCTTTGCAGGCATTGGCGTCCATGGAAATCGCCAATAGATCGTCCATGGAAATCGCCAAACAGAAACATTGCACCTGCTGCAGCAGGTGCAATGATACCTGTCTCTTTGGGAGGTCAGATACCTGTCTTTTTGGGTGGTCAGATACTTGTCTTTTTGGGAGGTTCTTCGTTTGGGATGGACGCTGTACCACCCTCAAGGAAAAGGTTGAATGCATTTTTTTCGAAGCGGAATTTTCAAAGATTTCACATATTTAAAATGCTTCATGTGAAATTGTCTCTTCATTTTTATTTTGTGTGGTTTTATGAAAAGAAAAAAAAAACATTGAATTTAAAATTAAATATTACTTGTGCATTTTGTACTCCAGTATCAATCACACTATGCTTATCTTTTGATCCGATGACAATATTTCTGAAAATATTTTTAGTGAGGTTTGAATTCCAATCAATAATATTATTTATTTTGATATTGTATGAATTTCTCTTGTCGTGTATGGTTGTATAAATTCCATACTGTTGGTGTTTTCTTATTGATAAATCCAAGAAGTCTGTCGCTCCATCCTCATGGCCACTTCCTCATGGCCACACATCAATATCATGGCCACACATCGTATCATGGTCACACATCCATCCTCATGGCCACACATCAATATGCCACTCTGGATGCAGAGCTGCTAAGCGCCACATCCTCAGTAGAGCTTCTATTTTCTCCTTTACTTATTTGGGAGTTCCTTTTGTGATATACTTATTTTTGATATATATATATATATATATATATATATATATATATATATATATATATATATATATGTATATATATATATGCTTTTGTTCATTTCATATATGTCAAGAGGTGAAGGGGGAGGGGGCAGAGGAATGTCTGTACCGGACCCTAGTTTGGCTAAGTCGGGTTCTGAACGCGAGAATCTCTTTCAATTTTGCAGGTTGATCTGGCATGTAGTAATCTCTATACTGCAAGAAAGTCAACTTATACTATCATTCACTATAAAAAGTACGCGGACGCAGTGCTCTAAAATTGAGAATTATGGATTTTATCTTAAAATGAACGAATTGTGCCTCACAATGCATCAACCAAAAATATATCTTCTTAAACTCCTTAAAAAAACACATTAGCCTCCACCTTGCGTATATATATATATTTATATATATATATATATAGTGTATACTTTTATGAATCACACTTCATGTGACAATACTTGCGAAAGACCGCCGCCGACAAGCTAATTAAACTGGCAAAACTAGCCAATTATACCGTCACGACGTATTAAATCTAGCAAATCCCAAATTCGCAAATGGGGACAGAGAGGCAGTCATAAAGTTCTTCCTGTATTAAAAGCTTTAGTATGAGGTTGAGCATATGCTTATGAATACTGGACTTTCTCTGATGGAACGTAAATACACATTCAAGTGCCACTAACACTCTGCTAAGCACAGTCTACCGTAACTAATTCTAAGCACACTGAACCACCATAGCGTATCTCATAAGCCACTTTCATTTAATCTCGAATCCAGGTGTGAAAAGCTTATTCAATAGTTCTGGAGATAACTGGATGTTCGTTGCATATTTTTCTTTCTCTTTCAGTGGCATACTCTAGTTTTTCCCTTTCATGCCAATAGACCAATCGCTTACATTCAAAAGCAATCCCACGTTTTAAACCGTAGTAAACATTCATATTCTAAAAGTTTAATAATTTATTCTAGATTGGAAGAATTTATAAAAGTTTCATTTCACATCTAGAATGAATTACCCGGCTCTGCCTGTGTCGTAAATAAGCATCCGCTACTTAAATAATACATATAGCGATAACATCATTCAATTTTCAAATCGCCTGTTTTAAACAAAAGTCATTCCCGCGCTATATTTTTACTTTCCTTATATATATAACGTATAAGGAAAGTATTGTGACGGGGTCGAAAATTCGAATTCGATTTTTCGACGGGAGAGCACGTTTCAAGCATCCCTGATTACGAATCAAACATTTTTGAAGTGATGTCTGTGTGTGTGTGAGTGTGTGTGTCAGTGAGTCTGTGGAGACGATAACTGACGAACGAATGGACCGATTCGAACGAAATTTGGTACAAAAACACAATCCACAAAACACTGGAAGCCTATTGTTTTTATACGCAATCGAATGTTCAGAACCCCCCTAAATTTTCGAGTATTTTGAAAAAATCGTCAAAAAATCCAAACCGCTAATAAAGTTACGCAAATTAACATTTCTTATGTAATTTTTCATTAGAAAATGATTGATATAAATTTTAGAACGCTAACATGAACCGTTCTCGAGATATTGCACATGTTTCAAAAAAATTATCAAAAAGTCATACAAAATAAAAAAAAAATATTTCCTATTGAGAAACATGTTCACTTTTCATATGTAATACCATGCGATAAATTTGGTGACATCATTCTTGTGGATCTAGCTTGTTCCATTCATGAAAAAGATACTTTGAGTAATACTTTTATATTTGAACGCTAATAGTCATTTATCTGCTGTAAGAATAACTTATTTCTTCGTCCATAATGCTTGGCGAGATTTCGGCGACGAATTTGGCGGAATGTCGCCAACTTGGCGACTTTTTTACATGTTGCTAAATTAACAAAAACTCACCAAATGGATAAAAATGACGCTAAATCAATGATGACTCATTGATGATGACGACATGGGAAAATGACGACTCATTGACGAAAATTCAATATCATGGAAAGAATATAAATAACTACTGTAAAAATAATCTATTTTTTTACTGTAAAAGTAGTAAATTTATTCTATAAGGAAAGTCATGTGCTGCCCACATCAGATTTTTTTTGCGCAACCATGCTGATTATACAACACGGGCGTTATACGCCCTAAATATCCCCTTTGATACGTCCTAAATAAGTTATTTTGATACGTTCTAAATAGGTTCTCAATCGCCGATCGTTAGCAGAACAACTGAATGAAAACATATATATGCACATATATATGCACAGCCTCAATACGAACTAAATTTGTAAATTACAAATGGCAAAAAACAGATTCGATAAGAATTGAAGATGTATAAATGAAATAAAAAGTAGCACAGTAGTAATATAAAGTAGTAGTTTTCTTGTACTACTTTATATATGTGTATATAAAGTAGTACTACTTTATATACACATATATAAAGTAGTACAAGAAAAAATACGAAATTTAAATATGCAAAATAAATATAGAGAAAAAGGAGATAGTAATATTTTTAATGGTTAGAACAAGGGTTTTACCTCTATGGTGTACAGGATTCGACGCTAAGCAAAACTAAGTTCTTAAATAAGGTTATAATTGCACTGCTCACAACTAATGTTGGGATTTTTTGAATTGCATCTTCTCTCTATTCTATCAATGGATTTTCAAACTATTATATATATATATATATATATATATATATATATATATATATATATATGTATGTGTGTGTGTACACTGCTTATAACTGAAATCGCAACACCGTGAAGAAATTGATGTATCCTTATGAAATTTACAGAAAATAATTGTAACATATATGGAGATGTGAAAATGATCAAAAAATTATACCTGAAAAATGAAAGCATGGAACTTTATTGATATTTTGTAAAAAAGAAATGTCATGTGCTGCTTCACATTCAATTTTTATGCAGTAAGTTTCTTCTAGAGAATATGCTAAACGTCCGATTTTATGCTTTCCAGATAAGGGCTCGCCCAACAGAGCAATTCCGTTTTGGGAGAGAGAAGGGGGGGGGGCGGAGTTTCACATTCCCCTTCCGAAAATATGAAACCGAGACTGACTGGTCTTACTAAATTCTTCTTTTTCTTCACTTCGTCACTTCATACTCATAGAACCCACCTATAAGGGGGTTTCCAAAGTTAGAATCGCGCTTTCATTGCAGATTATCTATGGATTGAGTTTACGCTTTTTTATGCTCTCATTTACATGGAATTGTCGATTCCCATAATAAAAGCAGGGAAGCATATCATGTGGCATAGTTTTTCAAACCTCTGGGGAGATTAAAGCCAGGTCTGCACAAGTTTGCAACGAATAAGTTCATAATCATAGAACTAGCTTTAAGAGGGTGTTCCCCAAACTAGGATCGCAATTCGATTGCAGATAGCATCATTGACGGAGGTGTTTCGCTCTTTTTATAAGCTCAACAGCATTAAATACTCGATACCTGTATTGAACCTGTAGCCAAAAGGTGAAATCATCAACTTGGCAGAGTCTGGATCTGATCCTGCAGTCAAAGAATGGTAGACCAGCATGATAGAGTTGAGTTAAAAACGTCTGTAGCTCTAGGCATTTCATACTACCTTATGAGTGTTGGCTAGAGTACTCCTCCTCCCAGTGAGTTGTCGGTTATCGAACGAAGTTATTGTTGAGTGGCGGATAAGACATGCGAGCAATAAGTTAACGGGAAAAAGGCGTCATGAGGCTGTGATGAGGCTAGTTTACGATTAGTTGTATTACAAATCACGTGACCGATAAGGAAAGTGCGGCAGAATTTGAATACTTTTTTTTCAATTAGCTCTTACCGGTATCTCATAGGGAGCAAAAATAACATTTTTATAATACTTATATAATTGTTAGAAAACTGAGTAACTGGAAGCATTAGAGCACAGGCTGCTTTGTATTCATCCAAGGTCTCTAATGTAGCGAGAACACGAAATCACTAATTTGCCAGTGCCAGGTTATGATCCCGGGTCCAAATCTTGGTTGCACAGCATCATAGCCTTGAGCTATAAAAACGTCTCCAGTTCAAGGTATTTAAACCACCTTACGAGCGTCGCTGCAGTCCCCATAGAAGTTCCCAAAATTGTGGTACTTCAGTGTATTGCATGTGTTCTTCATCCACATCTTCACGCGTACATAAGCATGGATTTTAACATGCAAGATGAATGATTAATTTGAGCAATTTGGTTACTTACAAATTACATTCTTTGGTAATGTTATGCTTATGCA
Source organism: Amaurobius ferox (assembly GCA_951213105.1). Taxonomy (NCBI): domain Eukaryota; kingdom Metazoa; phylum Arthropoda; class Arachnida; order Araneae; family Amaurobiidae; genus Amaurobius; species Amaurobius ferox. The sequence continues at coordinate 62,200,959 of OX578143.1, read as the reverse complement.
CAAATTGGTCCTTTATCATTCAAGACAAATGTGATCCATCTTTCACGTTACATCAGAGGCGAGCAATGAATAGAAACTACCTCATTGGCAATGAAAGTCTCAATGTGCGTGCAACCAATCAGACGAGACGTGACGTGCTGTCGATAGGTGCACGATCTCACAATCATAAGCATAACTGGGAGAACATCAGAACTGAAGGAAGTCGTTAGTGACACTAAAGTAAGCACTAATATGGCATGATGTCTTTGCGGAAAACATTCAGCTTATCGAAGACTATAAAGGTCTATGATTCCACTGATAAGGGTACAAGTATTTTCTTTTTGTGAAATATAAGCTGCATTTATAGTCCTAACGATATATTGTTTGGGTGGTAAAGGTGAAGCAATTATTAAGACGTAAATTTTTTACAGCTCATTGAATAGGATGGAAGTCTATACAAAACGTTTCGTTTTTCTTTCAGAATAATCATATAGTTTTGTAAGATTCACATGATTATTCTGTGATTTTTTTGCGTTACGTTATATTTTTAGATTTAAATAATAACCAATCAATCGTTCCAACTCACAAAAACAATATGGAGCGGTCATAAATTTAAGAACTCTCTCGCATGGCAAATTACAACATCCATGGATCGGGCAAATATATGCAGTATTTGTAGGTAAATAAATTGAGACATATTAGTATAAACTATGGTTTATTTTAAATTAAATTTAAGTAAATTCCAAATCTCGTGGAATTCTGGGATAGAAAAATTCTAAATAACGAAATACTGAGATTGTAACAAACGTTTAGGATTGCAATCTGTAATTGCAAACCATTCCGGCTAGCCCATGCTTTATTAATTACAGTAAGTTCACTATTCTTAAAAACTTGGAACGAAGTGGAACTTGTGATCGCGCTCCCATTGCAGATAACAGCATCCATTGACCGGTTTCGCACTTATCATGCATTCGTCAGTGTGAAATAGTCGATATCTTCTGCAACGGCAGTAAGAAAACATTCGATATGCCAAAATTTTACAGATCTTTATGAAGAACGACAATTTCAACATCGCACCCGGCATCAAATTTCTTAAAGATTGAGTACAGGCTGCACGAGTCTGCAAATTTATACTCCCAGAACCCACCTAAAAGGAGCGCTCCTAAAGTTAACATTACATTCCTATTATGATAATTGCAACGACTTGTATCTGAAATGGAAACTCAATAATAACTTCGTAAATCCTCTCTATAAGCAAGTTCTGCATTAAATCTTTTTGCCACGGTTCTTTTTTACTCTTTTCAATAATTACCCGCATAATTTTTTTTAACAAAACTTCACAATAATTCCATTATTTTAGAAACAGTTTGCGCTAGACACGTGGATATTTACATAAAAATAAAAGCATCATTTAGGTGGCTTGAGATGAATGAAATAGATGATTTTTAAGAACAACGTATAACCATTACATTTTCCTTAACAATTGCCTATTGTGCCCATCTCCTTCCTTATGGCTTTTAAAGCATTTTTTACCCGAAAAAGAAATAGACTAACAACTTCCATTTCATTCAATTTCTAAACTTGTATAATTCTTCGAAAACTTCCTTTTCCGAGTGACCACTGGACGCAGCTAGGAATAGTCATCATCCAGCGACGACCTGTCTGTTTTCTGTGGTGCCAGTGAACCGAGCCAATCTTGTCCCACGCCTAAAAGTGATGCATTATGCATGGACATATTTTTTTTTGGGAGGGCAGAACTGCTTTCGTTAGTAACCCACGCATCTTGTTTTTTCTCTGCACTTTCTCCAAGAATCACGAAGCTCTGAGGAGGTGGCGATCCTACGAAAAATTCACACCTGTCAAACTAGTAAATCGATTTTAGAACACACACATACATATATAGCATGCAGAATTCACTTCGACGATAAGAGCTTGCAATTCCGCCCTAGTAGCTCAACGTTAGATCGTCTGCTGGCCAGTGCACGAAGATCCGTGGTTCGATTCCCAGGTTGGGGTAGCAAGGTTCTTTACAATGGCGCTCGAACGAATTAATTTTGCAAGTTAATGCAGTGATGTCGGAGTCTGAAAGTGATCCTAGGCCTAGTACGATCAGTACGGACTCGATGGACTCTGCATATGGGTGCGATTTCAAGTCGGGAACGCAACGACCACTCAGAATACGAACCTGGGTAAAAATAGTAGTATCAGGATACTAACCTGGGTAAAAATAGTAGTATCAGGATACTAACCTGGATAAAAATAGTGGCATCAGGATACTAACCTGGGTAAAAATAGTAGTATCAGGATACTAACCAGGGTAAAAATAGTAGTATCAGGATACTAACCAGGGTAAAAATAGTAGTATCAGGATACTAACCTGGGTAAAAATAGCAGTATCAGGATACTAACCTGGGTAAAAATTGTAGTATCAGGATACTAACCTGGGTAAAAATAGTAGTATCAGGATACTAACCTGGGTAAAAATTGTAGTATCAGGATACTAACCAGGATAAAAATAGTAGTATCAGGATACTAACCTGGGTAAAAATAGTAGTATCAGGATACTAACCTGGGTAAAAATAGTAGTATCAGCATACTAACCAGGGTAAAAATAGTAGTATCAGGATACTAACCTGGGTAAAAATAGTAGTTTCAAGATACTAACCTGGGTAAAAATAGTAGTATCAGGATACTAACCTGGGTAAAAATAGTGGTATCAGGATACTAACCTGGATAAAAATAGTGGCATCAGGATACTAACCTGGTTAAAAATAGTAGCATCAGGATACTAACCAGGGCAAAAATAGTAGTATCAGGATACTAACCTGGGTAAAAATAGTAGTTTCAGGATACTAACATGGATAAAAATAGTAGTATCAGGATACTAACCTGGGTAAAAATAGTAGTATCAGGATACTAACCTGGGTAAAAATAGTGGCATCAGGATACTAACCTGGGTAAAAATAGTAGTATCAGGATACTAACCAGGGTAAAAATAGTAGTATCAGGATACTAATCAGGGTAAAAATAGTAGTATCAGGATACTTACCTGGGTAAAAATAGTAGTATCAGGATACTAGCCTGGGAAAAAATAGTAGTATCAGGATACTAACCAGGGTAAAAATAGTAGTATCAGGATACTAACCTGGGTAAAAATAGTAGTATCAGGATACTAACCTGGGTAAAAATTGTAGTATCAGGATAGTAACCTGGGTAAAAATAGTAGTATCAGGATACTAACCAGGGCAAAAATAGTAGTAACAGGATACTAACCTGGGTAAAAATAGTAGTATCAGGATACTAACCTGGGTAAAAATAGTAGTATCAGGATACTAACCTGGGTAAAAATAGTAGTATCAGGATACTAACCTGGATAAAAATAGTGCCATCAGGATACTAACCTGGAAAAAAATAGTAGTATCAGGATACTAACCTGGTTAAAAATAGTAGTATCAGGATACTAACCTGGGTAAAAATAGTAGTATCAGGATACTAACCTGGGTAAAAATAGTGATATCAGGATACTAACCTGGGTAAAAATAGTAGTATCAGGATACTAACCTGCAAGGTAAAAATGGCAGGAAGCGGTCAGTCAGATTATCAGGTTGCATAGAAATTTGATATTAGAGGAAGGTGAATGCAAAGTCCACTTCGACGATAAGAGCTTGGAATTCCGTTTAGTAGCTCTACTGTAAAACATCGGATGGTATGTACGAAGATCCTTGATTCGATTTCCGGTTGGGGTTAGCAGGGTTTTCGTCAACATATATTTGTATGTGTATATATGTAAAATGCATTTTGAGCGTATTCATAACATAGAGCAGGGATAGCATAGACCAGCATTTTCCAACTTGCGAAAGGATCGTTAGGATATGCAAAACTAAATGAATAACAAAAAAATAACGTGTTTCAAAACTATCATGTATCATAATTAAACACATTCAAACAACACTGCTCTAGTATCTATCAATTTATTTTTCGCTGCACATTTTTAAAAACGTGGCATGCCTTCATACGTATATTGATTCAAATATAAAAAAGTCTGATGTGGGCAACACATGGCTTTTCTTATATAATGCAATGGATTTACTACTTTTACAGTAAAAAAAATAGATTATTTTCATAGTAGTTATTTATATTCATTTCAAGATATTGAATTTTCGTCAATGAGTCGTCATTTTCCATGTCGTCATCATCAATGAGTCGTCATTGATTTAACGTCATTTTTATCCATTTAGCGAGTTTTTCGTTAATTTAGCAACATTTAAAAAAATCGCCAAGTTGGCAACATTCCACCAAATTTGTCCCCAAAATCTCGCCAAGCGTTATGGACGAAGAAATAAGTTATTCTTACAGCAGATAAATGATTATTGGCGTTCAAATACAAATGTATTATTCGAAGTATCTTTTCTCATGAATGGAACGAGCTGGATCCACGAGAATGATGTCACCAAATTTATCGCATGGTATTACATATGAAAAGTGAACATATTTCTCAATTAGAAATACGTTTTTAACACTTTACAACAAAGTTGAAAAATGTTTATGACTTTGTTCATTCTGTCTGTCTGTCTGTCTGTCTGTCTGTCTGTCTGTCTGTCTGTCCGTTAGCACGATAACTGCCGTAAAAATGACTTAATCAAAATGAAATTTTAGTATGTTGTTCAGACGGTCTATAGGACCTATGGGAATATAAATGAATAATATCACCCAATTAGTTTTGGATTGAACCCGGGTTGAAAAAATGGAATACATTGAGCCCTATGGGACCTAATTTTTCAAGCATTTTTTAAGCGGATTTAAAATTCACAAATTGCTTCGAAAATTTTAGGCAATATTCAAATTGTTCCATAAAATATATAAAAAAAAATTCAGCGAAATATATTCAGTAGTTTTTTAAATAAAAATTAAAATAATAATAACACCTCTTATATGAAGCGATCACGTGTCCATGATATGAAACGATCACATGACCCACTTCAAAATGATATATGGCATCCATCTTGTCTCAAAATCGTGATTTTTAAAGTTCTTTCTAATTCATATTGAGTGTTGTATCCATCCTAAAACTACTTTATTTTGGCCTAAATTCTGTGCATCTACATACTTTAACAACGCAATGACAATATATTTCAGTTTAAATGCTCATACAAATTTGATTATTTCTACTATTAAGCCTATTTTTCACCTATGTAAAATGTAAACAGCAAAATATGTAGAATGAGTTGTATTAGAATCGCTGTAATTCTTTAACACAAAATCATTTAGTCCATGGGATCTGCATGGCTGATATGAATGAAATATTCATTGATTTTAGAAAGAGAAGGACGATAATTTTCGATGAAGTTTTACGCATAGAGTTTTACTTACTTGTAGCTCCATGGTCTTAATTTTCAAATAATATAAATTATTATAGTATTGTGATGAATGACATGAATGGGGGAATTATTTATGAATGAAATGTTGCTTTTATAGAGAGAGCCAGGCGTGTTATTTTTTCTATGACGTCATTTGATTGGATTTCAGTTGTTTTCGATGAAGTTTTCAAATATAATAAATTATCGTAGTATTATGATAATTCTAAAATTATTACCGAGGAATGTATCACATTTTAGAGATGTTTAAACCAGGCAATTTGTATTTTAATGCCGTCATTTGAATGAAGTTAATTTTTTTCGATGAAGGTTTAAGGTTTCAAATATAATAAATTAATGTAGTATTGTGATAAGTTTTAAAATATTACCGAGGAATGTATTGCATTTTATACATGTTTAAATAAAATTGCATTGAAGTTGGAAAGTGTTTCATAATCAATGCTTTAAGCATGATTGATCTTTCTTGTTTTTATTTTATATGACTTTTTGATAATTTTTTGAAAATTGTGCAATATCTCGAGAACGGTTCATATTAGCGTTCTAAAATTTATGTCAATCGCTTTCTAATGAAACATTACATAAGGTATGTCTATTTGCGTAACTTTATTAGAGGTTTTGAATTTTTGACGATTTTTTCAAAATTTCACTCGAAAATTTAGGGGAGGAGGGTTCTGAACATGCGATTGCGTATAAAACAATAGGCTTCCAGTGTTTACAGATTGTGATTTTTGTACCAAATGTCGTTCGAATGGGTCCATTCGTTCGTGAGTTATCGTCTCCACAGACTCACTGACACACACACACATACTTTCACACACACACACATACTTTCACACACACACACACACACACATACTTTCACACACACACACACACACCCGACCATCCAAACAGTTACCTTACACCTTTCTGGTAGCCCGGTCGTCCAAATAGTTGCTCTAAGTCCTCTGGACGAGCCGGACGGCCTGGGGCTTTCACACCTTTCTGGTAGGTCGGACGGTCTGGGTTTCAACAACACCCCCCCCCCCCCACACACACACACTCACTGACATTACTTCAAAACTGTTTCATTCGTGATCAGGGATGCTTGAAACGTGCTCTCCCGTCGAAAACTTGAATGAATTTTCGACCCCGTCACAATACTTTCCTTATACATTATTGTATATAAGGAAAATAAAAAAATGATATTAAGTATTTCCGATGGGCGTTTCATAGAGAAAAATTAATATAATCTAGCAATAAGAAACGGCTAACAGTATTTTACTTTTATTATCAGAAAAATTAGCATGTAATAATGCGAACAATATTAAACATATTTTTATATATGGAAACTATTGCTACTTTGAAATAGTTGTACTTATTTATCACCGAGAAAAACACAGAATTTTATTGTGTAATTCAAAGCTAAAATATTGTACCGTGGGTCTTGTATATGTTTATTTCGTTGTAAAAGTAAAATCTTTGTATTAATAAGGAAAAGCAGTGAGTTTCTGCCCATGCAATTTTTTTGTTAATATGGATACTTAAACGTGTTATATATTAATAATATATTAGTTAATGACAGTTAAAAAACTAAAATTTTGAATATAAAAATAAATAATATTTGTTCAAACAGTAAGGGAAACACACGCAGAGGAATTGAGCAAAAATAAAATTAAAATTAGCAGATATGTTTTGGGGGTAATTGTATCCTTTTGTCAGTGCTGAACAATCAACAAGCACAAAATAAGGAAAATCGAATGGAGAATTTTTCCTTAACACAATTAAATTTTTTTTTTTGAAATATAAAGAAAATACTACTTTTCTCCAGAATAAACATTTGTTCAGGGATTGGATAAGAGTAATTGGTCACAGTGCATGGTTATTTTACCACAATTTATGTTATTATTATTGTTATTATAATTATTATTATAATTATTTTATTGTTATTATTTTTAATGTTGTTATCCTTCTGTCCTCACTAGCCTTTACATACATTACGATTAGTACATATTGTTCTTTATCTTTCTGCTAACGAAAACTGTTTTTTCTTAATTTATCATGCAATCCTGAACCTTTGAGAAAATATAAAACTTTTTCAGGTATTTGTCATACATGTTACACATCATCCATATGTAGGATTTGATCTTTACTAGCCTAATACCCGTTGAAAATCAACCGTCTCACAATAAGCAAGCTCTGAATAATGTAAATTTTTGAATAATTTGTGTTTCACATTTATTCGGTAAATCGAATGTTTTGGAGTGCAGAACCCCTAAAGAAGAAAATATAGGAAAACTTAAATTCTTCACTTTTTTCTTTCGAACTAAATACCCATACACCAAATTAAAGTCTCCATCTCACCCCGAAGCATACTATTTTATCATTTTCCCTTTCGAACGTTTTTCTGTGGAGCATACCCATAAATGAACATTTTTGAAAAACTCTGTTCCTCTTGAATTATTTATCAGATGACTGGCCATATACCAAATATCAAGTCTCTATCACATTAAAAAAACTCGTATCTCATTTATTCGGAAAATCTTACATATTGGTTTGCGGCAGTCCTTAATGTAGCAAATATTGGAAATCTGAAATTGCACACTTTCTTCCTTTCAAACTATCTACCTGTACACTAAATTTGAAGTCTCTATCCCATCGCGAAGCATGTTTTTTATATCACTTCACTTTTCGAACGTTTTTCTGCGTAGCACCCCTTTAATGAACATTTTTTTCAAACCGTTGTCATCTTTGATTTTTTTTATTAAATGGTTATCCCATATACTAAAGCCTCTATTACATTGTAAAAGAGGCGTTTTTCATTTGTTCGGCAAATCGAATATTTTAGTCAGCTGCACCTCCTACAATAGCAAATGTTGAAAAACTGAAATTGCACACTTCCTTCCTTTCCAACTGTTTACCTGTACAACAAATTTGAAGTCTCCATCTTATCGCGAAGCATTCTTTTTCTATCATTTCACCTTTCGAATGTTTTTGTGTGGAGTACCCACCCCACTTAAATATACATTTTTGAAAAACTTTATTCGTCTTGTGTTTTCTATCAGATGATTCGCCTATATACTAAATATTAAGCCTCTGTCATGTTTTAAAAAGAGGCGTTTCTACTTTATTCCGAAAATCGAACATTTTGGTGTGCGGCATCCCCTAAAGTAGAAAATATTGGTAAACTGAAATGGTACGCTTTCTTCCTTTCAAGCCTTACACCAAATTTGATATCTCTATATCATCCCAAAATATGTTTTTTGTAATCGACTCACCTTTCGAACGTTTTTCTCTGGAGCACCCCCTTAAACGAACATTTTTGAAAAACTATATTCATCTTGAGTGTTTTCGTCAAATGATTAGCCCATATACCAAATTTCAAGCCTCTATTAAATTTTAAAGCAGCTTTTTCTCATTTATTCGGTAAATCAAACATTTTGGTGTGCGACATCCCCTTAAGTAGAAAATATTGGAAATCTGAAATTGCACACTTTTTTACTTTCTAACGAGTTATCCATAAACCAAATTTTAAGTCTCTATCTTATCGCAAAGCATGCTTTCCTATCATTTCACATTTCGAACGTTTTGGTGTGCAGCACCTCCTCTAGAGAACGTTTCCGAAAAATTAGATTTTTCCAGGGGGTTTTATCGAACAACCGAGCCGTGTATAAATTTCAAGTCTCTATCAATTCGGAAAGTGCCTAAAAAACGCGTGACAGAAGGACAGACGGACACTTGGCAATTAGTATATATATAGATTAGATCCTATCCAGGGATTTTCAAGTTTCCAGCTGTTTAAGACATACATAATAACCTAAAGCACCGTGATGAGAGATTAAGGGCTTGCAAAATATTGAGCTATTATATAATACAAAATCATAAAGTATACGTTGGTATCACATATGAGTAAAAAAAGTTTTATAAATTTTTGTCAGACATATTTCATATTTGTCAGTTGTAGGCTTTGATATTGTTAAAAATTTTCCTACCTTTAAATCCTCTGCATGATAGGCATTAAGTCAAACCAAAGTAAGAGGAGAAAAGGATTTGTAAAACTTAACTATACGCAATATAATTTTAAATTATTTTATATGATACACATAAGAATGCCTATATATGGTTCATACATAAATGTGCTGTTAGTGAGCAATATATTTAAGCAAACAGAACATTTGGAACGAAATTTATTACGTTTATTTCAATTGAAAAATTCCAGATCTATATTAATTTACAGGGACATAGAACTATAGAAATATCCTCAGTTTTTTTAATAGTTTTGCATTCAAGAAATGAGAAAACATTACAAAAATAATTATATTGAAAGTTGTAAAAGGTATAACCTATTTGCATGTACTGTTTCATTTAAAAGTGATTGATATTATAGGACATTTGCATGCATACTGTCTTGAGAGGATTATCATTTTGACCTGAAATATAAAAAAAAATGATGAAAAGTAAATTTGATAACTATTACGAAATAAAGGAATTCTTTGTAAATACTTTCAACCATAAATGAATATATGTCATTGTTACGTTAAGGGTTTTCACAAACCATTTATGAGATACCAGAAATTTTACTTTTTTCACAAGGACATGATATTACTTGAAATAATTGGGCTCATTCCATAAAATTGTGCATATTTATTTAAAGCGGTTACAGCAAAAATCCTATTTATCTTCAACGAAATCGAAAATTCTATTTTTGTTGATCCAAAATATCAAAATTTGTGCACTTGTAGTTAGTAATATGCTGGTCAAATCAGATTGATTTTCTTTCCAATCCTCATATTATCCATCAATTTTGCATATTTGAAAAGTTTAGCAAAATTCAGCTTATCGATATGCTATTTGGCTTCGTAATATCTGTTAGAAGAGCAGATTTAAAGGAGAAAATAATGACTACAAACAAGTTTTTAATGGTGGAGTGGGATTACTTTCTTATGCGTAAGGGTATGTTGCCTAAGGTGATTTGCAAAACATCGGGATCTTCAGAAACCGATTTCTCCAACTCCCACGCAGCTGATAATCTCTGTGAAAGATTTCAGGAGGATGATTCCAAAGTTGTTCCTGGCTTCCAGACGATCTATGTCATTTACGATGTGATCCCAATCTTCCATGAGAACTCTGGGAAAGCAGAACGCCATTTTCTTTTTCACTAGTTGGGAAATGGGTCCATTAAAAAGTCATCTAAGCAGGTTTGAATTTTACATTTAGAAAAGTATGCGTACTATTTCAATTTAAATTTAGAAAAGAAATACTATAAATCCATTATACAGTTGCACGTAATAAAAGGGCTGTCATGTAAAAGAATAAAGAACTCAAATCCAAACTAGGATTCGAAAGAAGAATCTTCTAACTGGCCAGACAACACTCTGTCCCATTATGAAACTGGAATAGAATTCTTATGTCTTATAGTGAAATGGATCTTACATTTTAATCCTTCCGATTTCAGATCAGATTATTATTATTATTATTATGACCATGCAACTCGCCTATTAAGTATTGAGTAATTATAAGCATGGTCGGGAAAGGATATCTTCAGAATGAAGATACCCAGCCATAAGACAATAGCATGATCCTCAACCACGATCTTCCTGCTTACATATTAAAGTAGAATGAATTTTACAGGTACGTCCAACTCGGTACAGTTGTGTAAAAGGTTATTGTGAATGACAAAATTGTCGGGAAAAGAAAAAAACTATAAATTTGAATATGCAAAAGCGAATAACTAGAGGATAATTTAGAAAAATAATTTCGAAATGAAATTTAGAAAGAAAAAGATAAAAAAATAAAAAAAATAGAAAATGAGAGTGAAGAAAGATCGTTGTTTAGAAAAATTTAGAATAAAAAATTTAAATAAGAGGAAAAATATAGAGGGATAAAAAGATCAAAATGAAAAAGTTAGATAGCGTTTTTCCTTTTTTTTCCTCCCATAACAAAACATCAAAAAAGGTGAATGCAAGTAAAAAAACACAATAAATTGACCATATTGATCATAGAAAACAATAAATTGACCATATTGATCATAGAAAACTGAAAGCAGTAGGCTGAATAAACTTAAGAAACTTTATCAGAAATAGAAATATATTCAGATCAGATTGGATTCTGAAGTAAATCCTATCTGAATAACCTCATTCTCCACGTTTTCATATAGACAAGCAGCCTGCCATTCTCATTTTCTACTTTTTTTATGCAAGTTAACATCACTTAATTCTCTTTTTTTATATACAAGCTAACATCCTGTGGGTCATAATACTCGTGTATTTTAAAATAACTGCCGTAAATTATAGGATTCTCAGATAAATCGAAAATCGTCATTTTTCAGACATTAGTGATCACTGCATCTAACCAGCAAGGTTAAGTTGATCGCGTGCAAATGTAAATAACTGAGGTCCAAGCCGGGAATCAAACTACGGGTCTTTGAATTGGCTACACCACCTTCTATTCTCTAAGAAGATATTTTCTCTCCCGTCGTTTGTATCAGTTTTCTTATGGTGACCTATGGAAAATAGCCTTTAACCTCTAACTCACTTGGTGTTTAGGATATTTTTAGGACATTCTTAGGATCTCACTTGGTGTTTAGGATATTTTTTGCCCAATATAGATGTTAAACAGAATATGGATTATGTTTTTTTTTAAAAAAATTATACGATAATCAGAAATATTTTTACTATTTTTGTAAAATGAATGCATTGCTTTTCGATGCATATAATAAATACGTATTATCATTTTATCGAATTTAAAAAAAAATACGGACCTCCCATTATTTAGCATCATAATCATCATCATCATCATCATCAACAACAACAACAACGTAACAAAACAGCAGCAACAACAACAAAAATACATGTGCTACCGATTAGAAACTATTTCTCATAGGTTAACATTCTAAAACTGAAATACTCGGCTTAACGGAAATATCCTTTTCTGCTACTAGGACAAAATTCTCATCTCTTATAGTGCGAATGATCTCCTATAAATATTTTGACGGCAGAAAAATATAATAAGGGGAACAGAAGAATTTTAAGCAATATAATTTGCAATGAGATGCTTAGAATGCTAATGCCATTTAGTTATCATTTTGTCGTACAGTCTCTCAAAAACGTAATCAAACTATCGTACCCCCACAAAATATTTCTTAACCAGATAAGGGGAGGGTTAAAAAAATTCTGTTCCCTTGGTACCCGGATGCTTTCTTTTTTTCAAATGATCCGATGGAGGCTCTTCTAATGATGCTGTGACTGACAGTAACCCCGAGTACTGTGTACTGCAAATAAATAGCCTGTTTATTTAAAATTCCTAATCATATGTTGTATTTTCAAAATGGAAATAATGAAACAGTTATAAAATTCAGATCAGCGGCCGAATAAATCATTTCCAAAAAGTTTTTCGACAATTATGAAAATGCCAATATGTGCAGGTTGTTGAAGTTTTCTGGCTCCACAAGCAGCAAATCACCTACGGACCATATGTTATTCTCACCTAGAAGTAGTTTGACAGACCTCTAAAAATAAAATGCGCGTAATGCGTGTAGCAAAATATAAACGCCAAATTAGTACAAAGATTTTGCTCGATTACTTTTTGTGGTAGTGTGCATTACATACCATCCCATCTTCACGAAAGTCTTAGGTACCTGGATTGGCGAAAGAGAGTCACACGATTTCGACCTGAAGCAAATAGAGAGACCACAAGATCCACAAGATCCGTACTATCCGTCTTCCATTCGCCTTTTATATCTAAAATATAATAATAATACAGTTGCTTTTAAAGTATTCACAAATTTCTCAATTTTTTAATCCGTCAGTTAGAGAACGTGGTCGATACACGGTGGTTGAAAATTTTTTTATCAATCCTTAAATATTACTAAAGTGTGATGACCGGACACCAAGCACTATTCAAACTGTGGGAGATATAAATTTACACACCAGTGTTTAAGCCTGTCAAACGCATGGAAAATAATACTATCAAAAGCTTAACTTGCAACTTCTTTTAATCAGTTTTATTTCTGTTTAACGCATGGTTCTTAACTTCGCAAAAAAATCGTCCTAATGGAAAGTTGACTCAGCAAGATTATGTACCGCAGTCTGTACTATCAGTCTAAAAAAATTTCAAACTTCTAGTTCGCTAGCAGGCTTCCGCAAGGTCTGAGAAGACCTTTTGACTCCTCATCTGTTTAACCGCCCCAGAGAATTGATGAAAATCCTCCATCCCCGGGGAGAATATCAAAAATCCAGCCCCATTAGGTTCTGTTCCTTGATCGATACCATAAGTGGGCATTTCGTCTTCTAGCTCAGAGAGGGACTTCTGAAGGGTCTGTAAAGATAAAAAGACATTTGACAATTACTATATAGATTAGTATGCAGAGTTCACTTCAACGGGACAACAATTCCCTCCCAGTAGCTGAGCTGCGAAAACGTCAGCTAGCCAGTAAGAAAATCTATGGTTCGAGTCCCTGCAGGGTCAAAAAGATTCTTTTAATGCATTCTGAACACATTCCCGCGTAAGATCCATCAAAATTTATGCGATGGAAATTTGATTCTGGCGAGTTTTATTTACGAAAAAGAATACATATTCATCTGCCAATGCTTGAAATATATCGCTAAAGAGAAAATAATCTCTAGGGTTAAAGGATCGCTGTGGGATTTCTATACTTTATCTGATGACAAAACCACGCAACCGTGACATACAAGGCAAACGTCGCGGAAACATGCCGCATAATCGACGTTTTCTCTAGAGAAAACAAGGCACCACCTAGACTGGCAATTTTGGGAAAGTGGATCACTTAGAAATTCTCGTTCGGAAGTCGGTTTATTACACTGCAATCACATAAATCTGATTGCCTGTTTGGAGCGACGACGGCGACGTAGTATGGGTCAGCAGCACACCTTTTTTTTTCTGGCGAAATTCGATGAGAATATATATATCTCAATGAAATAATTCAGGTGAAAAAGTGCCTATTGTATACGATGGTCACGTTCCTGTCGTAAATTTCTTATGATGGGTAAATCGGATATCACGGTGGCACATTTACGTAAAACTACGTTATTTGAGGAGGGAGGGGAAGGGGAATGGTCATACATTTCAGCAAATTATTGCTGTGATATGGAATATGGGATTTCAAATGATGTGCTTTCGGTGGTTTTCGCTTTCGATGGGATATGGTTTGCTACATGATAGTTACGTTTAATTTTGCTAAGAACTTTTCCCCTATAACACGGAACTATTACGAGAAATATGTGAGATAATTCAGGTAATTGGTCGGTGTGGTGTAGATGTTAGTACGTCTAAGTGCAATGCAAAAGTCCCAGATATTGATCCCTGGTTGTGGTCTGGTTCAATAGTTGATGGCAAAAAGAAAGGGTTAAAATTCGTATAAACAATTAATATTTTCCTCTTTAAAAGTATCAAGATGAACTAATTAGGTTATATTTAAAACTCAATATAAAACACAAATAGTGAAAATTATAATAGACTCACGATTATGTCATAACTCAGAAATATTCTAGCCTGACCTTGGTACAGAGCCTTGGAATAAAAGAAATAAGTTAGTCACTGAGTACAACATACAGTAATTTAAATAATTGATCATTTCTCCATTACTGGGTGTTTTCGGTAACAATTTGGTGGATTTAAGTACAGAAAAGCGAACTTTGTGATGAGAAATTTATAAAGCAGAAAGAATAATATAAGTTAATTTGGAGAACATAATAATTTACAGATTAAATTTCCATCTATTGACAGGCAATTACAGTTTTGTGAATGAATATATTTGAGAAATTCTATCTGCAATAATCAATCATACTTGATTCTTTTGACTCACATATTTCTTTTCAATCCTTTCTACATTAATACATTCATTAATATGTAGTAGGCTGGATTTTGAAGTGAAAGTTCTGTCATGAGTAATATCAAAAAATGTTTTAAATTAATGCATGAAAACAGCGCATGTTTTAGAGTTCTGTTAGCATGAAAAATGCGACATGTAAAGCAACATTTCTTCTCAGATTACGCCTTCTTTTCAACATTTGCAGCCGTCTTAATCTAAAAACAAATTATTAATAAACATATTTTTAACAGTTTGATCAGACGAATAATCAGCAGATGATTTCAGTAGAAGATTTTGAAATGTAACTTTGTTACTATGGTTACAAATGGAATGAAAACTGCTAGATTTATAAATATTTCAAACAGAATTCTGAGATTTTAGATTTTTCTCATCGTTTGCATAGTTTAAGTTCCGCGTGAATGCAACATTTCAAGTTTCTGCCCCCACCAGATATGGCTCTGTAATTCATTCCTTACACAGTAAGTTAGTCTCATCCTCACCCATCTTCATGATATAGATACTATCACTATTAATGGAAATAAAACAAAGCGTTATAAATTTTAAATTAATGGCACTATTGTCCTTTTAGTGATATATTCTTTATTTGGAAAAGTTATAATCACTTCATTATGAGAATTAAAATATCACGGAATCAAAAGCATTTCTATGTTTTCTGTGTGCACTTGTCTTAATGCGCTAATTTGTAATAAAAAAATCTGATGTGGGCAACACATGACTTTCCTTATATAATGTAGGGAATTTACTACTTTTACAGTAAAAAAATAGGTTTTTCTTATAGTAGATACTAATATTCTTTCCAAGATATTGAATTTTCGACAATTAGTCGTCATTTTCATTGATTTAGCATCATTTTTATCCATTTGGCGAGATTTTTATTAATTTGGCAACATTTCAAAAAGTCGCCAAGTTGACGACATTCCGCCAAATTCGTCGCCAAAATCTCGCCAAGCGTTATGCACTAAGAAAAAAGTTATTCTTACAGCATATAAATGACTATTGGCGTTCAAATACAAAAGTATTATTCAAAGTATATTTTTTCATGAATGGAACGAGCTAGATCCACGAGAATGATGTCACTCAATTTATCGCATGGTATTACATATGAAAAGTGAACATGTTTCTCAATAGGAATTTTTTTTTATGTGATTTTTTCATAATTTTTTTGAAAAATGTACAATATCTCGAGAACGGTTCATGTTAGCGTTCTAAAATTTATGCCAATCGTTTTCTAATGACAAATTACATAAGAAATGTCTATTTGCGTAACTTTATTAGCGGTTTTGATTTTTTGACGATTTTTTCAAAATTTCATTCGAAAATTTAGGGGGGTTCTGAACATTCGATTACGTATAAAAACAATAGGCTTCCAGTGTTTACGGATTGTGATTTTTGTACTAAATTTGGTTCGAATCGGTCCATTCGTTCGTCAGTTATCGTCTCCACAGACTCACTGACACACACATACACATACTTTCACACACACACACACACACAGACATCACTTCAAAAATGTTTGATTCGTGATCAGGGATGCTTGAAACGTGCTCTCCCGTCGAAAACTCGAATTCGAATTTTCGACCCCGTCACAATACTTTCCTTATACATTATGTATATAAGGAAAGTAAAAAACAAGAAGTTTATGAACGACCTTTCATATGATGGCAAATGATTCATTTTTTACCGGAACTGTTAAGCAATTTTTTTTTCTCTTGCATGCTTATTTCGTACAGTTATGCGAATTTTTGGAAGAACCGGAAATGGAAATTCTTAGTAAACACATCTTATCACCCCTTGTAATTGGAGTATTAGTCATAGTCTAAGCTCTATCTATCCATCTAAATCTATCTATCTATCCATTTAAATTTCCTGAAACATCAATTTCTGAAGATTAGCTAATCCTCAGAAATAGATGTTTCAAGAAATTTTTTTAACAGGAATGGAAATTTTTTAAAGAATCACCTCACCTCCTCCAGAATTTAATGCTGAACCAGTTATCATCTATTCTCTTATCTATAGCCAATGTTGAGAAATAGATGTTTAAAATAAAGGGAAAATTTTAAAACCGGAACTGGAAAAAGAACTGGAAGTAGAAATCCTTAGTGCAAACTCCCTCATTCTCCTCTGGAATATGATGCTGAATCCAAATTTGTCATCTTGCTGGGCGTTATCTATTATAGATCCTGAGAAATAGATGTTTCAAGGAAATATTTTTCACAAAAACGTAGTATAACAAAATTTTTGTCATCAATAAATTTTTGAAATGGGGAGTTTATTCACCCAAGATTGTTCATATCAAAAATACTTTAGTTCAACAAATAAATATTTATAATAGTAAAAACTGTTTGTGACATAAAAACTGTAATGAATAATTTTTATTGTTACTTTCCTTATATACATAATGTATAAGGAAAGTATTGTGACGGGGTCGAAAATTCGAATTCGAGTTTTCGACGGGAGAGCACGTTTCAAGCATTCCTGATCACGAATCAAACATTTTTGAAGTGATGTCTGTCTGTGTGTGTGTGTGTGTGTGTGTGTGTGAAAGTGTGTGTGTGTGTGTGTGTCAGTGAGTCTGTGGAGACGATAACTGACGAACGAATGGACCGATTCGAACTAAATTTGGTACAAAAATCACAATCCGTAAACACTGGAAGTCTATTCTTTTTATACGTAATCGAATGTTCAGAACCCCCCTAAATTTTCGAATGAAATTTTGAAAAAATTGTCAAAAAATCAAAACCGCTAATAAAGTTACGCAAATAGACATTTCTTATGTAATTTTTCATTAGAAAACGATTGGCATAAATTTTAGAACGCTAACATAAACCGTTCTCGAGATATTGTACATTTTTCAAAAAAATTATGAAAAAGTCACAAAAAAAAATTCCTATTGAGAAATATGTTCACTTTTCATATGTAATACCATGCGATAAATTGAGTGACATCATTCTCGTGGATCTAGCTCGTTCCATTCATGAAAAAATATACTTTGAATAATACTTTTGTATTTGAACGCCAATAGTCATTTATCTGCTGTAAGAATAACTTTTTTCTTAGTGCATAACGCTTGGCGAGATTTTGGCGATGAATTTGGCGGAATTTCGCCAACTTGGCGACTTTTTTGAAATGTTGCCAAAATAATGAAAATCTCGCCAAATGGATAAAAATGATGCTAAATCAATGAAAATGACGACTAATTGTCGAAAATTCAATATCTTGGAAAGAATATTAGAATCTACTCTAAGAAAAATCTATTTTTTACTGTCAAAGTAGTAAATTCATTACATTATATAAGGAAAGTCATGTGTTGCCCACATCAGATTTTTTTCTTATTATAATACAATTGAGACAAACATTATACTTTTATTGGTTTTAATTCTTTATTTTTTCTTATAGGTGCTTCACGCGACACCATTATGCGTATCAAAATTCGACCTTGGATATTTTGTAAATACTAGGATTTTTATTACAATCAATAGCAGAATTCTTTAGGCGAAACTCATTGTTATCTTAAAGTAAGTACTAAACAATTTTAGTAGATTTTATCTATTTGTATGATAGTATTTTATATTTTATATGCATTAAGGACCGCTAACGGTATTTCCACGTGTACCTTGGTAGCCGTCACTGGACTTTAATTAAAAAGTTCGTTACTAATTCCCCCGTGGTGAAGGAGCGCCTGCGCACCACTTCCATAAGACCCTCAGGATATCCCATGGCAAAGGGGAGATTTGCAGCTTGACTTTCATAGAGGTTCCCCGAAGGGCGGAAGTCTGACTTGGCCTCGACATGACAACATCCATGCCCACTGGCGGGATTCGAACCCGCAACCCGACAATCCAGCGATCAGACGGAAACGCATGCCCCTGACCCCTGGACCACCGGATCGGCTTAATTAAAAAATAAATTGCTACATAGAAAATACTTATTTATAATAGTAATATTGTTACAGTCAAACCTGGCTTAAACGGAATTTCAGGAGACCGGAAGAATTTTCCGGCTTGAAAAAGATTTCCGTTTCATGCAGGTTTCTTAATAAAAGTTAATTTTAAGGTTTAGCTGGAAACGTGTATAATTCATATGTAATTAGTTGACTTACAAAAATTCTGTAAACTTCATTTAGAGGCAGTTAATTAATACTATGCTATTAAATATTAGCTAATGTAATTACTCTAAATATGTATATACGTACATTTTTATATACTTCTATCATAGAAGTATATGTAAATATAAAAATAGTATACACCATGGCCTTGACTGTTTGCTTATTACCATACCTTAAAAAATAATAGATAAATTTACTTACCGGAAAGATGTTACTGCTTACCATGAAACAATTAACCAAAAATTATACACTCGTTTTTTTTTCAGATGAACTTTCAAAATAATCCAAAATGGTTTTTTGGACATGCGTCTTACTAATGATGCAACTTTCAGTTAAAAATCGTGCATTTATTAATATTTCTAGCATTTTAGAGTTTCCCTGATTAACGGAAAATTCTTGAAGTTCTGAAATGGATTTCAGACAATCATGATATAATTTAACAGAAAGTTGTGTGAAAAATGGTTCTCATGGAAATAAATGGCTAAAATGGGTGGATGATTTTCCCGTTCTTCGTTCGTTACAAAATGTGCTTTGTTAACAAATACTTAAAATTGGCTGTTAGTTTCCGCGTTATGCAGGCTGAGTCTCACACAGTGAAAATAACATAAAATTCTTATATTATTTTCCTTATATACATAATGTATAAGAAAAGTATTGTGACGGGGTCGAAAATTCGAATTCGAGATTTTGGCGGAAGAGCACGCTTCAAGTATCTCTAATCACGAATCGAACAATTTTGAGGTGGTTTCTGTGTGTGTATGTCAGTGAGCCTGTGGAGACGATATCTCACGAACGAATGGAGCGATTCGAATAAAATTTGGTACAAACGTCACAATCTGTGAATACTAGAAGCCTATTGTTTTTAAACGCAATCGAATGTTCACCCCCCCTAAATATTCGAGTGAAATTTTGAAAAAATCATTAAAAATTCAAAACCTTTAATAAAGTTACGCAAATAGATATTTCTTATGTAATTTTTCCTTAGAAAACGATTGACATAAACTTTAGAACGCTAGCATTAACCGTTCTCGAGATATTGCACATTTTCCAAATAAATTTATGAAAAAACTCATAAATTAAAAAAAATATATTAGCTGTTGTGAAACATTTTCAGTTTTAATATGTAATATCATGCGATAAATTTAGTGACATCATTCTCGTGGATTTAGCTCGTTCCATTCATGAGAAAATACACTTTGAGTAATACTTTTGTATTTGAACACCAATAGTCATTCATCTGCTATAAGAATAACTTATTTCTCCGTCCATAACGCTTGGCAAGATTTTGGCGACGAATTTGACCGAATGTCGCCAACTTGACGACTTTTTAAATGTTGCAAAATTAACGTAAATCTGGCCAAATGGATAAAAATGGCGTTAAATCAATGAAAATGACGACTAATTGTGGAAAATTCAATATCTTGGAAAGAATATAAGTATATACTATAAGAATAACCTACTTTTTACTGTAAAGGTAATAAATTCATTGCATTATATAAGGAAAGTTATGTGCTGCCCACATCAGATTTTTTTGGATGGTGCTAAAAACATTTTCCGCTTATGACCGTGTTCCGTTTCCTACATGTTCGGATTCAAACAGGTTTCACTGTAACATGTATAAAATGGAGCAATTTCCAAAATTCTGCAATTTTTAAATGCTGTACAGAACATACACCACTATTATAGCCGGTGTTTCCTTGATTTAAAGTGGCATTTCTTAGCATTTGCTAAATTCAATTAAAAATTAAAATGACTCTTAAAGTTATTTAAAAAACTCATTTCATTAAATAAACAAATCCACACTGTTAAAAGCTTCAAATCTATATTACAAATATAAACCAAATTGTTTAAAATGCTAATATCGCAGAAAGAAAACTGAAAATAAGTATGAAATGTATAAATAACTTTTGTTTCAAGCATATAAAACCCTTTATTTTTATAGAACAGTTATTTTAAAAGCAGGTCGTATTACCAACGCACCTTTTCTCCGCGTAATATTATATTATAATGATCTAAAACATATAATGGATTTTCTTATTTGCATTAGTTGACCATTATAATTGTGATGTGTGAAATGCTATGATTCTTTTCCAATTCTGGTGCTATGACGAATCTTATTTTCCTGCTCTATAATAAGGATTATCCCATGCTCAACTTACTTTGCACTTATAATGAGCCCCTTTCGTTCTACACTATGATCCAATAGCTGAACATAATTAGTTTTAAAATAATATAATGTACCAAGAAATTGAAATATTAAAACTTTTTTCAGTTATGTGGCACCTTCAAAAATATATGAAATATATTGTCTGCTGTTTCTAATACGCAGACGATAATTTCAGGCTTCTTTTTTATGAATCGAAGAACATGACGTTTTTACAGAGTGAAATAACTTTTTTGTTTTTACAGCCATTTTCACAGCCAATATTTCTCTAGCAATTTTTATGAGATTGTCACTGAAGAGTTCACGGTAGAGTTTTAACAACACAGTCTATTTCCGTCGATTTATCCTGAGTAAAATGGAAGGCCCGTTTTCGCTTTGTCTGCAACAGGTGCAGGCTTTTGACAACTGTTTACTAATGTTTTATCTTGAATTAAAATGGAAATCCTACTCGTTTTTGCTTTGTCTGTAACAGTTCCAGTTTCTCGACAACGATTTACTAACGGTTTTTCCTGAGTTTTAGCCTGCCCGTTTTTGCTTTTTCTTGAACAGGTGCAGTTTCTAGGAAATGGTTTACTAACCTCTTAATTGTTAAACTGTCAAGGATCTTAGAGCATGGATATTTCTTCTGAAACTCTTCAATGGCACTCTTACAAGAATGATTAAAGAATTGCTCCAAAATAAATTCAAATTGCCACCAGCGCCACCTAACTGAAAAAATGCTACTATTTCAATTCCTGGGTACATAATACTTGGCGGTTCACAAAGCATGCCCAAAATAAATATAAAAATTAACTGTTGATCGTAGTTGAAGTGAAATAAGGAAAATAGTCAGCAAACAGAGGAAAATTTAGCTATGATAGTTGCACACCTCGGAACTGATAATTTCATAAAAAAAAATACAAAATGTATGTTTTACATGCTCCTACAATAAAAAAATTTCAATTAATAGAACTTTCGCGGCGCTTAATTTGAACAAAAGACATTTACTCGGTACATTTTGATAAAAAAAAAATTACTGAGATATTCCGATTAAAAGAGACCAACCAGTAACAAATAGATTATCCAAAATCAAATGGTCTCAAATTTCAATGGACGGTTTTTGCTGTTTTAAAAAAGATTTGTTGATGTTTCCCCATATTTACTTTCATAGGAAGTAAACTAGTCACATTTGTGGTTCTGGTAAAATGAAATAAGTCAATGATTTCAATATTTCAATGAGTTTTTTATCAAAAGGTATTGGATGAATTTAATTCGCCCTAATTGAGAATAGTGAAAATTTTACTAATTGGAATTTTTACTTTCTCATACGTAGTATTGAAAAAGTATTGTTTTCACAAAAATCTTCGATTTCGAGATTTTAATAGCAATATATGGTATAAGACCTCCTGAACACGTTTCGAATGTTTCTGGAATAATGTCCGTCTGTGGTCGATTTCTTGTGTACAGGATAACGGCCACAAATATTCATGGATTTTCACGAAACTTTATATAATGCTTTGTTATAAAAAATTATCTAGAACGAGATATAATTTTTTTAATTCGAGTGAAAACTTCGAAATATATTCGACAATTTATATTTTTTTAACATGGCAGCATAAGACAAAATTCTGACATAATCATACATAAAAGGGTTTATTTATGGCTCACATGATCACGATACTTTATAGTTTCAATCATTGTTGTGAAGAATAACTGCGATACAATATTTTTGTTCATTGCCATCTCTCGGGGACAAGTTACCCGCCTCCCGGGAGTACATTTCTATGTATGTTAGCAAACTAAAGATATTTTCAAGCCCTTTAAAGTGAAGGGTAACACGCTATAACTGTAATCATTTGGACTCATAATACCGATTTTTCAAAAGAAAAATTGTAAAACTTGAGAAAAACGCTATTCTGGTATGAAAAGTCAAGTTGAACTACACTCCAGTTAATATGATTATTGGGGAAGGGGGGGGGGAAGGGAGTATATAAAAATTAAATTTCACATTTTTCTGAAATTATCTGTTTCGGGGCGGGCAACTATTATTGATAAATTCTCCTCTATTTGCTGATTATGTTTCATGTTTCTCTTGACTTCTACGACCAGCCTTTGGTTTTTTATTCCTTTCGGGTGCTCTTTGTGAAACACGCTTGTAGGATTTTAGAATTTGATGTACTTTACCTATCAATCACCCGTACAAAGCCACTCCCTTTAATTTCCTGTACTTTAATTGCGATCACCGCCTACCATCTTAATAAATTTAGAGCGATCCTCATTCTTGTACTATGTAACGCCCCATATTTCTTGTACTTTATCACCGTGTACCATCTAACTACATTTAGAGCGATCCTCATTCTTGTACTATGTCACGTCCCACGTTTCCTGTACTTTATCACCGTGTACCATCTTACTACATTTAGAGCGATCCTCATTCTTGTACTATGTCACGTCCCATGTTTCCTGTACTTTATCACCATGTACCATCTTACTACATTTAGAGCAATCCTCATTCTTGTACTATGTCACTTCCCATATTTCTTGTACTTTATCACCGTGTACCATCTTACTACATTTAGAGCGATCCTCATTCTTGTACTATGTCATGTTCCACGTTTTTTATACTTTATCACCGTGTACCATCTTACTATATTTAGAGCAATCCTCATTCTTGTACTATGTCACTTCCCATATTTCCTGTACTTTATCACCGTGTACCATCTTACTACATTTAGAGCGATCCTCATTCTTGTACTATGTCATGTTCCACGTTTTCTATACTTTATCACCGTGTACCATCTTACTATATTTAGAGCAATCCTCATTCTTGTACTATGTAACGTCCCATATTTCTTATACTTTATAACCGTGTACCATCTTACTACATATAGAGCGATCCTCATTCTTGTACTATATCACGTCCCATGTTCCCTGTACTTTATCACCGCGTACCATCTTACTTCATATAGAGCGATCTTTATTATTGTACTATGTAACGTCCCATATTTCTTGTACTTTATCACCGTGTACCATCTTACTACATATAGAGCGATCCTCATTCTTGTACTATGTCACGTCCCATATTTTCCCATTTCGAAGTTTTCCCTCAAAACGACTCCCTTACCTTTTGCTGGTGTATATTTTTGACTCTGCTCATCTAGAGAGCCTGAGAATCAGATCAGCGGGTGAATTGTTCGTTTTGCGGATGTTCTGCGGCTAACAAACGTTGGAGGCCATCGAGATTATGCCCTTTGCATTGTTTTTGCAGCGAGCAGCTTCAGTCGTCATGCTGCTGGTTTTCCAATTGTGGTTTCTGCACCAAAATAACTTGACACTTATGACCGATATCCGCGGTAACAAGTCATTGCGCTGATGTCTTCTACGTAATTTCGCGATAAGAGGTTTCTCACAAAATTTGAAAGTATAAAATTAACCGATATTTTGACAGTTGCAAGCATGGAATCAAATTTTAGTAGTTCTTAAATTTAATGACTTAGAATTCCGTATTTTTAATGTGAACTCAGTTGTATTTCTCGAAACAATTAATTAAAGAATGTTGTATTTTATAAGTGCATTTTATTTTTATAGTGGTTTTTAAACTGCGTATTTGACGTTCCGTGTGTTTAATGTGAACTAAATAATCAATTGAAAAAGATAACATTTTGCAAGTTAATTTTTAGTGGTTCTTAAGTTAGATTACTTGGAATTCCGTGTGTTTAATGTTTAATGTGAACTGAATTATATTTCTGGAAATAAAATTAAAGAACATTATATCTTACGACAAGTCAATTTTTAATGGGTTTTTAATTGGGCTACTGGGAATTCAGTGTTTTCAATTAGAACTTGGTAATATTTCACGAAAGATTCAATTAAAAAAAAGAACCCACTATATTTCACAATAAGTCAATTTTTAGGGGATTTTAATTTGGGCTACTTGGAATTCAGTGCTTATAATTAGAACTTTGAAATATTTCGCGAAATACTCAATTGAAAGGAAGAACGTTATATTTTACGACAACTAAGTTTTTATAGTGGTTCTTAAATTAAGTTACATGGATTTCTGAATTTTTAATAAGAGTTCGGTGATAATTCTCAAAATGACACTTTAAAAGCATTTTATTTTAGGACGAGTTCATTTTTAGTGGTTCTTAAATTAGGTTCTTCGAAATTCCGTGGTTATAATGAAAACTCATTATTTTCCCGAAATAATCAATTACAGAACAATATACATATTGTGATAAGTTCATTTTTAGTGATTCTTAAATCGGATAACTTGGAATTCCGAATTTATTATAAGAATTAAGTGATATTTCTTAAAATGATCGTTTAAAGAAAATTTTATTTTAAGTCAAGTAAATTTGTATTGGTTTTCAAATTGGATAAGAACTCAGTCATATTTTCTCAAAAGAATCAATTAAAAAGCAATATATATTACAGTAAGCCAATTTTTAGTAGTTCTTAAGTTAGATTACTTGGAATTCCGAAATTTTTTTTTATGAGAATACGGGTATATTTCACGCAATAATCGTTTAAAGAACATTTTATTTTGCAACAAATAAATTTTCTTTAATTAGGTTACCTAGTGTTCATTCCGTACACTAGGTAACTGTACCATTCCGCGTGTTTATGATATTTGTAGAAGTAATAAAGTAAAGAATATTACATTTCAGGAAAACACAATGTTTAATGGGTTTTAAATTGGGTTGCTTCAAATTCCTTGTTTTTAATAAGAACTCGGTGATCTTTTTTGCGAAATATTTAATTAAAGAACATAATGTTTTACATTAAATCGTGTGTAAAGAACTTATGTTCTAACCAGTATTGGAATCTCGATTCTTATCGTGGGCAGTCGCTGGTTTGTCCAATGAGCTACTGAGAAGATAGTATTTCCTTAGTTGATGTGAATCCTACAAGTGAAATGCAAATAATTACTAAACTATATCAACGATTTTACATAATAATTCCCAGTAATCATAACTCTACTTGTTCAAATGGCGACATTTGTCAATGAAAGCATCATAGCAAAATTTGTTCATTGACAAAATTCGTACCAGTTTATCGTTCGAAGTAAATTATCACATTTCCAATGTTATTCAAAGGGTACACAAATGTGCACATCATAAAACTTCCTCACTAGCATCTCAGAGTATTATTAGAGTCTTTGTCATATAGAAGAATCAGACATGGTTTGGAATAGTTTTGTATATTTAGCACAGTAGCAATGTCATCATCAAGCTATGCCATCATCTAGTAATGCCACCATCTAGCAATGTCATCATCAAAGTATGCCATCATCTAGTAATGCCACCCTCTAGCAATGTCATCATCAGCTATTCAAAAGAAGATTTACAAATGTTTAAATTATAAAACATACTAAACTTCCTCACTAGCTTTTCAGGGCGTCATTATAGAGTCCTTGTCGTACAGAAAAATCAAATGTGGTTTGGAATTTACTTAGCATAGTAGCAATGCCATCACCAAGGGAAAGAAACTGGTGTGACAAAAGTTGCTCATTGACAAGTATTAACATTTGTTACGAGAATTTATTATGTTAGATCCTGACTTCAAAGACACGTCTTTTATTAAGCTGTCTTTCTCTCTTAGGATTATGTCTATTTGGTGATGCGTCTAACTAATTATGTGCGTTCTTGCCGATTGTTAATTTAAGATAATATTGAGTCAAATTCTGGACACTAAGTTCCAATATTGAACACAAAATCTATATTTCTTAAATAAGAAATGTGGTGAAACATCATTTTTTTTCTTATCGACCACAAACAAAACAACGCATTTAAGAAGGAGCTTTCATATGGTGGCTATTGGTGTGTAAACTTCATTATTGATGGAACTATTAATAATTTTTATTTTCTTTTGCATATTCATATTATACACTCCTACGAATTTTCAGAAAAACCGGAAGGCACATCTGTGGAAATAGAAATCTTTAGTTACCCCAATTATTCCTAAAATTCGATATGCTGAATCCATACTAGTTACTATCAAAGCTTTAACTGTATAGATGTTTTAAGGAAATTTTTTGAACAGGAAATGAAAATATTTAATGAATCATCTACTTCCTCTGGAATTTGATGATAAATCAAATCAGTCATCATTTGAATTCTATCTATAGCAGATCCTGAGAAATAGACGTTTCAAGGAAATTGCTTTTGTGAGAAATTGTTTTCACGAAAATATATTCTTTGACACGTCTATTTCTATTATTTATTAAACGTCTATGATCTATCTACTATTGAGTAGGCAAACTGTTTGCCAACAAATACTTCAACATTGAAAATTTGGCAAAAAAATTTTAAAATCTTTATATAAAACAGTATATAACACAATAATAAGGATGCATGTTGGTTTTGGAGGCACAAAATAGCCTCTTCTTCAGAACAACAAAACATCCTAAGTGTTGTTCTGGTGAATAATTATCTCTTTGCAGTATAAGCAAATCAATATCAGGATAGCTGTATATTTTTTCTCTTTAAAAAGAACTCTAGTTCAAATATCAAACCCTTGAATTTAAAATTACGTCAAATTAAAAAATAAGAATTTTGAATTTTTATAGATATTACTATTGTTTCTTTAAATATGTATAATTAAATGGATATATATATATATACATATCAAAACTTCACCAAACAATGTAAAGAACAACATCCAAGAGAATGTAATGTAATAAATTCCCAAAACAATGTAAATAATATTTTCTTAAA
The DNA here is from genome assembly GCA_951213105.1 of Amaurobius ferox. Lineage (NCBI taxonomy): Eukaryota > Metazoa > Arthropoda > Arachnida > Araneae > Amaurobiidae > Amaurobius > Amaurobius ferox. The sequence continues at coordinate 62,172,809 of OX578143.1, read as the reverse complement.
ACAAATGTTTTTTTTTAATATCAAGCATTTAAATTTAAAATTGTTTCAAATTTAAAACTTCCAATAATTAGAATTTTTTAATTTTCTTAAAACATTTTATTATTTAAATTCACTGTACACAATACAAACATATATCTATTTAATGAAATATATCGGAGCACAAAAATCTGAACAAAATAATTTAGAAAGATAAAAATCAGCTCATGCATATTCTCACAACTCAAATTTAATAACATTCCCATGCCTATAAATTCAAAATTTCTTTCCAGAGTAAAATAACAAAATCTGATGTGGGCAGCAAAATACTTTACCTACAGATAAATTCATTTTCTCTTTATTTCTTTAATAATTCTGAGTTTAATTGCACAAAATAACACGCATAATTATTTGAAATTACACTGAATTTGCACTTTTAGTTCAATTTTCATTATCATTTTGCAACTGGACGTATTTTCAAAGGGGGGGGGGGGGGTTAGCAACAATGCTAAAAACTAAAATATCTGGACAACTGTTAGTCCTAGAGTTATAGGACTGGACTTATTAATTTCATCGTCAAACATTACGTATAAAACAAGCATTTAATTGATACATTTGAGCATACATAGTCTTTTATTTTAGAATTTTACGATTTTTACGATCCATTTCGTAAAAAAAACAGGTTATGTTTTTTTCAAAATTTTTTACCAAAACCTAATCAGCACCAGGGTCACCCACAAGTGACTTATTTACTAAATTTTGCGAAATTTGGTCAATTAGGTTCTTAGCTAGAGTGAATACACGCGATTTTTGAGGGACATTTCGCAAAAAAAAAAAGCAGGTTTTTTTGTCCCGAATCGTACCAAAATCTAATCAGCAGCAGGGTCATCCACAGGTGACTTCGTATAAAATAAATTTTTATAAAATTTGGTAAATTATTTTTTCAGTTAGAGTGGATACACACATTGCACAGACACACACACACATACATACGTCACTCTAAATCTAGTTCTTTCTATTTCGTGAGTCTCTTTTCCGTATTTTCTTTTCGTGGTTAACACAACTCAGGCGGCTACTAATATGCATGGCACTGCTGGCCACTCCATTAATTTCTATTTCGTGAGTTTCTTTTCCGTATTTTCTTTTCGTGGTAAACACAACTCAGGCGACTACTAATATGCATGACACTGCTGGTCACTCCATTAATTTCTATTTCGTGAGTTTCTTTTCCGTATTTTCTTTTCGTGGTAAACACAACTCTGGCGGCTACTAATATGCATGGCACTGCTGGCCACTAGTTTGAAAATGAAATTTCTACGTTTTACTTTCCCTATACATTAAAATGTATTGCAAGGAAAGTATAAATATTTATTTGATTGTATATATAAATAAATAACAGTATTAAGGATTGAACATATATTTAGACATTAGATCTGATCTTCAAAATAAATTTATCCATAATTTCTATTTCGTGAGTTTCTTTGCCTTATTTTCTTTTCGTGGTTAATACAACTCAGACGGCTATTAATATGCATGGCATTACTAGCCACTAGTTTGTTAATTAAATTTCTACGTTCTACTTTCCCTATACAATACCATGTATTGCAGGAAAAGTAAAAAGCATCAAGCTTATAATCATGCTCTTAAAGCATCGTGCTGCTTAAAATGCAAGGGAAGCAATTCTAATGCCTGTAAACTTTCCCTTGAACGTTATTCCGTCTCGTTCTGTGGATTTTTCTTCGGAAATCGAAAGTGGAGAAGAAGATCGTCCCAATAAAAAACCAATGATGCGGAAGGCTGGCGAGGGAAGTTGCTCAGTGGCGTGGATGGAGAACCCGAATTCTTCACGCATTGTTTTGGCTAGATTCTTTGCATCCTGGAATTTGGGATGTTCTTCTGGTGGATGTTGAAATTTAAATTGGTAGGATGTAGAAGGTTTCTTCAAGTTCACTTCAGATATAATAGGAATAAAAATTAGATGTGGGCAGCGCACGAATTTCCCTACGCGATGAAACAACTTTACTTTTGCAAAATAATGATGTACAACAACCACAGGCACAATGATTTTGGAATTGAATTGACATACAGTAAATTAATATTTGACTTATTTATGCTCATTCGGGAAAACTTTATCAAAATGTGATTGGCAAAATTAATAATTAATATCTAAAGAAATAAATAAATATTGACGAATTCTACGACGTCAAAATACAAAACTATTGCTCAAATTAAACTTCTCTCATGAATAGAACGAACTTGATCTGCAAGAATAATATTATCAAATTTGTTGCATAATATTGTATATGGAAACTGAACATATTATACAACTTTTATAATTTTATGTAACTGTTATACAAAATATTTTGGTAAACGTACAATATATCGAGAATGATTCATGCCAGAGTTCTGTAATTTATATCATTCGTTTTCCAATAAAAAATTACTACTGAAATGATAATTTTTTCTTATTATTATTGAAAGTCTTTATTATTTTAATGATTTTTTTTTCAAAACTTTATTTAAAAATTGGGGTGAGGGGGAGGGGGTCTTCCTAACTTAAAGTTGCGTTTAAAATCAGTAAGGTTCTGGTGTTCCCTAATTGTAATAATCGCACCAAATTAGGTTTGAAATGCTCCGTTCGTTTGTGAGGTACCTCATCCATAGACTCACGGATACACACACACACACTAACAGACATACACATAGTGACATACATACACACACGAACATACATACCCACACTAACATACATAAATACACACACTAACATACACACATGCACACACATATCACTTCAAAAACGTTAAATTTGAGTTATGGAATGCTGCAAACGTATTCTTCCGTCGAAAACTCGATTTCGAATTTTCGACCCCAGCACGATATTTTACCTATACATTATACTATGTATGTAGAGAAAGTAAAAACGTAACATTTAATTAATGCAGGTTCAACTTGCATCGAATTTTTTTCCATTTGACTAATGGAGTTGGCAGTTGTTTTAAAAATCTTCATGCATAGGTATTTTCCACGAAAAAGGGACCTAATTATCGGTCGTTGAATAGCAACAAGTTTAGACTTAATTACATTGTTTAAAGCATGGAGGTAAAGGGAAACTCTGTCTTCATGATTTGAAAACTTCATCAAAAGTTATATCTCAAATACTTATAATTTTATTTAAGATATTGTTCAACAATGAAAAATATGACGACTTCAAAATTATGAGGCATTGAATAATGAGCATTTTTTGAGCAAATTTTTGTCATATTTAATGAAAAATATAATAACTTCAAAAGTGTTAGCTATTTAATTATGAGCATTTTATGAGCAAGATTTTATCATAATTACTGTAATGTATTTTGCACTACAAACTATATATGAGTTGATCTGAAGTTAATTTGATTTGAATAAGTGTATGGTTTAGAGTACAATTATCTTGACTTAAAGGACATTTTTCTTCATTTAATTGGTTGAACGTTTGCTTAGTTAAGAACAAGCCCTGTTCTTCCCCAAATGTTCAAAGCCTGTTGGAACTATTATAATACACAATGCATAAAACTACGATATTCCATTGAAATAAGATAGTTTCTGCAAAATAAAATGCTTGCAGACATTGCACGGACAAAAACAGACACTGAAGATCAAAATATGTGGTAGGCATTGACATTAGGAAAAACTTTAACGTAATTAAGCACAAATTAATAAAATAGTTGTTTCGCAGATGCGTTGGATCCCCTTCTTCAGAGCAAAATAGACCAACAAAGTGTGAAGTGAAAAGTACTAAACTAAAGTGAAAACAGTGTGAACTGAAGTGAAAAGAACTAAATGGGTGCAAACGAAGAAACAAGAGGATGCATATACCCAAGTCTAATTCCCCTGTTTTGATTTTGATCACCTGTAAAGAGCCTTGCTGTCACAACCAGGAATCGAATCCAGGATATCCGAACTGGTCATCCGACGATCTGCTGGTGAGCTACTGGGGTGAAATTGCAAGCTCTTATCGAAGTGGACGCTCCATTCTCCTTCCTCTAATATCAGATTGGCAGGCTACTGATAATCTGAATGACCACCTCCTGCTATTACTTTCCTTATATACATAATGTATAAGGAAAGTATTGTGACGGGGTCGAAAATTCGAATTCGAGTTTTTGACGGGAGAGCACGTTTCAAACATTCCTAATCACGAATCAAACATTTTTTAGGTGATGACTGTGTGTGTGTGTGTGTCAGTGAGTCTGTGGAAACGATAACTGATGAACGAATGGACCGATTCGAATGAAATTTGGTGCAAAAATCACAATCCGTGAATACTGAAAGCCTATTGTGTTTAAACACAATCGAATGTTCAGAATCCCCAAAATTTTCGAGTGAAATTTTGAAAAAATCAACAAAAAATCAAAACCTTTAATAAAGTTACGCAAATAGATGTTTCTTATGTAATTTTTCCTTATAAAACGATTGACATAAACTGTAGAACGCTAGCATGAACCGTTCTTGAGATATTACACATTTTTTAAATAAATGTATCAAAAAATCAAGTAAAATAAAAAAAAATGTTCAGAAATGTTAAGAAACATGTTCACTTTTCATATGTAATAGCATGCGATAAATTGGGTGACATCATTCTCGTGGATCTAACTCGTTCCATTCATGAGAAAAGATACTTTGAGTAATACTTTTGTATTTGAACGCCAATAGTCATTTATCTGCTGTAAGAATAACTTATTTCTCCGTCCATAACGCTTGGCGAGAATTTGGCGACAAATTTTGCGGAACGTCACCAACTTGGCGATTTTTTTAAACGTTACCAAGTTAAAGAAAGTCTCGCCAAATGGATAAAAGTGACGCTAAATCAATGAAAATGACAACTAATTGAAGAAAATTCAATATCTTGGAAAAAAATAAGTATCTACTATACGAATAACATTTTTTAACTGTAAAAGTAGTAAATTCATTGCATTATATAAGGAAAGTCATGTGCTACCCACATCAGATTCTTTTTACCTCAGGTTAGCCTCCTGCTATTACTATTTTTACCCAAGTTAGTATCCTGAGTGGTCGATGTCCTCTCAATTTTAAAATCAACGCTCATTCGTCCAGAGTCCACTGAATCCGTACTAGTCGTACTAAGGTCACTTTCAGACCTCCGACATTTTTGCACTCACCTACAGGGTTGATTTGTTCGGGGGTCATTGTAAAGAGTCTTGGTGTCCCAACCGGAAATCGAGCTCTGGATCTCCGAACTGGCCAGCCGACGATCTACCGTTGAGCTATTGGGACAAAATTGGAAGTTCTTATCGTCGTAGTGGACTCTGCACACCGTTTTGCATTTTTTGCATTTTTTTCACGACCAAAATTCGCCGAGTTATGAAGCATTAAACTTTATGAATTAAGTCGCTTTTCCACTCATAAAAATGTCCCGATTCAGGCAACCAACCAATCAGGGACCGCATTGACCATTTCTCCAGGCAACCAACCAATCAGGAACCGTATTGACCATTTCTCCAGGCATCCAACCAATCAGGGACCGTATTGACCATTTCTCCAGGCAACCAACCAATCAGGGACCGTATTGACCATTTCTCAGCACAAAAAATGACCCAACTTTAAATAGCTATAAGTCGGTCAATTTTAGTCGTAAAAGGAAGATTTTTTTTTTATTTTGCATAAAATTATATGAGGATGATTTTCCTGAATATAATTGGTAGGACCAGGGAACTGTATAAAAATTTATATTTCGTATTTCTTTCAGAAATGCATTTATTGATTTAAAATGTTTCTAAGATAATGGATTTTAAATTTAAAACATTTTTGCAATTGGAAGTGTATCCCTGTGACTAACGGTTGAAGAAATAGCCATTGGGCACCGATAGCACTGGACATCGTGTATATCCCTGGGCATATATATTCCTTGGGTGTATACACTCCTTGACAAGTTATATGCTTCAATTAATTTTATGGATTTTCATTTTCACACCCAATGAGTTTGAACCTGGCTTGGCTGTATATTCCTGTGTTTGTTTATTTGTACCAACTCCATTTTTTGACTTCGGGTTTGTTAGTCCACCTTGCACTGAATATGGGGATCCAACATATCCTATAAACAATTGTATTCTGCTTTCTTTTATTAATATGTGCTTAATTGCGTTGAAGTTTTCTCATATATTTTGCATAAAGTGTTTTTGCTCTTTTAATAGACTTTACATTCTTGGTCAAATCGTATAAATCCTAACACATGGTTCCAGTTACCATACAATTTTCTTGAACATGTACAATATTGTGAAAGTAATTGACTATAATATAATTTCACATAAAAGTGAAGTAAAAGCCGATGTGCTTTCTTGGCGTTAAAAGAGCCTTTATGCACGAATTTTTTCCTACGTCCTGACAAGTTCCAAAACAGTTTCTTGTTCAAGCATAACATGCCTGTTACCCTTCGGCGCACCTACTACATAACACTGCAAATTGCAAGTTGCTGGCAAAAATTCTAAAAATGTAAAACTTGACTTCACAGCAAAATTGATCTTCCTGGAGCAAATCTGTTATTATTCTAAAAAGAGCACTTAAGATTGTTTAAAAATTATTCGATTGAGATGATGCTAGAACAAGATAAAATGTATTTATACATCAACGAAAATGTTGATTTAAAATATAAACCTTGAAAAGAGGCACTTAGATAAGATAAAAATGCTTATAATTTGACTTTTTATCTATTTCAATAAATTTCGAAATTACCCATTTGAACATCAAAGATTGTTTGACATTTTGTTATTTTTTAAATGAAAAACCATTTCGGGACACGCTCCCGTTGCTTATATTTGAAGAGATTTTCAAAAGTGGAACCTAGTAAGTTTTCTTTCTGCCATTGTAGATATAGGCTATATTAAGCACGAAGCTGGTCTATGGATCCTGTCTATTGTATGCAATAGGAGCGCGATTATATATTTGGAAACACCCACTGCATTCGGATTTTGTGAGTTTGAAGGATCCTTAATTTTCGCAATATGGTTGAACATGTATTTTCAGTGAGTGAAATTACTCTGTACATTTTATACGTTATACTCCATCAAATCCTCTATCATCATAAAAAACGTGAGTCAGTTCATTTAAGAACTTAGACATGTTCCTGCGTTATGTCATGCAATATCTCATTTATTAATTTTCTCATTTAGCAATCACCTTAATTGACTCCTCGCTCCATATTAAAAAATCTGATGTGGGCAACACATGACTTTCCTTATATAATGTAATGAATTTACTACTTTTACAGCAAAAAAACAATAGGTTTTTCTTATAGTAGATACTTATATTCTTTCCAAGATATTGAATTTTCGACAATTAGTCGTCATTTTCATTGATTTAGCAATATTTTCATCCATTTGCCGAGATTTTCCATTTTCATCCATTTGGCAACATTTAAAAAAGTCGGCAAGTTGGCGACATTCGACCAAAATTCGTCGCCAAAATCTCGCCAAGCGTTATGGACGAAGAAATAAGTTATTTTTACAGCAGACAAATGACTATTGGCGTTGAAATACAAATGTATTACTCAAAGTTTTTTTTTTCATGAATGGAACGAGTTAGATCCACGAGAATGATGTCACTCAATTTATCGTATGGTATTACATATGAAAAGTGAACATGTTTCTCAATAGGAAATATTTTTTTTAATTTTATATGACTTTTTGATAATTTTTTTGAAAAATGTGCAATATCTCGAGAACGGTTCATGTTAGCGTTCTAAAATGTATGCCAATCGTTTTCTACTGAAAAATTACATAAGAAATGTCTATTTGCGTAACTTTATTAGTGGTTTTGATTTTTTGACGATTTTTTCAAAATTCCATTCGAAAATTTAGCGGGGTTCTGAACATTCAATCGCGTATAAAAACAATAGGCTTCCAGTGTTTACGGATTGTGATTTTTGTACCAAATTTGGTTCGAATCGGTCCATTCGTTCGCCAGTTATCGTCTCCACAGACTCACTGACACACACACACACACACACACACATACACACATACTTTCACACACACACAGACATCACTTCAAAAATGTTTAATTCGTGATCAGGGATGCTTGAAACGTGCTCTCCCGTCAAAACTCGAATTCGAATTTTCGACCCCGTCACAATACTTACCTTATACATTATCTATATAAGGAAAGTAAAAATCTAATGTGAGCAACACATGACTTTCCTTATATAATGCAATGAATTTACTACTTTTACAGTAAAAAAATAGGTTTTTCTTATAGTAGGTACTTATATTCTTTCCAAGATATTGAATTTTTGACAATTATTCGTCATTTTCATTGATTTAGCGTAATTTTTATCCATTTGGCGAGATTTTCGTTAATTTGGCAACATTCAAAAAATCGCCAAGTTGGCTACATTCCGCCAAATTGTTCGGAAAAATCTCGCCAAGCGTTACGGACGGTGAAATAAGTTATTCTTATAACAGATAAATGACTATTGGTGTTCAAATACAAAAGTATTACCCAAAGTATTTCTTCTCATGAATGGAACGAGCTAGATCCACGAGAATGATGTCAAGAAATTTATCGCATGATATTACATGTGAAAAGTGAACAGGTTTCGCAACAGTTAATATATTTTTTTTAATTTATGGGATTTTTGATAAATTTATTTAAAAAATGTGTAATATCTCGAGAACGGTTCATGCTAGCGTTCTAACGTATATGCCAATCTTTTTCTAAGGAAAAATCGCATAAGAAATGTCTATTTGCTAAACTTTATTAAAGATTTTGATATTTTGATGATTTTTTCAAAATTTCACTCGAAAATTATCGATATCGTCTCCACAGACTCACTGACACCTACACACACACACACACACAGAGAGACATCACCTCAAAAATGTTTGATTCTTGATCAGGGATGCTTGAAACGTGCTCTCCCGTCGAAAACTCGAATTCGAATTTTCGACCCCGTCCCAATACTTCCTTACACATTATGTACAGGTATATAAGGAAAGTAATAAAAAAGTACTTTAAAAATATACTTTTAATACTTTTTGAATAAAACAAAAATAACAAAAATTCAAATGTCATTAAAAAGAAAGAAATTGCCTGAACCTAAACTGCAATTTCATAATTAATTTTTTAATGAAATATTTTCAATTTAATTATTATCGATAATATATATTCATAATATATCTATTCATAATATTCATATATATTCATAAGTGACATTCAAAATCATCTCTAGCAGCACCACAACCTTTTGCAAATAAAAAAGTATCATAGAATAAATACATAATATAATAATAAAAACAAATATATAAATATGTTAATATGATATAGTCAAATTAAACTTCATCTTTTTCGATTGTTCAAAAGAGCAAAACATTTTTTTCAAGTATTCTTCGAACATATTGGGATTACATTCTGAACAAGAAACTGAAAGCATCCCTTATATTTGGAGCGTTGCGAAGTCTGAAACTGACATAACTATTTCCTTGACATGTCACGTGTTCCTCCCATTACGTATTTTCGAACATAAATTCATTCCTAAAGGGACAAGGTCACCCTGAATTCTTTCCTCTTTTCCTTTGCTCCTTCTCCTTCAACTCCTTCATTCCTTATTGGTGACGTAAAAGGTAAAATCTTCCGAAAGATATTCATGCAAGGCCAATGATCCGCCATTTAAAACAGAAAATAATAAAAAAAATTTTTTGACGCATATTGAATTCCACTGTTGTACACAGTTCTTGAAAATTGTAAACATTCGTATTTTCCTCTAAATCTTACATTCATTTGGTAGATTTTACTACTTTTTCATGCTATAGAATATAGTATAGAGACATTATTGTATTCACAAAAATTTTCGATTTTGAAATTTTGATGCCAATATATGTTCTAGGACCCCCTGAACATGTTTTGATTATTCTTAGAGTGATGTTTACATTACATTGATACAGCTTTTTATCAAAGTATGTAGAACTAGATAAATATTTTTTTATACATGATAGCTGTTAGAAATAGTAATGGATTTTCAAGAAACTTTATATCTTGCTTCGTTATTGAAAAACCTAAAACTAAATAGAATTTTTTGAAATGTAAACGAAAACTATATATATATACATATATATATATACATATATATATATATATATATATATATATATATATATATATATATATATATATATATTATATATATATATATATATATATATATATATATATATATATATATATATATATATATATTAATATGGCAGCATAAGACAGAATTTGACAAAATTATGCATACAATTATTTATGGCTCAATTATCACAAAACTTAACAGTTTCAGTAATTGTAGAGAAATATAGACAATATACAGGTTTTGTGTTCGTGACGTCATTTGTTCTCCCTCGGGAAGGGGGGGGGGCTAATGACGTCACGAACTGCAAGATATCCCAAGGTTTTTCCAAGCACTTTAAAAATTAAGGGTGACATGCTATAATTGGGATCATTTGGACTAACGATACAGATTTAAATTTTTTTTTGAATTTGCAAAAATACTCACAAGCTACTTAATGGAATTTGGTATGTTGAAAGTCGAATGAAGTGGCATTCCAGTTAATTAATATTGCATTTGGTAGCCTTTGTTTAAAATGACTTTATTTTTTAAGTTGATTAGAATGGTGTGTTAGACCTAAAATAGTCATTCAGGATAGATAGGAAGTTAGCTATACCTGGAGACCATAAAAGTCACGTACAATAAATTTTAGAATCATATAATATACTGTGAAATTGAAATAGCGAATTTGTGTTCTGACAGATGGCACTAATATAACCTCAAAAATATCGTCTGCTCTTTTTAATACATCAGACGATCATTACAGACCTGTTTTTTTATCAAGCGAAGAGCATGGTAATGTAAATAAGCACAACGCTGGATCCCCTTTATCAGTATAAGACGAAGGGGATCCAGCGTATCCCCGAAACAGATGTATGCTGCATTATCGTGTTATTTGTGCTTATTTACTTTGCTCTTGTCTTCCTTATCCTTCGCACAAAGTGTTTTTTACTTATGCGGAACATGATGTTTTCCTAGAGTGTAAGGATGTGTATTTTTGAGCAATATTTAGCCATTCTTATGAGAGTTGAAGACCCAGACCGTCCGACTCATCCTGAGGACTTGAGCAACAAATTGGACGACCGGGAAGGATTCTTATGAGAGTGTCATTCGTCATGTCTTCAATAAGAATGTCATTCGTCATGTCTTTAATAGATCCAGTTTGTCAATGTTTTACTAATCCTTTAATTGTTGCATTGTTAGAGTTTTAGACCGCAGATATTTCTTTCATAATTCATTAATGATACTCTCAGAATAGTTAGAGTTGCTCTAAAATAGAAAAAAAAATTCACTCTGTGAAAACACTATATTTTTTGATTGATGAAAAAGAGGTTTGTATTGATCGTTTGATGCATTCAAAACAATAGACTATATCTCTGATACGTTTTTGAAGGTATATTTGTGATATCTAACTGAAGTATTTTTCTAATATTTCAATTTCTCGGTGCATTATATGATTTTATAATTTGATGCGCGAAACTTTTCAATCATCTTGTATATCCAAGCTTTGATGATTTGATTATTTAACGGTTTCATATTTTATATATTTCTATTAAGGGGACGGTGGACGTTGAAATGAGCAAAAATCGACTAAAAAAATGTTTTTTTTTAATATATAACATTTTTTTACACATTTAACCTTTTTCTTACGGGTGGTACAGCGTCCATCCCAAACGAAGAACTTCCCATTGCACCTGCTGCAGCAGGTGCAATGTTTCTGCCGGGGACTCCCATGGACGCCAATGTCTGCAAAGAGGAGGGGGGGGGGTTCGAACTGTTTGAGATAGTGTATGTCAAATACATGTCTTTTGGGGAGGTTCTTCGTTTGGGATGGACGCTGTCCCACCCGTAAGCAAAAGGTTAAATGCATTTTTTTCGAAACGGAATTTTCAAAGGTTTTACATTTTTAAAATGCTCCATGCGTTTTAATTTTTGTTTGAGATACATGAAATTTGGTAAAAAGACACCTTTCATACTTTTTAATGAAACTGGGTATGAATTTTATAATTGAACTTTATTAAGGTAATTAAAAGTGATTAATAACCCAATTAAATGAGAAAAATTAAGTTTTAATGCAGAAAAGTATTTAAAAAAAAATTAACTTTCTAAGGGATTTAAAAATTAATACCCAAATTTGTTCATAATGTGTTTTTGAGTGATCATAATGTAAAATATTAATCAAAAATGTGAACAAATGGCACGCAAGGAACATTCACAAATTTTCCTTAAAAGAAATGAAATTAAAAAAACAATACGAAATTATAACAAAATTGAAAAAAATTGACTGGTATTTTATATTGTAATATTAAGAAGAATATTTATACACATTTTCATGTTTCTAAGTCAATAAATAAATAAAAAATTTCAATGACTCAGCTTCCTTTGAATAATCCACCAATGAATTCCAACTTTTGATGAGAAGCAACTTTAAGGGGCACCATGTTGAATTTCGAGAATTTCGTTTTCGAGAAGACATCCCGCAGCGATTTTTTAAAAATTCGATTCAGTTTTTGATTCATCCAAATATGAAGCGGAATTTTTAGCAGTATTTACACCAATGCTTTGGTAGCGCCCGGAAAAAAAAATTCCGTAAACATTTAATCTTAGCACCATCAAAGAGTAGAAAGAAACGGTCTTTTCAGTAATCTTTCAGTGGAATTCGTAACACAATTTTCCAAATTTCTGCAGTTATTAAAAAAAAATTAAACGTAATCTATTTTTATAATACCCAAACTGAAAAGAATAACATTGTGAAATTTGATATCCATTAACCTTCAGTATTTTGCTTTTTGAAAAAAATTGTCTGTCTAGCGTGATTTGCGGACCGGCAGAGCGTTGAATCAGTAGAGCAGTTAGAATAAAAGGATAAATTTAAGGAGACGGTGGACGTTTAAATTTTTTTTTATTTATTTATTGACTTAGAAACATGAAAATTTGTATAAATATTCCTCTTAACATTACTATATACAATACCATTACATTTTTTTTTTCAATTTTATAATTTTGTATTTTTTTTTAATTTCATTTTTTTAACGAAAATTTGAAAATGCTCCTTGCGTGCCATTTGTTCACATTTTTGATTAATTTTACATTATGATCACTCAAAAACACATTATGAACAAATTTGGGTATTTACTTTTAAATCCCTTAGAAAGTTAATTTTTTAAAAATACTTTTCTGCATTAAAATTTAATTTTCATCATTTAATTAGGTTCTTATTCAATTTTAATTCCCTTAATAAAGTCCAATTATAAAATGCATACCCAGTTTCATTAAAAGGTATGAGAGGTGTCTTCTTGCAAATTTCATGCATCTCAGACAAAAATTAAGACGCATGGAGCATTTTAAAAATGTAAAACCTTTGAAAATTCCGTTTCTAAAAAAATGCATTCAACCTTTTGCTTACGGGTGGAACAACCTCCATCCCAAACGAAGAACCTCCCAAAAAACAGGTATTTGACATACCCTATCCCAAAAAGTTCGATCCCCCTTTGCAGGCATTGGCGTCCATGGTAATCGCTGACAGAAAAATTGCACCTGCAGCAGCAGGTGCAATGTTTTGCTTACGACAAACAATGTATTGCTTACTACAAACAAAAACACAGTCTTAATTTTTCTTACCTGATACTCATACCTAAATTCCATAAATCACAAATTTCTTTTAGAACTGTTACTATAGGATTTAATTCGTACACCAATGCTGCTGACAGACAATTTCTAATTATACTAAATCAAATTTATGATCATTTCACTACACAGCAAACATATATAATCAAAAATAGTTTAGAACTGATTAATCACCTGTATTAAAACTTTTAATTTTAAAGAGTTCTTTAATAACATTGATATTAATGATTTATATAAAGTCTTAATAAATTTATATGCACAATTTACTCATTCAAAAGACATCTCTTTTCCAAAATTCAAAACATTATTAAAATTCATTCTGCTCAAACAGTATATCTCTAAAGGAAAGTGCATGTACAAATTAAATAAGGGAATACCACAGGGAGGAATCTCATCTACAATACTGGCCAACCCTTAGCTACATTTTTACGAAATTCAATACCCTTTCAACAGTCATACCATGTACAGATTTATTAATGACCTAATTATTATTGGGATTACAAATGAAGCACCTATATTAAACTTTAATTTTTATCCAACTAATCAACAACTAATTGAAAATGTATATGCATCAAACTGGATCAATTATCTAGACGTTAGTTTAAAAATTCAAAATGCAGACACATTAAAATTTAAAATATACGACAAAACAGAAACTTATAACTTCAACGCAAATAAACTTCAACTTTATTCATCCAATCTTTCAAAATCAGTATATAAAAATATTATTAATAACCAGTTATTAAGAATAAAAATATTAGGTACACCTTATTACTACAAAGAACGTCTTTTTAAATTCATAAATACCACTATCCAAAATACCTACCCGCCAAACCTTATTTTTGTCTTTTATTAAAACACATTTTAATTTTAAATTCAACACCTTGTTACAATTATAGCAACTTATTGACAGATCATTCTCAAACAATTTTAAATAATTTTTCATCTCCATGTTTCACTTCTAACAATTGAAACCTTAGTATGTAGAATTAACTGTAACCTGTATTGAGTAAAAATGCTTAGTCAGTATCATGTAATATACTCAGATAAGTAGCGCAAGGGGTAAATACATTTATATTATTACATTTTTATACCTTTTTATTACTTTATATTCTCCTTTAAAAACTTAGCCACACGCTGGTATATTTGATTATTATATTTGATTTCTTATATATCTGATCCAATTTGTATTTTCTTCTATGTCGGGCCATGCGCATTATTTCTGTAATATAATTTACAGTAATGCACATAGAAACGTAGAATCCGCATTAACGAAACATGTATGGCCCTTGATAACGTACATGGTTCCGGAAATACTTTTCACTTTAATCAATTTATTCAATTTCAAAATTTTTTTAGGGGAGCTAGAAAAGGCCTAGCTCATCGTGCAAAACAATGTTTCTGTTTTGCAACTTTTCATCTTTAAACACATTTCTTGCATTTACACCATGCATGTTTATGCAGGGAACAAGGGGATTAGTACCTTAAGTACCTGCATTACATACATGATTTATATCAATAATTTCATCTTAATGTGTTGTACAAAAATTTATTCACCCCTCTTTACCACATATAATTCTTATTCCATTCCTTTACTTTTATATGGAACAGGGAAAAAGGGGTATGTTATACCAATTTAATACCTGTTTTATTTATATTGTTTTCTTATCATGTTTTTTTTAAATATTCCATGGCTTGTGGTATAGTATTTTTGATGTCACATTTATATTTCAGCCCATTTTCCTTTCACTTATGTTATACAGAACATTTTCTAATAATGATCTATCTCAGGTATATATAATACAAGTAAAATAATAATTCTTCAATTATATATATATATATATATATATATATGAATGAAAGGAACGTCATATGCTGCCTAGCGGAGACATTTTGAGAAATCAAATTATAAAATTATAAATTAGGATTGTATTAAAATCTTGGAACTTCAATTATTAAAATAACAAAATTTCTCAAACGCGAAAATTCGTTTTAGATATAATTTTTTGTTATTTTCTACTGTCAATTTCTACATAATTCTTTTCATTTTATTTATTTTCTACTTATGTCATGTGTGCTTGTGACCCGGAATGGCGGATTTAGTGATTAGCACCGAGTTTTGCTCGAAGAAGCCTTCGGATTTAACTCTTTTTTTCTATTCCTTCTCTAATACCACCTTAGTGACTACGGAAACCATTAAACCGGTCTATCGCACCACTTGAAGAAGGCCAGGAACCCGTTATTTTCCAGCTCTCAATTTGTCATATTTCACAGGGTTGTTTTTTATTACGACATTGTTGATTTTATAGCACTAGGTAAATAAAAGTACAGTAGAAAATATACATATACTAAACAAATACAATGAACTAAATATAAACAGTAAAATACCTTAAAGAAATAAGTATGTAATTTATAGTTTTAAAGAAAATAAAATATTTCTGGTAGAGAGAGTTTATACTTATTTTAAAATATTTTCATAGTAAATTGTTTTAGTACACTATCAATTTAAGAAGTATAGAAGTATTTTAGAAAATAAACGAAACTCGTTAAAGGAATGTGAAAGTAAGTTATATGATATTTTTGTTGCAATTGGTTGATATATTTTAGATATAAATTGTAATGAATTTAGAATATAAATAAATTTTGCATACCCCAGTTCTTTTAAAGAATTCCAGAGTAAACTGTGTTGGGCAACATATTTTTATTGCTTCAAATATCAAACTTGAAAACGTTAAGTACTTCTTTGTTTTTCAACATTCGTTATACATTATACATACTTTAAAAGTAGTTTTAATCTCAAGAAACTTCTTTTTTATATAAAATATTTTCTACTAAAGTCAAAGGATCCACTCGATATTCTCAAGCAACATTTGTATTTATTTTGTGTGTGCTTGTGTCCCGGAATTTCGGATTTATTTACACTTCACTCTATTTAGATCTGTACTTATAGCATATTCAGAACTGGAATACAAAAAAGTGAATACTTTTAAAACTTTAATTTACAACAAATTTTAAAATAAAACCTCTATAAATTCCATAAAAATATTAGTGGAGTGCATTTGCTCTATAACAGGGAGCTGCATAAAAGCAAGAACGGGCACAACTGATCAACTATCGATGCAAACGTAACATCATTAACAAACATAAAGTAAAGCCCTGTATTTTTACTTAATTTAAAATAAATATTTTTCTAAAAAATTAACGGTAGCTGTAGTCTTGGTTAAAATGATTTTGCGACAATAACATATAATAGTATTAAAATATCAAAATTATGGCATCTATATTTCAAAAACTAAGGACCTGATATGGAATCCCATTATATATTCTTGTAGGATTTTCAAACTGCTGTAAATTATTCACTTGAAACGAAAACTCGCTCAGAGAAACCTTTTTTTTTCTTTCGAAAACGAGGGTCAAAATACAGTTTTTGTATATTCATAAATAATACCATATTTCTGACACATCAGGTATAAATGGCTTATAATTTTATCTATTAGGTTCGGAAATATAAGCGTCTAAAGTGCTTACATATTTCATAATGCTCCGATTTCAATCGTATATTCCTACCATAAACGTTATTTATGTCATTTTTTTTTCTTTCCCTGCAATACATGGTAATGTATAGGGAAAGTATTGGAATCTTGCCGAAAATCGCAATTCGAGTTTTCGACGGATCTAGATGTTTCGAGACCTCTAGAATACGAAAAAATTATTTTTAGCGTGACGTTTGTGTGTGTGTCTGTGTGTGTGTCTGTGTGTATGTCTGTCTGTGCAATGTAGATATTCACTAAAAAATTACTGGGGCGAATTTCATAAAATTTGATAGGTAAGTCACTTAGGTGAGACCCTGGTGCTGATTAGTTTTAGGTAGGATTCGTAAAAACAGAACCCGCCTTTTTTGCGGAATGGCCAATAAAAATTTCATGTATCCACTCTAGCTAAAATACTAATTGACCAAATTTCACAAAATTTGTAATATAAGTTCAACAGAGGTATATAAGTTCAATCTAATCAACAGAGTAGGATACTCTACTGATTAGATTTTGGCATGATTCGAAAAAGAACAACAACATGCTTTTCTTTACGAAATGGTCCGCAAAAATTTGATGTATCCACCCTAGCTAAAATACTAATTGACCAAATGTCACAAAACTTGGTAGATAAGTTACTTGTGGGATACTCTAATATTTCACTTAGGTTAAGTCACTTAGGTGAGACCCTGGTGCTGATTAGTTTTAGGTAGGATTCGTAAAAACAGAACCCGCCTTTTTTGCGGAATGGCCAATAAAAATTTCATGTATCCACTCTAGCTAAAATACTAATTGACCAAATTTCACAAAATTTGGAATATAAGTTCAACAGAGGTATATAAGGTCAATCTAATCAACAGAGTAGGATACTCTACTGATTAGATTTTGGCATGATTCGAAAAAGAACAACAACATGCTTTTCTTTACGAAATGGTCCGCAAAAATTTGATGTATCCACCCTAGCTAAAATACTAATTGACCAAATGTCACAAAACTTGGTAGATAAGTTACTTGTGGGATACTCTAATATTTCACTTAGGTTAAGTCACTTAGGTGAGACCCTGGTGCTGATTAGTTTTAGGTAGGATTCGTAAAAACAGAACCCGCCTTTTTTGCGGAATGGCCAATAAAAATTTCATGTATCCACTCTAGCTAAAATACTAATTGACCAAATTTCACAAAATTTGGAATATAAGTTCAACAGAGGTATATAAGGTCAATCTAATCAACAGAGTAGGATACTCTACTGATTAGATTTTGGCATGATTCGAAAAAGAACAACAACATGCTTTTCTTTACGAAATGGTCCGCAAAAATTTGATGTATCCACCCTAGCTAAAATACTAATTGACCAAATGTCACAAAACTTGGTAGATAAGTTACTTGTGGGATACTCTAATATTAATTAGATTTTGGTATGATTCGCAAAAGAAGAACCCGCCTTTTTTTACGAAATGGTCCGCAAAAATCGCCAAAATCTGAAAAAACAAAAGGACTACGTATGCTCAAATGTATTAATTAAATTTTTGTTTTATACGCAATTTTTGACGAGGAAAAGAATATAACATACTCCATTATGCTTTAGGACTAATCGTTCTCAAGATATTTGAGCTTTCTTGCATTTTTGTTACGCTGATTTTGGGAAAATGTCCAATTACCAAATAAAAACAAAAATTGAATTAAAAATCCAAATTTAGTGTTATTTGGTGCAATTAAACTCAGTCTAACGAATTATTAAAGAAATAAAGAAAATATAAATTTGAGTCTGCAGGGAAAGTCATGTGCTGCCCACATCAGATTTTTTAAATTCTTGTTTTAAGCATTCTTATGCTCACTGGTCTTCGAATTTAAAAAGCTGATCTGTTGAGCAGTTTATAGCTTGTTTAAGAAAATAGTTTTTAATTTGCTATATATAGAGTCCTTATGCATCCCTTTAACTTTCGATTCAAGTGTTCTTGAGCTGCAAAAGCAGGGTCCCCCGTACTAATAGGTAAGCGATTATGAACTTTCGACTGAGAAAGATTGTAGCGCCTCCAGTGACGAATTGAAGAAGTTATAACTCCTACCTCGGAAGCGAAGCGATAAGGTGGAAATTTTTAACTACAAAATTGTAGAATGTTTTCTATTTAGTTTGAAAAGACGTGCTGTTTGAACATAGCATGTACACAATCGATAAAAAATTATGTCAACGGAAAGGGATCTATTGCACTACATTATTTGTCTGCCATTTTTGTACAACATTTATAAACACTGCAAAAAGGATAATTCTATATAAATAAAAATTAACTTATATTATTTTTATTATAAATATTGTTATTTTTCAATGCATATTTCTCGTCATTTCTTTCAGAAGTACTTCAATAACACGATACATTTGTATAATTTTCGCTTTAACTATTAATTTATTCTTTATCGTCTGTGTGCATGTTATGTGCAAATCGCACATTTTCCCATACTAAATAGAAAACGCTTTATAACTTTGTAATTGAAAATGTTCGACTATCTAGCTTAATTTTCGAGATAGAAATTCTACTACATTCGCCACTAGAGGCTGTGCAAGCTTTCATATTCACTTTTCTATAAGACTTTTCTTATTCCCTTTCCTATAAGATTTTTCATATTCACTTTTCTATTCGTAAACTCAACTTTTGCAGCCATAGAACACCTCAATTGAAAGTTAAATGGATAAATATGAGGGTAAACCTTGTATATATATTGTCAAAAATGTTTCTATCTTTTAGTAGCATTGCTTCTATCCGATAGGCTGAAACAAACTGGCTGATTCAGTTAGCAAATACACAAACCCATCATGAAGCAAAGATGAAATACTAGATGTAAAGAACATTCTAAAATACATTTTAGTTATTCATATTTTGAGAAATAAAATTCCATGGGCTCTGCATGCGTTCAAAAGCGGTGAAATATTGTGGAAATAACTTAGCTTTATGATTTATCATTATTTTTAGAACCCGGAGAGATTTCAAGGAGGCATGATATTTATTCAATGAAAGTTAAAATAAAGTATCAGGTATTTTAGGGTAGACGGTTGCTATATTTTCGGATCAACTTCTCATTTACAGTATAAATACAGTCTGGGCAAAGAATGTTAGCAGAGAAATGTGCTAAGATCTGATAAAAAAATGCTAGGAAGAGAAATGTGCTGACATCTGATTAAAGAATGTTAACAGAGAACGATGCTAACATCTGATAAAAAATATTAGCAAATAATTCTGCTAATGTCTGAGTAAAGAACGCTAGCAAAGAATTGTGCTAACATCTGATAAAATAATGTTAGGCAGATAATTATGCTGACATCTGATTAAAGAATGTTAACAGATAACATTGCTAACATCTGACAAAAAATATTTGCAGATAATTGTGATAATACCTGAGTAAAGACTGCTAGTAAAGAATTGTGGTAATATTTGATAAAAGAATGTTAGGCATAGAATTGTATTGACGTTTGATTAAAGAATGTTAACAGAGAAAGGTGATAACATCTGATCAAAAATAGTTGCAGAGAATTATGCTAATATCTGATAAAAAAATGTCAGGGCAGAAAATTGTGCTGAGACCTGATTAAAGAAAGTTAGCAAAGAATTTTGCTAATATCTGATGAAAAATGCCAGCAGAAAATTTTGTAAGAAAATTACTAATCTTTAACACTGTTTTCATTTAATTTATTATGATTTTTTTTTACTTTAGATTAAAAGAAGTTAGAAAATTGAGCTTTTACCTCAGTTCATTTATCTAGAAAATCGAAATAAAAATATAATCTGAATTAAATTTAATAAACCAATCAAAAAAGTAAACAAATCGAATGAATCATTTTCGAATTATAAGCGGTCATCACAGACAGATAAGACATTTAAATCCCCTTTGTTCTGCAGATAGATGCAGAAGAATAACATTTATATTGAAACATTCCTTGGATTCAGTGTCATTGCTTGAAAAAACTTCCTCGACATAGATTTCGAATTTCAGAGGGTATTTAGCTTGGAAGCTTATTTAGGAATTTTCACTTTCATATGCAAGAGAGCGATACAAAACCGAAAATGTATGTATTACTAAATC
This sequence comes from Amaurobius ferox, assembly GCA_951213105.1. Taxonomy (NCBI): domain Eukaryota; kingdom Metazoa; phylum Arthropoda; class Arachnida; order Araneae; family Amaurobiidae; genus Amaurobius; species Amaurobius ferox. The sequence goes on along the minus strand of OX578143.1, from coordinate 62,151,518 downwards.
TGTATCTTATAATGGCTTAACAACCCTAAAAAAAATGACAGAAACAGGTTTTTAACGCTCAGTATTCCGCACACCGTTGTAGGGTGATAAAACTTATATCAGAATAATTCTAGACCAGGGCCACCCATACAAATTGCCGGCCTACTGTAAACATTTATCACGGGCTTCTGCAGTATTTGATATTTTCCCTCTTTGTGCGTTTCTTATGTCTTACCCTTCCTCAAAAAAATTTGGAGGCCAGGGCAACTGTAGCGTACCCCCTCCACCACACATCCCCACACCACCGTCTCCTATAGACGACCCTGTCTGGACTCATTTTTCTGACTTTTTGATAAAAATCCTCAAACATTAAAATTCATCACGTAGTTCAGGATATATTTAAGTTAGAAACGTGTACTGAAATTTTATTTTTTATGATAGATCATTCTTTCTCTCCCTCTCTCTAACATATATATATATATATATATATATATATATATATATATATATATATATATATATATATATATATATATATATATATATTATATATATATATATATATAATATATATATATATATACACACATATATATATATATGTTTAAGCATGTCAGATATCCGAATTGAATAAACAAATTCAGGTTCCCCGAAATTAGGAACAAGCGCAAGAAATTGTGTGTATATATATATATATATATATATTATAAAAATAGTTATGATAATTCAAAGAAATTATTGAGATAAACTTTGTTAAAGCCACCCAATTAAAGCCAAAAAATCATCTGCTAAGACATTTGCAAACAGAAAAAGATTGAACTAATTACTAATGAGCTCTAACTACTGAAAAATAATCCGGGCTAGTAAGCACCATGATTTACTATTTCGTAAATATTAAAAGACGCAACCAAATGAAACGAAACCAGGTAAATAGAAATCAATGAATAAAATAATAAAATAATATTTATAAGCTGCATTTTCGCTATAAATAAATGTATATTTCTTACAATTGGTGTTTTTATTAAGTTAATCTAGCAACTCATACTGGCTGAGTATTATTATTACATTTAATACGCATTAGTTTTGATGAATTTTTTAATGTTAGAATTCAATAAAATTTCGTCCGTGCAAAGACAGAACACCTTTTATACATTTCAACTCATAATTTTACATGGACAACTTTAACAAACCATTATACATGAGTCAAAGTACAAAAACACGAGATAATATTAGTAAACACGAGAAATAAATTAAAATACTAAAATTTTTCGGCTCAGTTTATAATGTTACAGCTTTTTGTTTTTACTAAAAGCTGATCCCATCAATTTTATTTATTCATACTTTACTCTAAATGGATTTCAACGTTCTTTCCAAAAAATCTCTATACACAAGAGAGCAACTAAAGTAACTTGTTATTCCACATAAAATATACGAATAGCTTGTTATCTCAGTATTGGATGGCATGGAATTACTAGTGGCTTAACTACGTGAAATCGATGTGCTCGGATGGTAGTATCCCATCATGCCGTTCGGCAAGATTATTTATCATGATGAATCAAAGATATAACCTCCAACCCAGTCGTAATGGATATTATCAAGGTCTCAATCGATTACGATACCAAGTATTTAACGGGAGGTATAATTATCACAAATATGCCAAGGTCTGGGACGAGGCTTTTTTTCCTGCATTTCATTGCACTGATTTAAATATTTTGATGATTGATACATTGTTGTATATAACGACTAGTATATAGGCTTGACAAAGACTAAGAAACTAATATTAAATTAATTAAAGTGTGGCGCTACTCGACTTTTTCATACCAGAATCCATTTTAAGTTGCTTGTGTTTTATACTCTTTTGCTTTTTTGTTTTGCAACTTTTACAAGAAAAATTTGAAAAATCTATATTGTTGATCCAAAGGATTGCAACTATAGCATGTTATCCTTCATTTTAAAGAGCGTGAAAAAAATCTTTCGATTGATGTCAAATATGACAATGTACCCTCCGGGGGTAGCTTGGGGTAACCCCCTCCCCCCCAAGGGGTCTGAAAGACGTCTTGAATACAACATTGTATCTCGACTGTTTTTCACTACAATTACTGTGATTATTGAGCTATAAATAACTCATTTCATGCACGATTATGTCATATTTTGTCCCATGCTACCATGTTAAGAAAATATAAAATTTTCAAAACATTATATCTAATTCTGGATGTTCCAAACAAAGCAGAATATAAAGTGTTGTGTAAAACCATTAATATTTTCGGCTTATCGTGAACACAAGAAAACGAACGCATACAAACAGGCTCTAAAAATAGTCAAAACGTGCCCTGAAGACATTTGAAATAAAACAACTTTTATTGTGTGAAATTCAAGGTTAAAAACTGGCATGAATTTAACTTTCCTATTCATGAAATGATATGCTACTTCCCACTATCAACATATACACTCTCTGCATCAGTCACTTCCCCCACAACAATCGATCGAAAGGGAATTCGTCAATCACGAAATTGACGAGCGGCCAAACGGGACTCGTCACAGATTTACGTTTTCATTACTTTTTTTCCCACATCCACGTGATTTGTTTGTTGTCATTGCCCGTCGTATCTTATTCAATTTCTACCTGCATTGTTAGCGACTCGATTTGGCAACGGTGCTCCACTTTTGCCCTCATCAACCGGCATGGTGGCTGCGTTTGTTTGAGTACGCATTTGCCGAACGTTGTATCGAAAGTGAAATGATTTTTTTTTTATCACCAATCGAAAAGGGCAGGCCGTAATTCTTTCTGGTAAAAACTTAGCCTCGTTTCGAAGTAATCAGATTATTTCGCTTTTGTGAACCGGTTAACACGTGGATAAAGAATTACGCGAAAGAATGGAGAAGCCTGTCTACCAGGTTGTGTTGGTTTGGTTTGATATAATCACACCAACAGAACCTCGATAAGCTATGTGACTTATAGAGCAGTAGCCAATTTTGAAAACAGCATTTTTCAAACTGTGTTCCGCTGAGCCACAGGGTTCCCCAACAATATTCCAAAGACAGTATTCCTGGGGATCGGCAATGTAATAGATTAGTGTAAATTTTCTTAAAAAAAAAAAACGTGTAAAACTTTGAATACATAGTTCGGACCAGAATAAACGTTTTGCTCATTTTGGAGGTGTTTCGCTGAGCCACAGGGTTCCCCAACAATATTCCAAAGACAGTATTCCTGGGGATCGGCAATGTAATAGTTTAGTGTAAATTTTCTTTAAAAAAAAAACGTGTAAAACTTTGAATACATAGTTTGGACCACAATAAACGCTTTGCTCATTTTGGAGTTCCGTCATCATATTGAATTTCAAAAAGATTCCGTGACCAAAACAGTAAGCTAAGAGATTTGTAGAGTAGTGACAGTACGCCATTAATACCGCACTAGAGCAGTGACAGTGCGGAATTGATGGTAGTAGAGCAGGGACAGTCAGTAGAAAATTAAAATATGGATCTACAGAATTTTAAATTTCAGGCCTTCACATAATTAAGGGTCCGCCCCCCCACCCCCGAAGCAGTTCTGTACAAAAGATTCCAGCGTTTGATAAGCAAATTTGTAACTTTTTCTAATTTTTATGGTATTGGATGGTCAACTAGATTTTGATGTAGTAAAAACTCATTAATTCGAATACATTTTATAGTTCAAACATTCAAATTTAAACATCTAATAATTTCCATAATTCAAACACATTTATCTGCCTCAGCAAAAGGATGATTTTTTACCGACTTGTAAATTCAAGTCTATCTAATAATAATTAAGTAAAGACATCTTGTGCAAAGGACAAGGAAAACCACAAACAACGTAATTAAGTTCAGATTAATGAAACAAATCAGCATGCAGGTGTTATGAGGATACGTTGGATTTTCACCTTCAGTGCAAGATAGAACCAACAAACGCGAAGTCAAAAAGATGAAATGCCAAGACGTATCATTACGGAGCACCTGCAATAGCGCACAAAGCAGGGGTTTTCGGGTAGGACAGAGCACCAAGCCCAAAGCGCCTTTAATCTCCAATCTCAATGTATGTTTCGTATCTTCAAATTGTGACATTAATTCTGTTGACCCAAAATATGGAGGTTCGAGGTTTTCATTTACTATTTTTTATTATTTTGGCCTGGCTCCTAGTGTGGCAGTTTGTTACACGTTTAGAGTTTAAGCAGTTTGGGGGGTTGATACAGATCTGAGGGGTTACCTAGCATTTTGGCAGTTTAGGGTTTAAGAACATTTTTAAGGTTAAAAAACATTGTTCGCGATTTTTATTTGGTTTTAGCTGCTGGAGGTGGGACATACCTAATTCCGATTATCAATGTTAAGTACTGCGCGGGGTCTTTTACGAGATTTGGCCTTGCGATGATTATAGTCATGCAGATTGAATAATAGTTCATTTGAAACAGATGGCAGATTTTTATAGAATTTTAGCGCTAGCTTTTTAATTTGGGCTCTCACTGTTTTTATTTTGATTCCTAATTACCGAGTTTCTTAAATATCTAGGGGCTTTCCTGATAATTCTTAGGATTTCATTTTGTTTTGTCTCTAAGAAGTCTATGGTAGTTTTGCAGGTATATCCCCATACGGGTGCTGCATACAGCATTCCCGGACGGATGACCGATTTATAAATTAGAAGTTTGTTTTGATAACTAAGATTTCCGTTTCCTATCATTGGGTATAAGGCTCCTGTGACTGCATAGGCTTTTCTAATTATGTTCGTCTCGTGCAATTTCTAGCTAACAGCTATACCGTGCTGAAAACACCGGTTCTCGTTAGATCACCGAAGTCAAGCAGCATCGGGCGCGATTAGTACTTGAGTGGGTGACCACCTGGGAACACCCCGTGCTGTTGGCACATTTCGGGCGCGGTAACCCGGTGGTTTGCGCGCTGGATTTGCACGCTGCCACAACTGCCGCCGTGTTCATGCGGAGTGCGATCACGTTAAACATGTGGGTCCGTAAGCCCTTCCGATAGGTTGGTGGTAGGGAAGGAGAGTACGGTCCCTGTGGATGCCTCCCCCACTGGGTTCCGGTCTAAATTGGGTGGCACTTCCCGGCCATCCAAACAGTTACCTTGCACATTTCTGGTAGGTCGGACGGTCTGGGTCTCAACAACAACAACGTGCAATTTTCAGTTAGGTGGGAATCTATCATTACGCCTAGGTATTTTGTTGATTTTTACGCGCTTAGGAATTGGTTGTTTATATACAAAGGCGGCGGAGGTTTATGTTTCCTAGGGAGGCGGAGGGCACAAATGAAGAAACAGAGGGATTATATGCCCAAATCATGGATTATGAGTCTACCTGAGAGAGCCAATCAGAAAGCAGAATGAAGAACATCCCAACCAATATGAAACAGAGAACTAACACACAAGATTAGGCTCCTCACAAACACAACAGAAATATTGTGTTTTGGGTCCTCAAAACACATTTCTGTTGTGATTGCCCCAGAGAAAAACATTTCTACTGTGTTTAGGGGCAGTCTAATTTTCTGAGCCAATGAAGTGTATATTTGCTACAGAATGTATATTTACTTTATTTTGAAGCAAGCCTCAATAGTGCTTTTAGTAACATAGAAATTATATTCCCTATTTGCTTTAACGTAATGGTATCGGTTTCTAAAAACATGTATAATCAAAAGCACTTAAATAATATCCCAGTTTTGTTCATTAAAAGTGAACTCATAAAACAAATTAAATTGATGGATAAATTTATAACAAAAAATAGCAGAGAAAAAAATATATATTTAAGTAATTGACATTAAAAGTTTAAATATCAGTTTAATATTTGCATTAATGTTATTATCTTTAATACTTTTTATTATATTCAAAGTAAAATACAGGAAAATAAATTTAAAATTTAATAAATCATTTATTTAGATATATTTTTGGTATTTAATGCTGTTATTTAATTTTCAATTTTTCTTATTTATTGAAGAAACTCCTATATATAATTTTTAATAATAATTGGTGTTTCATTTTATAACGACATTCCTATTATGTTTTACAGAATATTTTATTTTCAAGAAATAAACTATAAATATATTACTTTCAACTGCTTATTAATTTATATCTCTATAATAAAAAAAATACTGAGGTTTTTTACTTTTCCAACATGCATAGTATAATGTATAGAGACGGAGTTTTGTGACGGGGTCGAAAATTGAAATTCGAGTTTTCGACGGAAGAGTACGTTTTAAGCATCCTGAACTCGAATCGAACATTTTGAGATGATGGCTGTGTGTAGGTATGTTAGTATGTGTGTATGAATGTGTGCCCCTGAGTATTTGGGCGCGATATCTCAAGAACGATAGACGGTTTTTGAAAATAATTTAGATCAATTATTACGGTATGGATACTAGAGAAAACTAGAACCTTATTGGTGTGAATATTAAAACATTAATGCTTTTAAACGTAATATTAGAAATTCCCAATATTCGAATGAATTTTTGAAAGAATCATAAAAAGTGAATACCTGCAATAATGATGAACTAATATCTTTTTACACAGAATTTTTTTTATAGAAAACAAATGATACAATCTCGAGACTTTTCATGAACCGTTCTCGTGATATTGCACAGTTTTCAAATACGTTTTTAAATTACATGAAGTTAAAAAGTAATAAGTATTATCCAATAACCCACTGTCCATATACAATGTTCAACAAATACGTTAACATCATTTCCGTGGATCTTGTTTGTACCACTCACGAGAGAGAGGTTACATTTTATGATAGTGTTGTTTCTTAACACACAAGAGTTTGCTCTCATTTATTTCACGAGATATGTATTAAATGTCCATTACATCTTGATGAGGATTTTGTACGTGAGAATGAAAAAGTCATTTTGTTTGGACTCATAAGTTGCCAAAAGAGCAAATTTCAATATACGTGATGCTAATTCAATTCTAAAAAACAGTATTTCGTAGATCTTGTACGCCATTATGTCATTGCAATAGAGGTAACGTCATTACATAATGTATATTAAGGAAAACTTGAGCAGCGTATATAAGCACAAATAAAATGCAACGTATATAAGCACAAATAAAATGCAACGTATATAAGCACAAAGAGAATGCAACGTATACAAGCACAAATAGAATGCAACGTATATAGGCACAAATAAACTACAATGTGGTTAAGCTCAAATAAAATGCAACGTATATAAGCACAAATAAAATGCAATGTATATAAGCACAAATGAAATGCAACGTATATAAACACAAATAAAATGCAACATATATAAGCACAAATAAACTACAATGTGTATAAGCTCAAATAAAATGCAACGTATGTAAGCACAAATAAAATGCAACGTATATAAACACAAATAAAATGCAACGTATATAAGCACAAATAAAATGCAATGTATAGAAGCATAAGTAAAATGCAACGTATATAAACACAAATAAAATGCAACGTGTATAAGCACAAATAGAATGCAACGTATATAGGCACAAATAAACTACAATGTGTATAAGCACAAATAAAATGCAACGTATATAAGAACAAATAAAATGTAACGTATATAAACACAAATAAAATGCAACGTATATAAGAACGAATAGAATGCAACGTATATAGGCACAAATAAACTACAATGTGTATAAGCACAAATAAAATGCAACGTATATAAGCACAAATAACATTATGAGGGCTTATATACGTTGCTAAAGTTTTCATTATCTTTCGCACAAAGTGTATTTTAGCTATTGATTATGTACACTGTAGAACATTTGCAAGCATGTCACTGAAAGTTTCAGGGAAATCATCTGTCCGTAATGGAGAGTAAGGTTCCTGATAGTTATGATATATAAAAATAAAATAATAACGCTTCGGCAGACGATAATTAGCTGAATATTTCAGAAATGAAGCTGGCATTTTCATGATCGCCTGTAATTGTGACTTTTCTTACCAGTTTGCCGAAATTATCAATAAAGTAGCTGGAAAAAATAAGCAAAGGTTGCAGAATGATTTGCAATGTACATTATGTAAGAGAAGTTATGTGCTCCATACATCTTTTTTTTATATTTCATTAATTTTTACTTTTTTCTACGCCCATTCAATCCAGAGACGTTACATTTTTACTCGTTAACATCAAGCAAATCAGGTTTCAATTAGGGTTGTTTCAATTGAAAATTTATAATTTCTTTGTTAAATCCTGAGTTTTAGCAAATGCGGTTTCTACTGTGTATTCCGATAAAGATGGAAGGCACCCTTAGGTTAAAGTCGTGTTGACGACAATAGCGCACTTTCGTGCTTCTTTGAATTTTGATAGCGAAGAATGTTAAGCACACACATAAGTACGAAGATAATGTTTACATTTCGAACTGGATGAGGGAACTTTAATGCTCTTCAGTCACGCGCGTAAAGTAAAAAGAAGTTTATCGACTTTTCCGACATAAAATATCGTTGATCGTTCTTTTTCTGCTGATTAATAGTATCAATTTTGAAGATGGGCCATCTCGTTTAAGATGTTGATGATAACAATAACAATAAAACTAACAGTGTCTTTTATAATAACAGAAAAGATGCACGTTCTAAAATGTGTGCATGCCGTTGAGAGCATCTATATTATCATACAGTTGAGTGAGACTAAAGAATAACTACACAGCCCAAAATACCCTGGCCATCCAATAAGCTGCTCTAAGTCCTCGGACGAGTCGGGTGGTCTGGGCTTTCGACAGCCCAAAATACCAAACAGTTACCTTACACCTTTCTGGTAGATCGGATGGTCTGGGTCTCAACAACAGGCCAAAATGCTGAAGGTAGAAACTTGAAACTTTGCATACGAGCGGGACTTGACCTATTAAATAATCGGAGAAAACTAAAATCGTAGAATTTACATCAATGATTCAGTCTTATAAATTAACAAAGGGCTTCTGTGTGTGTGTGTGTGTGTGTGTGTTGGAGTGGCTTTTCAAAATCCGCCAATTCCCCGAAGAATTGGGATTGTTACGACTTTCGTATTCTCTGAATTGTGGATGTATGCTCAGTATACAAGAATGAGCCCCCATTTCTAGATAACTAACACGTTTATTTTCAAGCACAGCGTTAACTGGAACAATATACAGTAAAACAGCACTTAAATGTTGCACTAATTTCACAAAACAGACGATACTATTCTAAAAAAATTGACGAATATCACAGTTCAATGTGGCTCGTATCACGTCAACTGCTGTCCAACTGAGTGGTGACTCCTTTTATAGACTCTCTGTAGAAACTTCTGGGAATATCTCATATGTCGTAGAATACTGGTTATTTGGAGGTGCTTCTCGAATCTTCGAAAAGTCGCCTAATCGGCGATAAATCGTTAAATCTGGCAACCCTCTTTCGAACTTCAGAATCTGGCAAGCCCAGATTCACGTCATACGAAGAGTTGCCTGTACGGGAGTTTTCTCTGTCTGGTTTTAAAAAGGGACTCCAGTGGGGAAGGATGTTTTACATGTTCGTAACAGCATGAAGAGTAGAGTATTGGTCACCTGGGTGATGGTGTGTGTGGGGATTTTCTGGAGCGTCTGTAAACACAAAAACTCCTTGAACACTTATTATATGGACTATACAAACAATTTCTTTTTCTGAGTGTATAAAATTACCATACTGACATTCACATGCTATAATAATAATACATTAAGTGACAATTTAATTCTTTTTTAAAGCTTTACAAATAAGTGAGTCAAAAAAAGAAAAGCAGCTCCATCCGTGCGTGAACTAAGAAAGCATTGGACATTTCATGGCGATCTCTCATCACGGAACATCAGCAGCCGAAGCTTCCTTATTTAGTGTTTAGATTATCAGGCTTCATAGAACACTATAAAAATTCGTAAATAAACGAGCTAAGTTCCTTTTTTTTTTTTTTTTTTCAAAACGTTCTTCATGACATTTGAGAACGTAGCAGATCTTATTAGAAAAATAAAAATAAAAATAAACACTGTAAAAATGGGTACTTTATTCGTAATAGCAGTTCGGTTCAAAAACAGTTTATAACCCAGATTTAATGTTGTTCCTAAAGTTTTGTTTATGTGTGTTATGCTTTGTCTATGTGTTTCTTCTCTATTCTTCAGTGGAATGTGATTTCTGAGCTGTTATTGAGAAATTGGGTCTTTTTTTGGGGCGAGATTTTTTTTTGCATGGCGTAAGTTTCTCGTTGACATAGCATATGATTGGTGGTAAGAACTATTGAGGATTTTTTTATAATATAAGGAACAATGGAACAGTTCGTTTTGAATTATGTTTCCGACCGATTGCTTATTTTCCTCCTTGAAATGACGTTCTTTCAGAACTATTAAGTTACGAACATAAAAAGATTTGGGCTGTTCATATAATGATGTCCTTAAAACTTCCTGATTACAAGTATTTTAATACTTTTGGATCATAAAACCTTTGGTTTAAATCAAGGTTTGTCGCATCTTAATAGTTAAAATTCGCGCTCTGATGAACATATATTAAAAAAATCTGATGTGGGCAACACATGACTTTCCTTATATAATGTAATGAATTTAATACTTTTACAGTAAAAAAATAGGTTTTTCTTATAGTAGATACTAATGTTCTTTCCAAGATATTGAATTTTCGACAATTAGTCGTCATTTTCATTGATTTAGCATCATTTTTATCCATTTGGCGAGATTTTCATTAATTTGGCAACATTTCGAAAAAGTCGCCAAGTTGGCGACATTCCGCCAAATTCGTCGCCAAAATCTCGCCAAGCGTTATGCACTAAGAAAAAAGTTATTCTTACAGCAGATAAATGACTATTGGCGTTCAAATACAAAAGTATTATTCAAAGTATATTGTTTCATGAATGGAACGAGCTAGATCCACGAGAATGATGTCACTCAATTTATCGCATGGTATTACATATGAAAAGTGAACATGTTTCTCAATAGGAATTTTTTTTTTTATGTGACTTTTTCATAATTTTTTTGAAAAATGTACAATATCTCGAGAACGGTTCATGTTAGCGTTCTAAAATGTATGCCAATCGTTTTCTAATGAAAAATTACATAAGAAATGTCTATTTGCGTAACTTTATTAGCGGTTTTGATTTTTTGACGATTTTTTCAAAATTTCATTCGAAAATTTAGGGGGGTTCTGAACATTCGATTACGTATAAAAACAATAGGCTTCCAGTGTTTATGGATTGTGATTTTTGTACCAAATTTGGTTCGAATCGGTCCATTCGTTCGTCAATTATCGTCTCCACAGACTCACTGACACACACACACACACACACACATACTTTCACACACACACACACACACACACACACACACACACACACACACACACACACACACACACACACACACATACATACACACAGACATCACTTCAAAAATGTTTGATTCGTGATCAGGGATGCTTGAAACGTGCTCTCCCGTCGAAAACTCGAATTCGAATTTTCGACCCCGTCACAATACTTTCCTTATACATTATGTATATAAGGAAAGTAAAAAAATCTAATGTGGGCAGCACATGACATTCCCTGCAGTATCAAATCCCTTTTCTCTTGAGTAATCTACTAAATTTAATTTAGTTGTTCAAACTGACATGGATACTACTTTGATATTATGTGTATTTTACAGTTTGAATTTCTTTTTCTTTTTCCTTTGAAAACTTAAAGCATTTTAAAACGTCAACATCTCTTCAAAGTTCCAAAATTCTTAAATATCTCGAGAACGATTCGATGTAGAGTAATGAGGTTAGTCTTATTTGCTTTATCATAAAAAAAATTGAGTGTAAAACCAACATTTAATGAAAGTATTTAATCTAGTTACTTTCCTTATATATATAATGTATAAGGAAAGTATTGTGACGGGGTCGAAAATTCGAATTTGAGTTTTCGACGGGAGAGCACGTTTCAAGCATTCCTGATCACGAATCAAACATTTTTGAAGTGATGTCTGTGTGTGTGTGTGTGTGTGTGTGTGTGTGAGTGTGTGTGTATGTGTGTGTGTCAGTGGGTCTGTGGAGACGATAACCGACGAACGAATGGACCGATTCGAACGAAATTTGGTACAAAAATCACAATCCATAAACACTGGAAGCCTATTGTTTTTATACGCAATCGAATGTTCAGAACCACCCTAAATTTTCAAATGAAATTTTGAAAAAATCGTCAAAAAATCAAAACCACTAATAAAGTTACACAAATAGACATTTCTTATGTAATTTTTCATTAGAAAACGAGTGGCATAAATTTTAGAACGCTAACATGAACTGTTCTCGAGATATTGTACATTTTTCAAAAAAAATATCAAAAAGTCATATAAAATAAAATAAAAATTTTCCTATTGAGAAACATGTTCACTTTTCATATGTAATACCATGCGATAAATTGAGTGACATCATTCTCGTGGATCTAGCTCATTCCATTCATGAGAAAAGATACTTTGAATAATACTTTTGTATTTGAACGCCAATAGTCATTTATGTATATGCTGTAAGAATAACTTATTTCTTAGTGCATAACGCTTGGCGAGATTTTGGCGACGAATTTGGCGGAATGTCGCCAACTTGGCGACTTTTTAAAATGTTGCTAAATTAACGAAAATCTCGCCAAATGGATAAAAATGACGCTAAATCAATGAAAATGACGATTAATTGTCGAAAATTCAATATCTTGGAAAGAATATTAGTATCAACTATAAGAAAAACCTATTTTTTTACTGTAAAAGTAGTAAATTCATTACATTATATAAGGAAAGTCATGTGTTGCCCACATCAGATTTTTTTTTATTTTATATTTTGACGAATTTTGCAGGCCATTTTGTAAAAAGAAAAAAAAACGGCTCTATATTTTTCAGAATCGTACCAAAATCTAAACAGCACCAGAATAATCTATGACTTACCAAATTTTGTGAAATTTCGTCGAATGTATTTTTCGCTAGTGTAAACACACTTAGACACATATATTGACACACACATACACATAGAGAGACACACTAATGTCACGTTATAAATGGAGTATTCGTGTTCTACAGCACTCAAAACGTATAAATCCGTCGAAAATTCAAGTTCCTATTTTGGACGCGATTCCAATTATTTTCCTAAACATTATCAGGCATGGTGGGACAAGTAAAATATAATGTGTTCAACACACAATTTTCCCTACACATAAGCATATTTGTTATTGAAAGTAAAAATAACATCAATTAAAGCTTTCTTGTAACACTATCTCGCAGAAAACCCATTGGTTTTTTTTTTCATGATAAATTAAAATAAGCATGCAAAATTTTATGGACATTACTTGATTCTTTTGATAGGATCTTTTCTTTTATTTTGATAGATATTTTTTCGCACTCCTTATGGAGAAGTTAAATTTCTAATATCTTGAAAACGACTTGGAATAACTCCTAACCAATGATATCCATTAATTTTTGTTTAAAATGTTTTACAACGCACCTAAAAAGAACTGCTATCTAATAAAAGACTATCGTACCAGTAGCTCGTACCAGTAGCTAGAATTTAAATATGCCTATATAATTTATGTAATTAATATGCCTAGAATTAAATATGCCTAGAATACATTATATGTAAAGCATTCTATTAATCTATCAAAACTATACAATATTAAAAATATTTCAAAAATTTAAAGAATCAAAAGCTTTCCTTAGGTACTTTGAGCCATATCATCACAAACAACACACATCAACCTCTTCCCATTCGAAATGTGTGATGTTTTGATTCCATTTATAATGAGTAACAGAGTCACTCACTATTTTTTTGTACCGCATATTACCCACAAAAATGCAAAGAAAACGCTTATCAATCGTATTATATTTTCACCACAAAAAAGTTATTTGTAAGCAATTTTTACTTTCCTTATATACATAATATATAAGGAAAGTATTGTGACGGGGTCGAAAATTCGAATTCGAGTTTTCGACGGGAGAGCACGTTTCAAGCATCCCTGATCACGAATCAAACATTTTTGAAGTGATGTCTGTGTGTGTGTGTGTGTGTGTGTGTGTGTGTGTGTGTGTGTGTGTGTGTGTCAGTGAGTCTGTGGAGACGATAACTGACGAACGAATGAACCGATTCGAACAAAATTTGGTACAAAAATCACAATCCGTAAACACTGGAAGCCTATTGTTTTTATACGCAATCGAATGTTCAGAATCCCCCTAAATTTTCGAATGAAATTTTGAAAAAATCGTCAAAAAATCAAAACCGCTAATAAAGTTACACAAATAGACATTTCTTATGTAATTTTCCATTAGAAAGCGATTGACATAAATTTTAGAACGCTAACATGAACCGTTCTCGAGATATTGCACATTTTTCAAAAAAATTATCAAAAAGTCATATAAAATAAAAAAAAAATATTTCCTATTGAGAAACATGTTCACTTTTCATATGTAATACCATGCAATAAATTGGGTGATATTATTCTCGTGGATCTAGATCGTTCCATTCGTGAAAAAAGATACTTTAAGTAATACTTTTGTATTTGAACGTCAATAGTCATTTATCTGCTGTAAGAATAACTTATTTCTCCGTCCATAACGCTTGGCGAGATTTTGGCAACGAATTTGGCGGAATATCGCCAACTTGGCGACATTTTTAATTGTTGCCAAATTAACAAAAATCTCGCCAAATTGATAAAAATGACGCTAAATCAATGAAAATTACGACTCATTGAAGAAAATTCAATATCTTGGAAAGAATATAAGTATCTACTATAAGAATACCATTTTTTTAACTGTAAAAGTAGTAAATTCATTGCATTATATAAGAAAAGTCATGTGTTGTCCACATCAGATTTTTTTTACAGTGACGAACATGGAAACGGAAGAAGTGCTCCTGAAGATATTTGAGGAAGAATTGCAAATATGATTATCAGAAATCAGACCCGACAGATTAGACAAAGTGTTTGGACATCATTGGTCTAAACGAAATAAATATGGGTGACTCTTTAAATTTCCAAGTGCCACTTGTTCAAAAGATGCATATAGTAACAATTATTTAAATCAAAAATTAATTCGTTTAAGTTCTGCCCCATAGTCAGTACTATAAGTGTGCTGTGTTTTAAACCTTATAGGTCATAGAGGAATTTCTGTAGGGCATAGAAAAATGTTTATAACCCTTCCATCTGGTTCGCCTCTGTGAAGGAATAAAAAAATCCGGCTCCGTTAGGTTACGACCTGTGGCTGATACTATAAGTAATCATGGATAATCAGCCTTCTAGGTCATCTGGGAGGTATGGAATAGATTTTGATACTACAAGTACAATATTCAGCCTCTTATGTAACCGATGGGGATTACAAAGAGGTTAGAAAGTGTTTACAAAAAGCCCCTATTTTTTTAGCCCCTGGAGGGATATCAAATATCAGGCTGCTTTAGGTTCTGTCCGGTAGTCGATATATGCAAAGATTCCGTCCACTGGGAGAATTCTTGAAAGGGGGGGGGGCAGAAAAATAGAAAACACGTTAGACAATTATTATGCAGATTACGTTTAGACGTACACGTGGTGTTTGTTAATTTTCTAGCAACTCCCATAAACCAGTTCCTCTTAACCTAAAAAGCGAGTGAAAATGAACAAAGAAACCAGAGTTCTCATCTATACATCACTTCAGCTAAGACTACTACATCTGTCTTAGAGCGTATGATATATAAGAAAATCTGATGAGAAAGATACATAATGTATTTTGCTCATATAGTATTCCTTATCTGTGGGTTCCTCTTCCTTCTTTCTCGCTCAGTATGTATCATTAAAGGATAAAGGAATGATAAGGAGAGAATACAGAAAGAAAATCAAGAGTAGATTTCATATCCTGTCCACGTATTTGCGTTTGCTTGGAATTGCGATTTCGATAAATGGCTGTTAATCATTCTCTTAGTGACAGAATTCTGAAACGACAACAAAATATTTTATAAATCATAATTTTCTCTTTGAGTCAATATTTTTAGGTTTTGAAAAAATAAGAAATCAGCGGCGGCTCCAGTGCGATGGATTCGAAACGGTTTTGCATGAAAACCGTCTTGTAAAATAAAACTCCAATAAAGTTTCATTTATATATCCTTGTAGAGCTCTCAAAGGAAGGAGTACTTGCTTATGCTGGCTATCTAAAATATCGAAAGTTATAACCACTATATTTCAAAAACTAAAAACTCTATCCAAAATCTAATTAGATATATTTATAGAAATTATTAAAGACTACAAATTACTCCCTTAACACAATATCGCACTTTTAGTTCTCGAGATAGAAGCATTGCAAATTGTTTTTTTTTCTTCAACTTACACGTACAAGACTTCTACTCGAAAACTGTAAGATCTTTGTCGAAACAAATTATTCATATAAAAACTGGATTTTCTACTGAACCATTTTTGTCCCTTTTTATTTATATATATCTTCTATGGCTTGGCAGATATTTCAACTGAAAGTAAGCACGGTGAAATAAAAATTCGTTCGTACAAAACCTTTCAGTTTTTTTTTAATACTTCTGTATATCCATAAACGGGATCATATTTCCAATGAAATAAGTGTAAAGTGTTTATATTTTTATCTATTAAGTTTGGAGATACAAGCGTATAAAATGCTTACATTTTCTGCAACTCTTCGATTTCAGCAGAATGCACCATTATTAAGGTCAAAAATTAGATTCTTATGATAGTATGTCTCAGAAAACAAATCAGCTTATTTTATATGAAATTTTAAATTTCTAATTGTAATAATCTAACCAAATAACATCACAATTGTTTCATTATTTTGCCTCTATGGAAGGAAAGAAGGGTAAAATGTCATTATTTTGAGCCCGTGAAAATTCTTAACTTTTCTTGTCGATCATTTTGGGGGTAGAAAATATGTAAAACGCGTCTCATAACGTGGCAATACACCACTAAGAATTCTAGCAATCTAGTAATTGATTTGTCAATGACACCCTATTTCTCTTAGGTATGGCATGACCATGTCAATTTTTTGTTTCTTCTTTTCGTTCTTTTCCTACTCCACATTTTGAGTTCATATGATTTGCATTTTAGTTCTATCTTGTTTGTTCATTTTTCCCTTTTCTCCATTTTACATTCATTCATCACATTAGGTGGCGCTAGGTTCCGTCGTTTAACCATTTTTAATTTGACTAAATTTATCCTGCGCTTATTTGGGAGTTCTTCTCTAGGCATTCTCGCACAGAAAAAAGAAATCCATTTATTTTCGAAACGTACGTCTCCTTACTTGTCTATATTTGCTCTGCATTTTTTGTTGTAGTCTGTTCAGTATTGATTGTGGTCACATCCTATATTTATCAATATTAATATAATTTATGATTTTAAAGTTTCAGATTAAAATGGTGTGCATTAGCTAGCAATAAATGCGAGTTAGCATCTTACAAATGCGTCTTCTACTAGCGCAACACATGGCGTGTATTGCGCTAGTTGTCAGAAATACATTCCATTTTAGAAGCGTTTTGTATATTCCATACACTTTTGATAATACGTAATGTATCATTGAATCAAAAATGGTCAATAATTTTGATACAGACATTTTTTTTACACCGCTCTCAGTACGAAATTGAGAATTGTGAACTTCGTCAGTTTCTTACTTGAAGTTCTCTCATTGATGTCATCCGATAAGTCTATATCACTTTACAATACCAGATGTGGGGTCCAGTTTTACTATAAGCTAATTTACTTCAGTAGAATAAAAAATTAGAGCGTCCTCCGGCAAGTTCGCCTATGAATATGGAGGAATATTTACCCCAAATCAGAAAATAATACCGAGATAAAAATGATAAACAATTATATACAAAATGTTTGCCCGTACTAAATACAGTTGAAATATACAAATATTACACATCCATATATGTATGTGTGTGTGTGTGTGTGTTCTGTAACTTTGGCGATGTGATGAACATGCTTGAAATCATACTTTCCAGTAAAGTTTCGGTGACTTGTGCATTTAGGGGACCACCAAGATATTGAAAAAGGGGGGAAATATATTTGATCACTCTGTATCATAAAAAGCTGGAAATGATTTGTAACTTTCACAAAATAGTTATAGCTTTGTTCAATGTGTATAAGCATTTTCGTAATACAAAAATGTATTCATGAAGATATTAACGTTACTTTAAAAAAAAATTGTTACATGTTTTTTGCTTACAATATCCATAGGTTTCAATCAAATTTCACGAAATTTACAGAACATTTGTCAACGTCCAAGAAAAACATTATACTTCAATTGAAACTTAAAGCATTGAATATATGATTAGATATAAACATTTGAATAAACAAAGTTTTTACTGCGCAGGCGCGAAACGTAGCAATAGTTTTTTTTCATGATTTTATAGTGAAAACTGTAGGACAACTTCTATAAAAAGTCCACTGGAATATCATGAAAATTCACAAAGATATCGACGATATTGTGATCAGTTTTTCTCTGACTCTCTGAAAGTACCTGGATGATAAGGGGTTTCATTTTTCAACATTTTACAAATTCATCGGACACCCCTGTTCTGAAAATGAACTAGTCCAATTTTATGCAAATAATGATCACCACGTACAGGGGTGTCCGGAGACTTTTGATCCTTATTTGCATAAACTTGAACTAGTTCATTGTCAGAACAGGGGTGTCCGATGAATTTGCAAAATATCAATTTGTGGAAACCCCCTTATCATTCAGGTACTTTCAGAGAGTCAGAGAAAACTGATCACTATATCGTCGATATATTTGTGAATTTTCACGATATTCCAGTGGATTTTTTATAGAATTTGTCCTACAGTATTCACTACAAAATTATGAAAGGAAACAATTGCTGCGTTTCGCGCCTGCGCAGTAAAAACTTAGTCTCTTCAAATGATTATATCTATCTCATCGTATATTCAATGCTTTAAGTTTTAATTGAAGTACAATGTTTTTCTTGGACGTTGACAAATGTTCTGTCAGTTTCGTGAAATTTGATTAAAACCTATGGATATTGTAAGCAAGAAACATGTAACAATTTTTTTTTGAAGAAACGTTTATATTTTCATAAATATACGTTTTTGTATTACGAAAATGCTTATACACATTGAACAAAGATAGTCAACTATTTTGTGAAAGTTACAAATCATTTCCAGCTTTTTATGATACAGGGTAATCAAATATATTTTCCGCCTTTTGCAATATCTTGGTGGTCCTCCAAATGCACAAGTCACCGAAACTTTACTGGAAAGTGTGCGTTCAAGCATGTTCTTCCCGTCTCCAAAGTTACAGAACACTTCACCAAGTATTTGTTTAGAAATTCGTAAAACGTTCTAACTTCCAAAGTGTCCGGATACTTTTGATTATATAGTGTATATATATATATATATATATATATATATATATATATATATATATATATATATATAAATATATATATATAATATATATACAATATATATATATAAATATATAATATAATACAAAAGTAATCAGATGAAGAAAAACGTAAGCATACAGAAGCATGAAAAAAGGCTTAACGTAGATGGCGCAATGCTGCACAAGTACGTAAAGCAGTTATATAGCAAATAAAAGTGTTAAGGAAAAAATGGGAATCAAGCCAACGGGAAAGCATAAATGGCCGAGGGGGATTGTGACCCCTCGTTCCCGGTTATAGCATGCTATTACACCTAGGCAACACTCCCGGAACCAAATTCGAATAGAATGCCACGAATAGAAATCAAAGATATATACAAGTCTGTTAAATATGTATACAAGACTACATATGCAAACATACATACAGTGCTACTTATACAACATATATACAAACAAATCTCACAGATTACCATGGCTTTTAATACTACATAAATGCATACAATGATATTTGCAATGAATAGAACAAATCTAAATTTAAAATTAATTTAATTGCAGTATATACAACAAAATTTTCAAGTGCTACGAATAAGTACCCAATATACAGTGACTGAATTATAGATTTTATATTATTCTTAACCTTGATGCTGGGATGCAATGGCAATTAAGAGCAAGTTTCTCTTTTTTTTTCAAGAACCCTATGATTTATTGCAGGGATTTTGAATTTATAAGTATTAATGCAGATATGATGCAAAAAGTAAAGAACGGAGAAGATCGTTCAGATTTGAAGTTTCACTTTAATTTCAAATTCCACTTCTTTTTCACTATAAGAGATAAAAATTTTGGCTTATTGAATAGACCGCAAATAGACCATTTTGAAAGATATGTTGTTTGAATCCTGGTTTATACTTAGGTTCTTCACAAAGACATCCAAACGACTTTATCCTGCTGGTTAAACGCAGTGATCATTAAGGTTTGAAAAGCGTTTTGATTTTTCCAAGGATTCTACGATTTATAGCAGCGATATTAAATTCAAAAGTCGACGCACATGATTCATGATTGTATAAAAAGGTGCAGAATGAGAAGTTTAGATCAGAAGTTTCACATCGATTTAAAATTCGAAGGAGAATGTAGGGTTCACTAACATTACAAAAGATAACAATTTCGTCTCAAAGAAGCTTGAAAAATGAGCATCCTCTGCCTGGTTTGAAGATTAGTGGTTCGAATACCAGTTGGAAGTTTTTATATAACTTTTATAGATATAGAACATTTCGTTGTAGATTTATTCTGATAGTTTAGAAGTTTGCACCCTGTAGAATTTATATGAAAATCAATCAGGAATTCTACATAATTCACACAAACATTTCATTAATTTTCGTGGTGTTTACAAAACCGACCAGTCATTTCACAAACTAACAAGTGACTAAAAAACCCCAAACTCAGTATTATGCTTTCAAGATTTTACTTTCCCTGCATTATATGGTAATGTATAGGAAAAGTATTGGAATCATTCCGAAAATTGCAACTCGAGTTTTCGACGTGTCTACACGGTTCGAGACCTCTGGAATACGAAAAAACTATTTTTAGCGTGAAGTCTGTGTGTGTGTCTGTCTGTGCAGATTTTGTACCCATTCTAACTTAAAAATTAATAAATCGAATTTCATAAAATTTGGTAGGTAAGTCACTTGTGGGCGAATCTGATGCTGATTAGTTTTGAGTATGATTCCGGATAAAAGAACCCGCCTTTTTTTGCGAAATAGACCGCAAAAGCTTTTATCCACTCTAGCTGAAAAACTAATAGACCGAATTCCCAAAATTCGGTAGATAAGTCACTTATAAGACACCCTGGTGCTGATTAGATTTTGGTACGATTCGGAAAAAAATAACCTGCTTGTTTTTGCAAACTGACCTGCAAAAATCGTCAAAATCTAAAATAAAAACTACGTATGCTCAAATATATCCATTGAATGCTCGTTTAGTACGTAATTTTTAACAAATAAAAAGAATAAGACCAACCCCATTACACTAGGACTAACCGTTCTTGAGATATTTTAATTTTTTCGTATTTTCTCTACGCCACCTTTAAAAATAAGTCCAGTTATCAAATGAGAACGAAAATTGAATTGAAAGTGAATTAAATTTAATTAAAATAAAGAGAACGTGAATATAAGTCTGCAGGGAAAGTCATGTGCTGTCGACATCAGATTTTTTTTCTTTTGTTCAAGAAGTGTCTATAGCAATCTATTCAATATCTCTTATAATAATATCTTTCAGCACGAAACATAAAGTGACATTGAAGGATTGAATTTGAAAAGACTCGTTTTGACAACTATGAACGGGTGCTTTAAAGAATTGTTCTAAAAAGATTCTCATAATCCGCTAATTATACAGACGTTATTGTCTATCAACCTTAAACCAGCTTACAAAACGAAATACAAATGAACATTTCATAATGATGCTGTGTTTTCTATTTCGAAAGCAAGCCTTGCTCATCATCTGCCAGGTGAGCTTGTCCTTTTGCTAGGCAAAAACGAGATTCTTCTTTACAAGACATTCAGGTCATCCTTGTATATATCTTCTTTGCATGAGGTCATTCTTTAACCAGTTAAGAATGTTACAAACCGACAATCGGAAACTTTAAAATGATCAACAGGGATTTTTTCTCTTACAAGAATGAATGTAATGTGTGAAAAGTTCTTTCATCTTCAAGGCATCATAGTCAAAATGTTAAGGTTTACTGAATTGTGAAGCTTACTGTTTTAGTAACGTCTTTGGCTAAAAGGTAGATACAGATGCTCCACCTATATCGGAATTTGATTTAAAAAAATTCGAATGTGGCTGAACAAGACTTTCTCTACAGACTTTTCTCTTTATTTATTTAGTAATTCATTAAATTGAATTTTAATGCACAAAATAACACGCATACTTATTTGAAATTACGCTTTCGTTATCAAACGAAAACGAAAATAGAATTATAGGTACGTCTTTTAATTCTATTTTCGTTTACATTTGGAAATTGCACTTATTTTCAAAAGCAGCGTAGCAAGAATGCGAAGCAACTAAAATATCTATAGAATGACTAATTCTAGAGTAATGGAATTGGTCTTATTCTTTTTATCATCAAAATTTATGTATAAAACAAGCATTGAATTGATATATTTGGGCATACGTAGTATTTTATATTAGATGTTAATGATTTTTGGGAGCCATTTTGCAAAAAAAAGTAGGTTGTATTTTGTCAAATCATACTAAAATATAATCAAGACCAGGGTAACCTAGAAGTGACTTATCTACCAAATTTTGTGACATTTGTTCAATTAGTTTTTTAGCTGGAGGGGATACATGCGATTTTTGCGGGCCATTTCGCAAAAGAAGGCAGGTCTTTTATCTCGAATCATAACAAAATCTAATCAGCACCGGGATCACCTACAAATGACTTACGTCGAAAACTCAAATCTTTGAATCTCGTCGAAAACTCGAATTCGAATTTTCGACCCCGTCACAATACTTTCCTTATACATTATTATATATAAGGAAAGTAAAAATTACTCAATAGGCAAAATTAGTTTCAATAGCTATACAATTTATAACATCCTTTTGGATTTATTCGTGAACTGCTAGGTAATGTGTAAATTTGTTATATTTGAATTTTACACAGTTATATACACTTTTATAAATAAGCATTCTACATCTCCAAACTTCGCATTCAACACATATTTTAGGCTATTCTTTATTTTGACCTTTTATCATTTTATTTATGGCAACAGAAGGAAAAATAAACAATTCTTTTGACATCTTTCTGCAGACGATTTTTACGATGCCTTTTGATTGGGAGAAAGAAAGGCTATTTTGCCATAGAAATGAGAAACCTTTTGTATCTCTGATGGATTCTTTCATTACGCAGTGGTTTTTATTCCACTTCTTTAGTTGCCAGAACCAGAGATGACCGTTATAAACCTCAAGGAAAATCGGTCATAAATGGCAGAGATTCTTTCTGCATAAGGTCACTACTACTCGACCGGTTCCAGAATGCTACACTCTCACGGACGTTGTTCCTGAACGAGAATAGAAAGATAGAAAAAGCACTTCGAAGCTACTGTCTTCTCAAGGAAAGAAATGTGATTTTGAAGAAGACATATAACTGATTCAATATGATACGCTTACGCAGCTCTATTGTTCCTATTTATCTTAAACAAGAAATGTTTTTGAAATATCCAGTGAGATTCTCAGAGCAGAGATGAAATCTTTGCTCCCACTCAGAAACATTATTGCTTATCGAAATTCTATCACATTGATGGTTTGGTTTGCATTGTTAACGGAAAAATATTATAAAGTAGCCTACTTTTTAAATTTGTTTTTAGAAAGTTAACAGTTATTTTTCCTCTAGAAATATCGCAGCTCATTAAGTATATTTGTTTTGAAAGAAATTCGATTGAAAAGGAAATAGGTAATTGATAAATAGAATTAAAATTTTATGTCCGCATTTGTATTTTATTTATTTTTACACTTAATTGAATGCATAGTATATACTTATTTTAAGATCAAATACTGTGACAATGTGAAATATTTTTTTGTGATGGCACATTGTTTTCCTGACTTACCTCTCATTTTGACCTCTACATTGACCACATTTCTTTCCTTTATAACATCGTTAACATTTTTGTTAACATTTTTTAAACAAATTATGTGTAATTCTGCAAATTGTATTCACATCATATAACATTCATTTTCGTGTTCTAATTTCTTTTAATAAAATAAATTAATAAACAAAATTCGATACAAATCGAAAAACAATCTGGTATTGAGAGTCAATTGCTCTAACTGCTGCAAGAATTGCTATACCATATTGCAAAAATTTGTATTAAATATAAGGGCAACTTTTTACTTTCCTTATATACATATATACATAACGTATAAGGAAAGTATTGTGACGGGGTCGAAAATTCGAATTCGAGTTTTCGACTGGAGAGCACGTTTCAAGCATCCCTGATCACGAATCAAACATTTTTGAGGTGATGTCTGTGTGTGTGTGTGAAAGTATGTGTGTGTGTGTGTGTGTGAATGTGTGTGTCAGTGAGCCTGTGGAGACGATATCTCATGAACGAATGAAGCGATTCAAATGAAATTTGGTACAAAAATGACAATCCGTGAATACTGGAATCCTGTTGTTTTTAGACGCAATCGCATGCTCAGAACCCCTTAAATTTTTGATTGAAATTTTGAAAAAATCATCAAAAAATCAAAACATTTAATAAAGTTACGCAAATAGACATTTCTCATGCAATTTTTCCTTAGAAAACGATTGACATAAAACTTAGAATGCTAGATGAGTCGTTCTCGAGATATTGCACATTTTTCAAATAAATTTATCAAAAAATCCCATAAATAAAAAAAATATATTAACTGTTGAGAAACATGTTCACTTTTCATATGTAATATCATGCGATAAATTGGGTGACATCATTCTTGTGTATCTAGCTCGTTTCATTCATAAGAAAAGATACTTTGAGTAATACTTTTGTATTTGAACGCCAATAGTAATTTATCTGCTATAAGAATAACTTATTTCTCCGTCCATAACGTTCGGCGAGATTTTGACGATGAATTTGGCGGAATGTCGCTAACTTGGCGACTTTTTAAATGTTGCCAAATTAACGAAAATCTCGCCAAATGGATAAAAATGATGACTAATTGACTAAAATTGGAAAGAATATAAGTATCTACTACAAGAATAACCTATTTTTTTTTTTTTCTTTTTTGCTGTAAAAGTAGTAAATCCATTGCATTATATAAGGAATGTCATGTGCTGCCGGCATCAGATTTTTTAAAAATTGGGATATTGTGCATGAGCAGTATGCACATGATAATTTTCCGAAATCCGCGACGTTATTTCCATATGCATGTAACATTGTACTTT
The DNA here is from genome assembly GCA_951213105.1 of Amaurobius ferox. Lineage (NCBI taxonomy): Eukaryota > Metazoa > Arthropoda > Arachnida > Araneae > Amaurobiidae > Amaurobius > Amaurobius ferox. Next base: position 62,126,335 of record OX578143.1, on the reverse strand, counting down.
TGTACCAATTTTAGTTTCATTCGGTTAAGTAGTTTGAGTTGTTGAAAACGTTGCATCATATGTTGAAACATGCATGCACGTACTCTGCAAGAAACTAACAATTTCGGACAACAATTGTTCGAAAAACGAACCTTTCATGCTCATGAAATGTTTATATAAGATTCCTAGAAAAGTCCTTAAACACCCCAATAACTTTGTAAGGAAAAGTCTCTGATTATAGGAAAGGAACCATGCCTGAACTAATAAAATTAATTGCAGCGCCCCTAGTAGAGAATTTAAAATAAGTGTAACGAAGTTGACAACAAGGCGAGATAAAAGAAAAAAAACAATTGCAATGTTGTATAGCATTATCGCATTAATAAAAATCGCCACTAAAGCTGTCATAGGAGGTATTTATTAGACACAATAGGGTTACTCTTTTTTTTTTCGATCCAGACCATTCGACCTACCCGAAAGTGTAAGGTATCTCTTTGGACGGCTGTGAAGTGCTACCCAATTTAGACGGAACCCAGTGGGGGGTGCATCCACAGGGACCGGTTTTCTCCTACTGCGAACCTCTCGGAAGGACTTACGGACCCGCATGTTTAACGTGCACGTACTCTACATGAAGACAGGGACATTTTGAGCAGAGCCAAGAATCGAATTCGGATTGTCCGAGTGCAGTTCCCTCGCGCAAACCACTGGGGTGCCCCCCCTCCCACACACACACAATATGGTTATTGGCGATTTGCTGCCATTTTTAGAAATGCTAAAATAAACAGCACTTATTTATGCACGGGGATCTTACATACCACCTATTCAAAATATCTTCCGTTAGTAACAATTGGAAAAATAATATAACCGCATAATTTGACAAGCATTGAAGGCGTCGCCGTATTACAGTCCTTGATGATACGACATTTCAACAAGTATTTATTGTCTTTAATATACGCGTTTCGTTCGGTTCTGATATCAATTCCTACTAATTACATAACCTTTTATAATTTTGTATTTGCCATTATTCTTCTACCTCGCTTTGTTTGTTATCTTAAATGTTTAAATTGTCCACTAGGGGCGCTGCAATCACTTTTCTTTAATTGACTATGGTCAGATAAACCTGATGTGGACCCTTATAGACCTTTATTCACAAAGTTATTGGGTTGCTTAAGACCTTTTTTAGTAAACAAGGGAAACATTATTTTGTGTAGGGAAAATTATATGCTGCTCACATCAGACTTTTCTTCATTCACCATGCGTCAAGTTGTACTTTGTGGTGAAATTGGCATAATACATCTTGGCATTTCTCATGCACCTTATCACAGTATTGAATGTATCCATCACCATTTCCTCTTCAACTCACTGGGCATGACAATACGGAAAGGGTCGCCCGAGCTCATATTTCAGAAAGAAAAAACAAATGAACACCAGCGTTGTTATTATATTCCACATATTAACATTTGGCGATGGAATCGGGTTGATACTTCAATCTCTTTGTGTCGTGGAACGTTCTTGAAAAAAAATTTTTTTCGAAGGAATGCGTTGTATGAGGGGCGGGTATCAGAACGTTTTTTGGGTGTAGAGATGTTTTTCCTCCCTTACACGTGTCGCGAAGGGGTGGATTCGGTTTGTTGAACTTGTTTCTTTTTCGATGCGATGTGTTTGTTTCAAAAGAATGCGACAACCTGATGAAGTAGCGGTCCACCGGGAAAGATTATAAGGTACACATCTCAATATCCATGTCAAATAAAACGTTTTTTATATTTCAGCTTACGAAAAAAGAAATGGTTTGGACATTTTAAGTACCGAACAGATAATCCTAGCGTGAAATCATACGTTTGAAACTGCAGCAGAAGCTGGTATAAATGACCTAAAATGTTTGAAATAAAAATGCTAAATATGTGTCGGCCGTAATTGTGCAGCTAAACTGGATAATAATAAAAAAGAATTGGATACAAGTAGCACATGACTACCCCTAGAGACTTATAATCTTCAAAAATCCCGAAACTAGAAAATGTTCCAGACATTGCACGGGTCCTAAATAAGCTTCCGCTACTTAATAATACAGATATGTCTTTGATAGGTCCTAAATAGGCTCATTTGATACGCCCTAAATCAGTAGCGACGCCAGAAAAATATGGGGAGAGGTTTGCTAACCAAATTTCCCCCCATTTCCCGAAATAGCATTTCTTCAAACTTCAGACGGTTTCTGTGGGATAATTGCACCTTCCTTGGCAATGCTACTGCCATAAATAAGTGCGCTTCAATTTTCCATGCATGCGTACAGATATCTGATTCGATCGTTGGTAGAACGACATGAAAATATCTTGCACTAGGGGAATCACGTCCCTGGTCGACAGCCACTGCTTCAAAACATTTTGGTGGGATAATTCATCTTCCAGTAATGACAGAACATATGCTCAGCAAAACAGGTTGATCTATCTGATGACCTATGTAGAATAAAGTGTTGGAATGGATCCAGGAAGTCCTAAAACGTGGTTATCCATCAAAATCTCGAAATCGAAAATATTCGAGAAAAAATTACTTTCTGTATACAATAGTATGATAAAGTAATAAAAATGCACACACTACGATCCAAAGAAGCTACGAATCTAATCTTATGAATGAGCTACTATCCTAATGAATGCGGTATTAGTTCTTTTTATTATCTATCCCTATTTTTTGAAATTCTTTTTTACTTTCCCTACATATTGTATATATAGGGAAATTTTTGTGACGAGGTCGAAAATTCGAATTCGAAATTTCGACGGCAGAGCACGTTTCAAGCTTCATTGAACTCAAGTTGAACGTTTTTAAGATGCTGTCAGTATATGTGCGTGCGTGCGTGCGTGCGTGTGTGTGTGTGTGTGTGAGAGAGAGAGAGAGAGAGAGAGAGTCAGCGGATGCGATACCTGGCGAACGGAATATTTCGAGAGATATTTGGTACGATTTACGATTATTACGATCCGTGTATACTGGAACCCCATTGATTTTCAAACTTGTTCGAAAACTTGTTCGCTCAAGAGAGAAATAATTGGAAAAAATTGAAATATTTTTAGTAACGCAAAATAGTATAATGCTTCATATAAAGAAAGCAACTCACAAGTTTTAATTAAAAATTAAATTGAAAGGAAGTTAACAAATAATGCGTATTTGTTTATGAATTAATTATTATTACAATTATAATTTTTATTATTATTATTATTATTATCATTTCTATTATTATTACTACTACTCTTATTGAAGTGCAGCAATGTAGTACTAGCGGAGCTTTCTTGCCATCGATTTAAATATGTTTCTGTTGCTGACGCTGTTTCTGAGCGGCTATTTAGCCAATTTGAGCGAAATTTCGAACATTTATAAAATTCACCAAGTTACAGGTCATGATAAAACCTGAATTGTAAAATTTCATCTGTTGACTTAAAGTTTAAGTGAAAGGTTGGCTGGCCTATGTTAAGTCCAAGGAGGTAAATTATTTTTGAAACTTTCGCGCACTAACCGTTGTTGAGCCATTGTTGTCATTTAATGATATGATACGTGAAATAGAGTTTGTAATTAATTTAAATGATTTTAAATACTTCAAGAAAGATCACGTGACATTCGATAAAACTTATTCTTTGATGTCAACGTTGTGAAACAAACTCTGGTTACGACGCTGTCTGTCCTGCAGTGATTTTTATTGACGGACAATGGTTTATTATTGATATTTGTTATTAATGCTGTTGTTAGTCTTGTTACCATTGTTATTATTATTAATGTTCTTCTTATTATTATTGTTATTAAAATTGTTATTGGGAGGAGGGGTTTTGAATACAGGAGATAATCTTCCAAAATGCTCGTTTAAAGCAGAAACTATACTGTAAAACAGCTGCAAGCTGTATATATATATATATATACAGCTTATACATATAGTATATATATATATATATATATATATATATATATATATATATATATATATATATATATATATATATATATATATATATATATATATATATATATGTATATATATATATATATATATATGTATATATATATATATATATATATATATATGTATATATATATATATATATATATATATATATATATATATATATATATATGAATATTACCACAGAAACTCGTAAACAACTAGACAGAAAATAAGAAACCAATATACAATACGCGCATAATGCAGCAGACAAGTATATGGGTAAATATTTGAAATGTAATAATAAGAATTATGTAAAAATAAAAAAATACAATTCAAGTAATATTAACATCACCATAGAAGCAAATTCACGGCCATAATGCCGATAAGAGAAAAGAACAACACCATCCCAAATTCGATGATTAATTAGAATTAAATTCATCGTCAGGTCTGAGTATTTAATTCCAATTAACCCAAACAAATGCCTGTTTCAGATTAAGCAATAGTACATTACTATAAATACTTAAACTCAGACTACAGGCAACAAAAAATGAAAAAAGGATACATTAAGAAAATTGTATTACCATGCGGCATGAACCATTCTTCTACCACGTGTATACACGATCAACCTCAACAGCTTAATTTAGAAGCACCGGAATGAACAAGTCGAAATTCTACCAGGGAGGCAGTACGAACGTTCACGGAGTTACTCCCAAACCCGTCCAGTGAGTCTAAGCTGGAGACTGGACAAGCAATGCAGAATACAACTTCCCAAATATGCAAACATGAATATGAATATGAATCAAAGATGAAAATTCCTACTAAACAAGTAATTCATATAAAAAATGGATAATCGAGAATGCCACTATACACCATTATAAGGGCGCTCAAAACATAGTTTCAATACTGACAAAAGTTACATATTTTTGCGAAAATAAAATTCAAAACATTAATGTTAATGCATCTTATTTTCCGATTTTTTGATTTTTCTAATGTTTTTGACTTAGTTTATTATTTTTCATTTTTATTTATATAATTAATAATTATATATAATATATATATATATACATACTTACATATATATATATATATATATATATATATATATATATATACATCCACATATATATATATTTTTTTTTTCCCCTACTGTATGTTAGTCACTATAATTGGGAATGTTTTCTAGGATGTTATCGAGTGAAATTTGATACACTGAGTTGATAATTTTAATAACAAACTTGGGGGGATATGCATTATTAGTCGCTGTACTCAATAATTCCATAAAGTGCGCTAATTTATAATATTCATCACAAATTTTATTGATTTTTTTTCATTTTTTGTTGCCTGTAGTCTGAGTTTAAGTATTTATAGTAATGTACTATTGCTTAATCTGAAACAGGCATTTGTTTGGGTTAATTGGAATTAAATACTCAGACCTGACGATGAATTTAATTCTAATTAATCATCGAATTTGGGATGGTGTTGTTCTTTTCTCTTATCGGCATTATGGCCGTGAATTTGCTTCTATGGTGATGTTAATATTACTTGAATTGTATTTTTTTATTTTTACATAATTCTTATTATTACATTTCAAATATATATATATATATATATATGTATATATATATATATGTATGTATATATATATATATGTATGTATATATATATATTCGTTCTGTTATATATATATATTTCGTTCTGTTATATATATATATATATAATACGTTTCGTTCTGTTTAATCCTCCAATGAAGACATTTCTGAATATATTCCAGTGTAAATTAGAATGTCTTCATTGGAGGATTAAACAGAACGAAACGTATTGTTAACAGTGACGTCATCAGGTTGAAAACCGATCAAGCATTTATAAGGGAAGCTTTTAAACAAAAATATCCAATACCTTATATGAGAAGTTATATAATTAATATCTTCGGAAAAAATGATAATTATGGATCACTATTGTGTTCCTTTTTGAAAGCTTTTTAAACTCCTTTTTAAATTCCTTTTAGGATCTTTTTGTAGGTCTTGCATTGGGAATTTAAAAAAAAAATAATGGCAACATTGCATTGAGCAATGTATTTAGTTCTGGAGGAAGCATTTAAACTGTTGACAACTCAATGATTTCATTCCATCTTTTGATACATCAGTTTATTTTACTACTCCTTTTATAATGGTCTCGTGATAATTTTGATTGTCACTCCGAAAGTCGGCAAAAGTCGGTGCAGGCGTCCAGGGGTGCAATGCCGCGGCATCAAGGACGTGCATGTTGTTAACTGGGGTGTAAGGTCACTACCCCTTACCGCCTTTAAGTAAGCACCTTACACTGCCTTCTTTCTCTTAATTCTTTTGCATCCTTAATATTTTATATTATATTTTGTAATTAGTATCTATTGCTGCCTTGCGCATAAATACTAATATACTTTCTTTATTAAAATTCAATTTAAATTTATATATCTTTTAATTATATATATATATATATATATATGAGTTTGGCCATCCATAGTAATGTACTATTGCTCAATCTGAAACAGGCATTCGTTTGGGTTAATTAGAATTAAATACTCAGACCTGAAGATGAATTTAATTCTGATTAATCATCGAATTTGGGCCGGTGCTGTTCTTTTCTCTTATCGGCATTGTGACCGTGGTTTTGCTTCTATGGTGATGTTAATATTACTTGAATTTTTTATTATTACATTTCTCCAATATATATGGGACGGTGCTGTTCTTTTCTCTTATCGGCATTGTGGCTGTGAATTTGCTTCTATGGTGATGTTAATATTACTTGAATTGTTTTATATATATATATATATATATATATATATATATATATATATATATATATTTTTTTTTTACATAATTCTTATTATTACATATTTCAAATATTTATCCATATACTTGTCTGCTGCATTATGCGCGTATTGTATATAGGTTTCTTATTTTCTGTCTAGTTGTTTACGAGATTCTGTGGTAACATTCATTTTTAATTAGTTAGAACTGAATTACACTAAAGTTAGCTGCATTTGCGTGAGACCTGAAGATGAATTTAGTTCTGATTAATCATCGAATTTGGGACGGTGCTGTTCTTTTCTCTTATCGGCATTGTGGCTGTGAATTTGCTTCTATGGTGATGTTAATATTACTTGAATTGTTTTTTATATATATATATATATATATATATATTTTTTAATTTTATTTTTACATAATTCTTATTATTACATATTTCAAATATATATATATATATATAAATACTTCTTCGACAGACGATAATTAGCTGAATATTTCAGAAATAAACCTGGAATTTTCATGAACGCCTGTGTTTTCTTATCAGCTTACCAAAATTATCAACAAAGTAGCTGAAAAAAATGAGCAAAGGTTGCACAATGTTTTGCAGTACAAGGGTCATTGACCAATGGTTCTCAATTTGCTTCTCATGTACTTTCCATGTACTCTCATGTACTCTCCATGTGCTTCTCATGGTTGAAAAGAAGAAGGAGATTAAATAGAAATTTGTAAAGACCTCATGCAAAAATCATCGAATTCCTGTAACAAAAAACAACTAATTAGCAACGTTACTCCAGACCTAATAGCTTTCTAAAAGTTAATTTTCCAATCTACCTGTAACCGTACCCGTAATTATGCATAAGACAGATCCCTATCCAATCTTTGAGTCACTGGAGTAGCAACGGATTAAAGAGGATTAAAATGCCGTCCCTAATTATTTCCTACACGGATGAATAATCGAAATGGAATAAATACCAGTAGGTTTCCATTCCCACTGGAACTTGGGATTAGATTGCTTTCACTTAATGATTGGATGCTTATCTGGAATCCGGTAGGGATAAGATTAATGTGTCAAAGCAATTACTATCACTGGCGCCGTGATTGATTGTAGCTTGTGTTTGATAACAAGGGTAATTTCAGTCATAAATAATTACGGATAGTAATAATTAAAGCTTGATGTTCCATACAAACGAGGCATTTAAAGGCGGATTTAAATAAAGATAAAAGTTATTAACTTTTTATAGTTGAGAAATTTTATTGAGCTCAGAGGGCTCAAAGGACTATTTTATTGAGTTCTTCTATCTGACATACATCTCACTTCGCCTAAAATGTTGCAGATTGGGTATTTGCTTTTTCGACCCTTTTTTAAATAAGACACATTTTCTAAACATTTAAGCTATCTGGCATTGTTCAAAATCGAAAGTTTCGATAGCAATGTAAGACAGACGTGCACACTGATATAACTGTAAATTATATAGATATTTTATGAACGTTATAAAATTAGTAGAAGGCAATTAGTAAAAAAAAAGATAAAATATTGCTTAGAAGCAAATTACATTATTCATACCACCAGCTTTTTGACAATATATGTAGACTTTTGTTCTTCTCAGCAGCAAATAAAAATATAAAAATAAAAGTAAATGAAATAGAAATACATGAAATAATAATAAAAATAAATACAATAGAAATACATGGAATAATAATAAAAATAAATGAAATAGAAATACATGGAATAATAATAAAAATAAATAAAATAGAAATACATGGAATAATAATAAAAATAAATAAAATAGAAATACATGGAATAATAATAAACATAAATAAAATAGAAATGCATGGAATAATAATAAAAATAAAATAGAAATACATGGAATAATAATAAAAAAAAAAATAATATAAAAATAAATGAAATAATAATAAAAATGAGATAAATAAAATAAAAATATATGAAATAATAATAAAAATAAAAGTAAATAAAAAACACATGAAATAATAATAAAAATAAAAATAAATAAAATGAGAATAAATGAAATAATAATAAAAATAAAAATAAATAAAATGAAAATAAATGAAATAATAATAAAGATACGTAAAATAAAAATAATAATAAAATTAAAAAAAAATTAATATTAATACAAATAAAAAAATTAAATATTAATACAAATAAAAATAAATTAATTATTAATACAAATAAAAATAAATTAAATAATTATAAATTAAACAGTAATAGAACAAAATTAGATGAAATTCATTTATAGCGGTAACTTTCTCTTTTTTAGCACTCAACTCGCTTAAGATAGGTTCTAGAATTGACATATTTGACAAGTAAATAATATTTACTTCCAGGAAATATTTTTAATCTACATAAGAAATGTTTGTAGAAGAAAATTTGTCAAATACATTGCTCGATAGATGAAAAGCAACTTTTAATCACATTACAAATTATTTATTAAAATTGTAAATTTAATTTTTTACGGAATCAGAGCATAAAATATCCTGTTTTGTCAAACGGAATCATCGAAAATTTTGGAATAGCCATAAGCAAGTCGTATGATATTTTAGTATGTAGGTTAAAAATAAAACGCATACGATTATTTTGTAGGTCATTAGCTTCAAATATTCACAAAAGACACAAATCGGTCCATTTCTATCGTTTAACGACTTTAAAATATCGTAGAACAGAAGATGTAATTTGAATTTAGAAGTGAAGAAAATAGTATAAGGGTACGAAAATAATAGCATAAATGGGAATAATTTAAAATGGGAATAAATAGGAATAGCATAAATGGGAATAATTTAAATATTGACGAGAACATTTTTAATAGATAAATGTAAAGTTGCCAGTAAAAGTTGTACAAAAACTTTCAAATTGCATGTAATTTTATGTGTTCAAGTAAATAAATAAAGCATTTTAATAAGCGTCATTTTCAAGAAGATATTATACAGGATGATCGTAAAATATTTCAACCAAAAGAGGAGTGATAGTACGCATCAAAACGAACAATGTTGACAATGAAACCTATTGACGCATTTCATAGTACCAGAAAAAATACAGTTACATATCCACGTTGATCCTTCAACAGTGAAGAAAAGAGATTTAACTAATTTGGGAGTTTCATATTTCCATTCGCCTCAGAGAAAGACTCAAAGTAGCTGCTCAAAGTGATGTCTGAGGGTAGCTTTATATAGCCGACATTGGCGAATGGAAGGCTTACAGAGTCTGATACTTCTTAAATGCGACATATCCCGGCCAGTGGATTGGACATGGTGGGCCTGTGGCTTGGCCTTGATGTTCCCCAGACTTTAATCCGCTGAAAACCTTTTGGGGGCACGTGAAGTCAATGAGACACCTGCAGCCTCCTTGGAAGAAATCGTCTCAATAATCGTTGTTGCTACGGACGAGATCAGCACCACACCAGGAGTCTGCGAGAGGGGGGGCGACAGTCTTTCATTCGCCGGTATCGACTGAGCAGCGACGCCCTCGGACGCCACTTTCAGCAGCTACTTTGAGTCTTTCTCTGATGAGAATGGAAATATGAAACTCCTAAGTTAGATAATTATCTTTTCTTTCACTTTTGAAGGATCAACGTGTATATGTTACTTTACTCATTTCTGGCACTATGAGTATTATGTAGCCCTAGGTTGCATTGCAAATATTGTTCGTCTTGGTGTGTACTCTCACCCCCTCTTTCCTTTTTAAAAGAGTTCACTAGCGCTCTGTATTACTTATTAAATTTCCAGACATTTGATGCGTAATCAGTGAAAGCGTGCTTACTGTAGATTGAAACACAAAAATCGAAACTAATACTATACTTTAAATTGTTCTGTGTTTCGAACTAAATGGGTTAAACTTAACTATTGACTCGAAATCTAGATAAATTGTGTGACCCACTTCTAGATCAACTGTTTACCAGCGGCAGGAAATGCGCTGCTTGATGCATTGTTTGCAGAAAATTGTCTACAAATTGGATTTTCAAGTGCTCTCTTATATGCTCGTAGGAATTCAAAAGTAATTAACTAAATGCGTGACCCAATTCTAGTTAATTACCAAATTTCTCTATTTTTAGTAATTTTTTTTCAAATTTTACGTAACAAATTTTGAAGAATCGGTATAGTATGTTCAAATGATTACAATTATAGAATGCTACCCTTGAAAGAATCTTTCGATTAATACCATACTTGAAAATGTACCCTCCCCTTTGGTTACCTTCCCCCTGAAAGCACTAATGACGTCACATAGAAAAAAGTTATATCGTGGCTATCACAACAATGCTTAAAAGTATTAAATTTCGTGATCATTGATAAGTAAATAATCCCTTTAATAATCCATATAAGCCATAAATAATCCCTTTTACACATGATTATATCAAACTAAGACCTATGCTGCCATGTTAAAAAATATATAAAATTTCGAATAAATTTCAAAGTTTTGGCTCGAATTAAAAAAAATGTCTATCTAGTTTTAGATTTTTTTATAACAAAGCCGGATATGAAGTTCGTAAAAATCCATTAATATTTGTGGCTGCTATCGTGCGCACACAAGAAATAGACCACAGATAAGCATCATTCCAAAATTGGCCAAAACGTGTTCAGGAAATTCTTAAATCCTGAATTGGCATCCAAAACTTCGAATTCGAAAATTTTCGTGAAAACAATACTTTCTTTATACGATATAACATAGTATGAAAACGTAAAAAGTAACATAACTAGCATGTTGAATTTTTGTGTTATTTCTTTAAAATTTGTGCTATAGAAAATGTGCTGTGAGAGAGTAAAAGTATTTAGAATATGGCATTGGTTAACGATATGCAGCGTATCGATGCGGCTAATTGTCACATATCGTTCACTGATGTGTCGACATTGTATCGATATAGCTTCTCATTGTTTCGTTCATATCGTAACAACGTCATCAATATTCTGACCTGGATAATTAATTTTTCCAAACCTTGCGTTTTACAGTTTTATTGGAATATATACAAGGACTGAATTAAGAATTAATTAATATTATTTTATTTCAACAAATTATGAAAAGTATATAAACTGGGTTCCTAAAAAGTCCTTGAGCATCCCAGTAACTTTGTAAGGAGCGATCCGTCATGTGTACACGGTAGACTTGTGTGTGTGTGTTGTTGTTGAAACCCAGACCGTCCGACCTACCAGAAAGGTGTAAGGTAACTTGTGTGTGTGTGTGTAAATTACTTGTACCGTGCTCCATAAATAGATGGTAGCATGAGAAAAATAACTTTGTAAGATAATTAAAAATGTTCTTTATGTAGCTGGAGTAATATGTATGTGCCTGGTACCACTTGTGAGCACCATTCGAAGTTCGATCTCCGAATTCAGCCGGATTATTTTGAGTTCAAATTAAGCGGAATATTCTACCAATCTTTCAGAATTCACTTAAACTGCTGCTACTAATGCTTTGTCTTCGGTAAAATGCGGCATAAAAATAAATTTATTAACTAATTTCGGTTGCAAAGAACAAGCTTATTCATTAGGATAGGGGAAAAAACAGTCATACCAACAAAATCGGTATCCTTTTCCTGTTTCTATTAGTAGGGGTTCTTTGTCTTTTTGATCTGAAGAAGAAACTTGATTTTTGCCTCCGAAACTGGTTGCCACTCTTACTTTTAAGTATATTTTAATGAAGCTATTTAACACTGATTACTCTATAATAACACATTTAAAATTGAGTTTCTAAGCTTTTTCTATAACATCTTCCATTTTATAGTTTTTAAACTTTTGACTTGATTGCTTTAAAGCCTTTTCCCCCTTTGATTGTTTTAAGAGTCGCAATTTAACAAACATCATGAACCGCGAACCCAGTTCAAGGGTGGCGATGTGTTGAGATAGTGGACATGGGAGCCCATGGAGGGAAACGGAAGGCACTTACCTCCTCCTAAATATTCAAGGTCACATAGGCAAACATCAAGCTAGTTGATATTGTATGTTATATCTTTGAGCCCTTCTCCCCTGGAAAAATCTCTATGGGCGCCCATGCATGTGTATAATTTCTTGTTGATGAGACTGGTTATGTTTCACTCTTATGCTATTTATATAATAATTACCTATAACCTGTCTGTGTTTTTTCAGTCCTTTCAAATATCCACCAGTGACCTAGACGGCTGAATATATGCTCACTTATAGTATTGTCTATAGGACAGAATCTAACAGAGGCGGATTTTCAATTACCTCCCGGGATGAAGAAAATAGGAGCTTTTGAAAAGTATGTACAGATCTTTCAGTAGCCCCTGATGTTTTAGAAAAATCTGTACAGACCCTCTAGTAGCCTCCCGGTGTTTAAGAAACCTGAATCCTTGCATACTTATAGTTTAGATCACTGAACAGAAACTAACAGAGTTGGAATTTCGTTTTCATCCCCGGGATGGACAAAAGTAGGTCTAAAAGTGTTATTAGATCTCCCAAAAATCCCTCAAAGTGACCAGGAAGGCTGAAACTTTGCACATTTATAGTACCGATCATGGGACAGAACCTACTGACTAACCTAACTGGATTAAGATTTTCGAAGCAAATTGCAATACAGAGTTAAAATAAAATTTATTAAAAAAAAGATTGCAACTTTCAATTTTTTTAAGAGTGTTTGTTTCCCTGTACATTACAGGGCTGGAGTAACTAGCCATAAATAATCCTTTAAGCTTACTGAAAACAACATTATATACTAGTATTACATCACACAATTTATACCAATCTGTAACAACGTATCAACATCAAACATTAAGTTCCCGCCACATCGAAACTTAATCAGGAATAATAATGACTTAAAAGCGTATAAAGAAACGCGGATGTGGCTAGTAACTAGAGGGTGTAGGAAGTCGCCGGAAAAACAGGTTCGGCAGAACGGTTACTAACTCTTTGGGAACATTCTAGCCCACAAACCTGTTTCGGCCAACACTTGGATCGGGCCGCGTCGAACGGGACCCTGATCGAACAAACAATCTTTTTATTTCATATTTCTTCGCATATTTTATTTCTCTTTCCTCTTGTGGATACTACGAGCAAACGTTACCTCATTAATGTTTGAGCCACGAAAGAGTTGACATTAATGAGAGCAAATTAACCGTGACTGTTAAATAGTCTATTTAGGGGTTAAAACGCTAGGTAAGCTTATTATCTTGCAGACGGATACAGTGTAAAATATGATACAATATATGCACTTAGCTGACCTGTAGCTGGCCATAAGCACCTGTCCTGTAGTTCACAAACACCTGTTCTGTAGCCCACAAACAGCTGTTCCGTAGCCCACAAACAGCTGTCCCGTAGCCCACAAACAACTGTCCTGTAGCTCACAAACACCTGTCCTGTAGCCTGCTACAGATGGATACAGTGTAAAATATGATACAATATATACACTTCGCAGAGTCCTGTAGCTAACCCACAAACTAGTTTCGACCAAGACTTGGATCGGGTTGCATCGAACGGAACCCTGATCGTACAAACAATCTTTTTATTTCATATTTCGTCGCATATTTTGTTTCTCTTTTCTCTTGTGGATACCATAAGATTGAACTTTACCTCATTAGTGTTTGAGCCACGAAATAGTTGACATTAATGAGAGAAATTTAACCTTGACTGTTAGATAGTCTATTTAAGGGGATGAAAACCCTAAGTAAGCGTATTATCTTGAAAACGGATGCAATGTAAAATATGATACAATATATACACTTAGCTGTCCTGTATTAATTAAAAATCCAGAATGATGGTCATGTTGGAGCAAGGTATATATGAACAGTAACGCAAAATGCGTAATAAATTATTATATCGCCAAAGACAAACTTGTAAAAAAAAAGCCAAATTGGGGGGTTTATCTGGGAAGACAAACACGATTTGTACAATTATTATATAGATTTCAAGAATGCGAAGAGAAAAGAATGAACTATTGCAGAGTTCACTGGGACAATAAGAGCGTCGGATGGCCAGTACGGATATCCATGGTTCGATTCCAGGTTGGGGCTGCAAGGTTCTTCACAAAGTCTTCTTACAAAATTCGAAACACTAATGGCTTCAATTTCTGATTTCAGATATATTTGAAAAATAGAATAAAATAAATAAATAAAACATATAAATAAATCAGCAGTTTGTTCACCCATACTTCTGATTTCAAAAAGGTTAAAAAATTCTGTGCTATTGCCACGCGGTACAGGATTAAATCCTAAAATGTCGCGTCGTGCCATGCAGACTTCTAGTATGGGCCCATTTTTCTTAGAAAATCCAACTGTATTTGAACAAGGGTTCACTACACCCGATTGAAAGATTTAACGCGAAATATATTCTTTGCGAATAAATTTATTACGTTGTTAGCATCTCAAATGTATTACTTATCCCGAAACATTCAGCACAAAACATGGGCATCCACTTTTAAATCTATGTTTCCGTTATACAATAGATATCTCCTTACGGCACGCTAACATTCGCTTTCACGCAACGACGTAACACGGGGTTATGAAAGACTTTGGGATCTGTATGCATTGCACTGTATTTGGAATTTGCTGTTCTTTTGAAAAACTGCAATCCCTACATTCAGTTTTACTGACTTGAATATAAGCTGGCACAGAACTCAGAGAGAACTAATTCCTCTATTTATTTCTTCGCAGAACTAAATAGAGTAATTAAAAATACACAGGGTGATTAAAAATGGATGGGCCAAACTTTACGAAGTGGTAGCACACACCAAACCAAGCATTTTTCGTCATAGTCTACCGGATCGGAAATGAAACGTAAAGGCGCCGGTGGGCTCTTAATAGAGAAACCGATGAGGTGAGGCGAAAACACAAGAAAAACTTAGAAGTTATAAAATGGCATTTAATAAACAATAGTTACAGTAGTGTCTCAAAAGAGCGACCACCAACCTAAATGCACGTTTCACAGCGGCGTTGGAGGGATTGGCGAACTCTCTCGAACAGACCAGGCATGCCGCGCACTTCGGCAGTAGCGGCCGGAATTCTGGCGACGAGTTCCTCTTTTTGATTAAAGGGGAGTGTCATAGATGAGACGCTTGAGATATCTCCACAAAAAGAAGTCAAGACACGACAGATCCAATGATCGTGGAGCCACTATGAGACCACCTCGCCCAATTCATTGGCCCTTCCTTTACGCTTCATTTCCGGTAAACTATGATGAAAAGTGCTTGGTTTGGTGTGTACTACCACCTCGAAAAGTTCGGCCCATCTTTTTTTAATCTTTAAATTATATGAATCATGTGTTTCTTAACGGAACAATATAAACATGAAATTGGATGACTGTGTGATCAAAATTTGAGACTGTGAATATTTTGATGAATTTTCAATTTTCTTTTAAATGCGAAAGAATTGTTCTACAGATTCTATGCAAAACTTGTTGAACAGATCGTTTTTTGATTTTTCCGATGGTGATGAGATGAAAACTCTGTGATATAAGTTTTCATCGTTAAAAAGTTGATTTGTGTAAAAATCCTATAAAATTGGGCTTCATAAAAGTGCGGTTACTTATATTTCAGTATGTCACCTACTCGTTTATGGTGCCATTGTACTCAAATGAAAACGATAACGTTGAAGTTTTCGTTTTTATTGAGTGATGTTCGTCTGTCCGCAAATCTGTGGTCGATTTCTTACGTACCTGATAGGAACCACATATATTAATAGATTTCCATGAATCTTTATATCCGGCTTTATTCCCAAAATAGCTAAAACTAGATAGAATTTTTCAATTCGATAGGAAATATTTGCAAGTTATTATTCGATAGGAAATATTTGCAAGTTAATATTTCTTCCATTGAACTATCGAGAAAATGGTTTTCCTTATACGTTGAAGTGGACACACTTTAATTCCAATATGAACTGCATCAAATTCAGGCGATTTACATTTATTAACACTTCTATAAATCAATAATGCATTCCTTTGGTTTTCTCTAACTTTCTAAACAATCTCTTTTTGGTCCAGATACTGTGACTCATACAACAATGGATTTTTTTCCTTTTTTTTTTATCTTTCTGCATTTGTTGCGTTACCGGAATGAACTTTCTACTGAATTTAAAGCCGCATTCAGGTCATGGACTCACGGTTTTCTCCCTCAATCTTGTGGAACAGACAAGAAGTATAATTTCTTAGTTGCATTTGATGGCAACAGCTGATTTAGCGGTAACTCTCTTCCCAACTTCAATTTATGTGTCTGGAAACGGGCATTTTTCGCTTCACTTGAATTTTTAAGATAATATTTAAGGATATTTAAGATTTTTACAGTAAAAAATAACTGGTGAGAGACTCAACTCAACTTTTTTTATACAAAAAATACATTTTTAGTAGCTTTTTCTTTTCAAATTTGACGAGAAAATTTTTGAAAAATCGATATCATGGTTCAAATGATGACAATTGTAACGTGGTACATTTCACTTTAAAGGGCAGGATAAAATCTTACAATTGATACCATATTTGACAATGCACCCTCCGGGGGGCGGGTAAATTGATACCCGAGGGGGGGCTAATGACGTCATGAAAAACAAAAAACAATTGTATCGCGGCTAGTTTTCCCAATAATGATTGAAACTGTAAAGTTTCGTGATCATTAAGCCATCAGACCCATTTATGTATAATTATGTCAATGTTTATCCTATCCATGTTAAAACAATATATAATGAATTTCAAAGTCTTCTTTCAAATTTAAAAAAAAAAATTCTATCCAGTTCTAGTTTTTTTTATAATAAAACTGGATATAAAATTCCGTAAAAATCCATTGATATTTGTGGCCGCTATCATGTTCACAAAATTTACAACACACATACTTACCTACATACAGACAGACAAAGGGACATAACTGCAAAAAAATATAAAATCGTATATTCAGGAGGTCTTAAAACATGTATTGACATCCTCTAAATCGAAAATTTTCTTGAAAACAACTTTTTTTCAATATTACGTATGAGAAAGTAAAAATGCGATGACATTTTCTACGGCTTAACAAATTTTGATATTGTTGGAAAAAAATACTACAATTTGCAGCTTTTGTATGACACGAACTAGCGGGAAATCAGTAAGGTTTTTTTTATGTTACTAATTTATCTATATTATATAGCTGAGTAAGACTGATTGACTAAGCAAAGAATTACACAGCCTAAACTGCTGCAGAATTTGAAATGTTGTGCATATTTGGGACTTGATCTGTTAATGAGAAAAATATAAAATTTTGGAAATTCGTTAAAATTATTTATAAATTGTAGAATTTTTTGTTTGGAAATTATTCTAGCTATGACTCTATAATGACTAGACACACAAAATTCGTTTTCATATAAGTCTGCGCCAAAAACAAAATGGCCTAAATTTTATTCTCCATTGGTGCTCAATCAATCGTTCTTGAGATATTCTGATATATAGTCACGGCAGACGATTTTTTAATTATATTTTATCTGTTAATTTATTTATAATTTTTTATTCCATTGTGGCAACTATGGTGTTCCAAGTACCGAAATTGTTTTATGATTATTCTTCAAATCAAACTAATGAAAAAAAAAACAATGCTGTAATTGATTTTTAACTTAGAATGTCTAAAAACGTGGAAAATAAGGCAGCATACAGTGATCAGGAATTCAATATGGTGCTACAGACTGTGATTTCTTTATTAATAACAGAACTAAAAAATGTGTGCCTTTTTTATGCTTACCTTTGAAACGGTTTTTGATATTAAGAACTTTTATAAAGTGTGATAGATGTCATATTAAGTGTGATAGATGTTACATTCAAGGCTACTAGCCATTTCACTAGCCCGCACTAAGTGTGGTAGGAAATGGCTAGTCTTAGTATATTTATGAAAATCTTTAGAGTTTTTTTTTAGAAAGATCGTGCTCAATTCGAAGGAGTATAATTGTTTATGAGTGTTAACTTCTAAATAATGATGAGTTAATGAGTATTAACTTCTAAATAATTGCGTCTGTTAATTTATGATTAAAAGTTCTTCAGAAGCATACAAATAACAGTCATCGTATTTAAATGTGTGATGTAATGATTTAATTATGTAATTTAATTGTGTAATAATAAGTTTTACTTTGTTTAACAAGCAAAAAATACAGTCAGCTTAGTAAAAAATTACTCAGTTAGATTCTGTCCTGTGGTTGAAAGTGTGAAAAGTTTCAACCTTGTAGATCACCGCCAGCCTACTGGAGAACATGACGAGTCTTTTAACTCCTATTTTGCCTGACCCCCCCCCCCCCCCCGTGAGAAAGACGAATATCTGACTCAGTTACATTTTTATCCCGTGTTCGATACTATAAGTGTGCTTATATTCAACCTTCTGAGTCGCCTTGATCGACTTCAATTAGGAGGAGCCTGAAAAAACTTTTAAAAAACACCCAATTTTTTCTCCCTAGGAGAAGGAATCGAATTTCCTGCTTTTTTAGGTTCTATTCCGTAGCCGGTACTATCAGTGTGCAAAGATTCAGCTTTCTAAGACACCAGGGGACGCCTGGAGGATCTTCCTTTTTTTATTCAAACCGCGTGACTTACCCGAAGTTTTAAGGTATCTGTTTGGACGACTGGGACAGTGTTTCTTAATTTAGATCAGAATCCAATGGAAGCGACACCCACAGGGACCGCACCCTCTTTCCCCTGCCACCAATATTTCAGAAAGGTTTTCTGAACCACAGATTTAACGTGCCCGTACTCCACGTGAACACGGGGATAGTTTGGTCAAAGCCGAGTATCGAACTCTGGTCCTTCAAGTGCAATTCTCGTGCCTTAACCAAAGGGCTATCCCGCCTATCTAGAGAGTCTGAAAAGTCTCTTAGAGTCTCTTTAACACATAAGATAATTATTATATTATAGGACTTAAAAATAGATGGAATGTAAATTTATCAGACAACGGAATGACGAAAATAATACTGCGTTTTTTTTTACTTTTGTACATGGGCGTTTGCCTAAATTTTAAGTAACAGTTATTCTATGAATCTACGACGAATTGTAATCACAGTATATTTAAGGTCTGACTTCAAAGAATAAAATACACTCCTATCGATGCCATTCTGCTATGGGAAACTTCACAGCCAATTCTTTATGCACCTTTGTTTGGAAAGAAATTAAATAAAAAAACGCATGCACTCAAGATAATAAGACTTCCGTCAAACTGTGTACCAAGAAGTGACTAACCTGTGATCCAGGAATCTAGCGTTTTCCTAATGAAGTGCTTTGGAGGACGACAAAGAACAATAAGGTGTGGTCCAAGGAACAATAGTCAGGGAGCGTGGCTCCAGAGTAAGGAAAGTCCATTATTGAACAGGTTTTTGACAGATAAACGCCCTTTATAAGCATTTTAGATATAAAAATAAATATTTGGAATTCTTGGCATTGTATAATCACTTTAAATAAATCCACAAAATGATCTTATACTGATGTGGATAGAACAAGCATTTCCCTATAGTCTCCAATGCATGTTTTCATAATATATTTATTAGAGATTAATTACGCAAGAAATGGATGTTTGTTTGAAATTGCATCGAATATAAGCTGTAATTTCTTACCCCTTCTTTTGGCGTATTTTTAAATTATGCCAAATCGCCAAAGTTTTAGAATATACAAAAACTGAAATATCTAGAATAATTTACAGTAACGGAATGGGATTGGTTTTATTTGTTTCGGAGTCATCAACATTTACGTATAAAACAAATATTTAAGATGCATTTACTCATCATATTTTTTTCATATTTTGTTTTTTTTTTGCCTATTCCCCCATGATTTTAAAAATAAAAACATATATTTTAATCCTCTTAGTCTCTATATGCTCTATTTTTTGGTATTTTACTTGAATACGTTTATTTCATTTTAATTTTGAGCCCTTTAGATTTTATTGCCTCGTTTTGCTCAAATCAACTTGAAAGGCCTCTGCTATTTTTCCTGTATTTGGGTTAGGATGATATATCTATGAAAATTAATTCATATTTTTTCGTTCATACATTTTTCCTGGATTAAGAAAAATCAAGAACGTATATTATTATTCCTAACTCTTTCACCCTTCCCAATATAGTCAAATATGAAAGAAAAATCCAGTACAGATAGAATTAATAATAGAAAAATTTAAAAAAATTAACAATAGAAAAATCTAGTACACATAGAAGATTGATCCAGTACACATAGATTTCACATTCATTACAGGTTGCCATGGGCACCTGTTAGATATCTATGGGTGGTATATGAACGTAACATTTGAACATCTGGTAGATGTCCATTAAACTTCAACTCCAGGACTGCAAATCTTTCTAGGACTTCTTAACTGACCATTTATTAGATGTAATCTGAATGTAATTGTACTGTGTGGCAAGGCGTATAGACATATCGTATAATAGACTTCTTACAGTAGACGTATGCAGTATACGTTTCGATTAAATTAAATTAAATTTTATCTTTATGTAAATACTGTAAAAATAAACAGTTTTACACAATTAGATCTAAAACCAAGAGTACGCCAAGAAAAAATGCATAAATATTTCTATGTCTATGGACATGAAGTACTAATATAAAGTGTAAACACTAAGATTTGTGCGTGTGTTTCTATTTCCGTCGTCATGGGAGAAGTTCCGGTCGAGCAGGGACCCGGAAACGACTCTCCGCTCGCCTGTGCATGGGCAGAGAGACTTTCTATTTTTCGCGGTTCTACCTATTGTCCGCCTCCAATGACCCATTTTACCACGTTGTGCGAAACACGTGTGATTCCACACTACTGGAAACGACGTTGGGCAGTAAGGGTGAAAAAAAATTTTTTTTTTATGCACTGAACATCACCGAACAAGAATTTGCTATCTTGTCAGCAGGGGACTAGGTTAGAACATAGTTAAATTCTTGTATCATGATAAAAGATTCCTGTTGTGTGCTGTTAGGTCGTACCTCTGTGGTCTAGTAACATACTTACACACATGTATCTTCCCGTGAATAGATTGTGACATGTAGAATATGAACTTGAATTTCAATCAGATCCTCTTTTTAGGGTGTGGCTTTAAATTATGGGATTATGTTTAGCTTGCAACGTTTTTGACCCAGAAGCAACTTGAGCTTGAAAGCTGTCTACTTGTATACTTATGTATATATGCCAGGAATTCATCTTGAAATATGAATTATTTATTCCAAATCTATTTCTAGTATATGTATTAGGAAATTTGTATTTATCAGATAAACGTCCTGAATCATTAAGACTATATTTACCAATTGTGATACCAACTTTGTCACCCGTAAGGACAATGCCAGAGTAAGATTTCTGGATCTCTGAATTCCAGAACAATGACGTGTGGGTACCCTTATCTTTACAGCTAATTTGGCCTCATCTCGAGAATTATACTTGTGGGATCCTGGTTTACATGACCTTGTATCTCTCCTCCTTTGCTCAATCCTATCATCAAAACCAGTCCTCGATGAATTGTCTATAAAAAATTTAACCCCTAATCTTCTGGGACTAGCCCATTAGTTTTGCTTTAAGATCTGCAGGTATTTAGAACAATTCCAGAGTTAGTAGCAGACAGAACTATAGGAGAATTATGTGTGAGCTCCCTCTAATGAACTACCTCTATTATGGCAGATAGAAGTTGACCTCATCCCGAAAACCTCTAGATTATAGGTCTCGGGCTGCTGACCTTATAGAATTTCTCCCTCACCCAACCATGCCACCTAGTATATACAGATTGGGAGCTTTAAGTCTTGAAAATCCAACTATTGAAACATTAAGACTATATCTCAAATTTTGACTTGAACCTTTTATGATTTTATGGGGTTTTGAGTTACAAAACATTTGTGTAGGTTATACTCAGAGACATCCATTACTATTACAGACAGTATTTGATTTCATCTCGAGTTATATTTTATAGGACCCTAGGCTACAAACCTTAAAGTCTCAGTCTTTTATACAGTACTGACTTCCAAACCAATATTTATGGCATCGAGACATTAAATGTTGATAATCCAACCCTTGAACACAAGGACACTACCAGCAATTTTGATTACAACCTTTCTACTAGGGAGAACATGACACGATTCAGGTAAGCTATACGGGAAAAATTGTGTAGATGTAACACATAGAGTTTTCTTTTTCATTACACACAGTATTTTATTTCATGAACTGTCCTTATCATTACAGACAGCACTTAGTCTCATTTTGAGAGATCTCCATATTGTAAGATTCAGGCTCATATATTTTGTATGTCCGTTTCGTAACGTAGACATACCATCCTCTAGGGACCCCCATTGGACAGCTAGGATAAATATCGTAGTCTGCGTGGTCAAAAGGGGGCTATCAAAAAATGTGATGGCTAATGATAACTATATCAGACATCGAGACGAAAATATATCAGACATCGAGATGATAACTATATCAGAAATCGAGATGAAAATATATCAAACATCGCCATGAAAATATATCATATATCGAAATGGAAATATATCAGGTGACCCATAATTTCTACTGGTAGTCCTGCACCATGTCCAGCATGCTGGAACTCGGTGAATTGAATATTACGACTAAATAAACGTAGTACATAACCTCAAAATAACTAACTTTCCACAAAAACGTTATAGTGATAGCAATGTCTCCAGAGATATATGATCCGTTCTATTTATTTATTTGCAGGTCCTAAAACTTCACCAGACGCTTCATTTAGGCACTTTAATACCCCGAATGACTAACCTGTATATAACTATTAGAAATTAATTTTTCAGTAGACAATTATGAGTCAAATTCTACTTTCAAGAAATTTTGAAAGTTCTTTAATGTAGTTGCAAGCTTAAAAATTTTAATTAATATTAAGTTGTGATAGGGGAAAATGGCCCTCACATTTGACACTTTCTTGTCAGTGCATTTTATATCCAAAAATCTTATTACTAATATTAGTACTTTTATTATTAGTTGCAGTAGCAGTAGCGCTGTACACTTTTGACCTTGCTTCCGCCACCCCATGTTCACCTTGGATAAAGTTATCAAACGATCGGCTTTTCACTAGCCTGTTTCGTTCAAGCATGTAGTACTTGTAATTGTTAAATCCGAAGTCAAACAATGAGCACCCAATGCTTGACCCGCCATGCATGCATAATTGCGCACCCGGTCATTAGGTGCTCGATTCAAAGAAACTATTACGGTGGACACTTTACTCGTGAAATGTGACAGAAGATTGAGTATTACTAAGGTCAACATTTTTCAGCAATAATTTTTCTTGGGCACTCTTTTTTCTATGCAAAAGGGTACTCTTTAAAAAAGTTTACCATTTATTGTGAATGGGATATTAATTATTTTTAAATTTTAATTTTAAATTTAATTAATACATTTTTTAAAATATATTTTAAATATAAAATAAATTTTTAAATGATTTTATCATTATTTAAAATATTTTTTAATTATACTATATTTTTGAAAAAAATATAAAAATAAAATAATTTTTCATTTATTAAAAAAAAATTAAATTAAATTAAATAAATCCTATTTTCCATATAAAACCTTATACAGGGTGTCCCAAAAAGATTGAAACGCGCTTTAATTGTTTACCTGTTGGAGATAAGTGGGCAATGTAAATTGAAAAATGTTGAAAGTAAGGTAGGAAATAAGACTACGTTAATGAAATAGTCACCCCATTAATTTTCAAAAAGTTACAATTTTTAAATTTTTATAGGACATCCTTAAACAAATTGGGTCAATCAGATATTTTTTATTTTTAATGCAACAAGATCATTAAAAAAACCGCATATCTGTATCTTTAAAATTGAGCGAGTTATATTTAATTGAAAATTGAACATTGTAAATGGGGACCCTATATCAAATTAAAAATGTAAATTTGTGACATATCACAAAAAAGATCAATGTATGCATATTTTAACAATGTATGCATATTTTAACAATGTATGCATAATCAATGTATGCTTATCTTATGCACTGATGAAACAGCCTTTCACATGGTACGGAAAAGTGGCATAAGTTAGATTTTTTGTTTTATCATAATTCAGTTGATTTTAAAGATACAGATATGCCGTTTTTTATTTAATGATTTTGTTGCATTAAAAATAAAAATTTTCTGATTGACCAAATTTGTCTAAGGGATCGTATAAAAATTTAAAAAGTGTAACTTTTTGAAAATGAATGGGAGGACTATTTCATTAACGTAGTAGTACTAGACTATTTCATTAACGTAGTATTTCATTAACGTAGTCTTATTTCCTACCTTACTTTCAACATTTTTGCAATTAACATTGCCCACTTATCTCCAACAGATAAAGAATTAAAGCGCGTTTCAATCTTTTTGGGACTCCCTGTATTATATACACATATAAAACATTAAAAAAGTATTGTGCACTAACAATTTTTTTTTTTTTTTGGCAATTTTGGGGAATCATTTTTATCACAAAACTAGCCATATTCACATGCGCTTCGCGAGTTCAAAATACCTAGTTTTCATAAAAAGCGACAACTAATAAAAGTTGCTGATAGCTTTACTGAATATCAAAAATCCTTTCAGTTTAAACGATACAAAGGGAGAACATCTTATAATTCTGTAATCATGTTAAATGGGAAATTATATTGAATAGCTTTCCCGCGTGCAAGAAAATGATTTAATTGTTTCATTTTTTCCAATTGGCAGCGAAAGGATGTAAAACTATGTTTTTATGAGAGAAAAAGTGTCATAATTTTTTAATCCTTTTGCATTACCTCTAATTCGAATTTTCAATGTATTTTTATATTTTTTCGTTTATCTGGAAGTTGAGATGGATCGAATGAGATGCCACCTAATCAGTCAGCCAGTCCGGTGTATATTTTACAAAATATCCTGTCAAAAGACATGCCCGTGTAGATGCCAACAGAGTGAGATTTTTAAGCAAATATATGTATTGGTTATTGCAGTGACTTGTGTTTAGCGGCCCTGCAGTTCTTTACAACGTTTTTGGTTTGCGGGGAATTAATGATTTCTTGAAAACATTTGAAACGTCTTCGAAAATATATCCATCTGTGTGTTGTTGTTGAGACCCAGACCGTCCGACCTACCAGAAAGGTGTAAGGTAACTGTTTGGACGGCCGGGAAGTGCCACCCAATTTAGACCGGAACCCAGTGGGGGAAGCATCCACAGGGACCGTACCCTCCTTCCCCTACCACCAACCTCTCGGAAGGACTTACGGACCCATATGTTTAACGTGATCGTACTCCGCATGAACACGGCAGCAGTTGTGGCAGCGTGCAAATCCAGCGCGCAAACCACCGGACTACCGCGCCCGAAATGTGCCAACAGCACGCGGTGTTCCCAGGTGGTCACCCACCCAAGTACTAACCGCGCCCGATGCTGCCTGACTTCGGTGATCTAACGAGAACCGGTGTTTTCAGCACGGTACGACCGTTGGCCATCCATCTGTGTGTCGAAAGCCCAGACCAGCCGACTCGTCCGAAGACTCAGAATAACAAAATGGATGGCCGGATCCATCTGTGTGTGGAACTTTTAAACGTGTGACCACGATAACTCAAGAAGGATGAGCGCATCACAAGTAGATTTTAGGCATTGATACATTACGTAAAATTAAAGAACTAAATCGAATATTTATAAGTAAAATGTGAGGAACATTTTTAAAAAAGCAACTTGGGGACTTTGCTTATTGAAAGATAAACGTTTGTCATTCTAATACAATTGCGGTAAAAGTGAATATAAGCAATGTATGGAATATAAATATATCAGAAAGTAGAATGGAGTCTCGCACTATGAATATTGTTTGTTTGTCGTTTGCAAAGCCTGGAAGTTTAGGTAATAAAAATTAACAAAATATGTACATTCAAAAAGGCACTAAAATTGATTAAAATTATACACTTAAAAAGACTCTCTCTCTCTCTGTGTATATATATATACATATACATATACATATATATATATATATATATATATACATATATATATACATATATATATATATATGTATATATATATATATATATATATATATATATATATATATATATATATAGTTCCAATAATAGCTCTATACAGTATAAAGTGTTAAAAAATTTAATCGGTCAGACCAGCTTCAAAATGTTTATTTAATGTTTGAAATGCAAAGCCATACAGTAATAGTGAGAATGTAGTTATTCGCATAACCAATTCCTATTATACATCGCAACTACATGTTTCTTTTGACTTTCTAATTGCAAACTCTGACGTCCATCTGTAATATTGTTTTAAACAGTAAAAATGCTTTTTCCATACAATTAAATATCAGGAATTAGTACCACATAAACATCTAATTATATAAATTATATAGCAGGTTATATAGATCATATATATCGTTATATACCATCTTGTTTCTCATCTCCCTATCTTGTTTTCAAATAACAAAATCCCCACAATCAGGGGAAGTGGGGGGGGGGGGAGATGTTTTTCGTCTCGTTCCACTGAGTTCGAAGAAACGCAAAACTTCGTAACTAAATGAAAGGTTTCTTTCCGGTAACAAATAAAACGTATCAAAGAAAACTAAACAAATAAACTTTAAAATGAAAAAAACAAATTCCAAAATAGGTATTTATGGCAGAAAAAAAACGAAAAATACATATTTTGGAATAACTTATAAATAGGCAATGTAAGGCAAATATGGCATTTTGACTGAACTTCTAGGCCTTGTCAATAGCTTAGAAAAACTTTTCTCAAATTGTTGTGAACCGAGTTTTGAAACATTCTACATCTTAGTCAATTCAAATGAGCTGAAGAAAGTATAATATCTGCACGTTTGATCGTATAGTAAGAAAGTTTCAAGTGCTGCTTCCAACTGTCAGCATTGCGAATGCCCATCCAGGTAACATGACAACTGCGATGCCAGCAAAGTCTGATGAAGAAGTTGTTGATCTCTCATCTTGTTTAACATCCTTTTCAATAGCAAACATTTTACGTTGTTTTGGCTGTCTGTTCAAGAAACGTATCCAATTCCTTCTTCTGAATCTTTGAAGTTGCTGTTCTCCTTCACATCTGCATACATCTATCTATATTCTTAAAAGTTAAATTTTTCGGCGATGGTTGGAATCAAAATTCAATTTCGAAACGAGTTTTAATTAAAAACAAGAACTGGTTTAACTGATCATCCAGCTCACCACCTGTGGACTACGGTTTTTCAGTCATCGCAATTCATTCTCACGGTGCAAGCGAAAAGATGATCATTAGAGCAAAATTCCTTAAAGCAAGAATTTAAGAAATTTTCTGGTAGACATATGTACTTCAAATCCAGTAACAACACAGGTCGTAATTTTAGCTCCTGCTCATAGTTATCTACATAAATTCTAAGTGTTCAGAATTACAATGAAATGATTTCTTCCGTTCAACAGAGTGTTTCTTGCTTTTATGCAACGACCTGTTATAAGTTTGAAGTCGCTTCACTACAAATTGCAATTATCGAACGTCTTTCGTCTTAAAATGACTCGCATGAATATAGTTGTCAATGCCTTCATCAGAACCATAACCAAGTACCAGAAACTAAAGTATAATAACTAACTAATAACTAACTAATAACTAAAGTATTTATACTTGCGAGTTGATTCAGATATCAGATTTTTATAATTCTCATTCTTTACTATTTTCTTTCAGATCCTGTCACGAGATGGCAGCACTGCAAAATTTATTGTTCCTATTATGTTATTCTCTATTGTTAATATCCCTTTGCAAATGCCGTAAGTATTACTTTTCTAAAGTAAAATACCGATTATCTTTTCTTATTCCAACCACTCAAGTTCGTATAATTATTTATATATAAAAAAAAATAAATGGCATTTCTCTTTTTTTTCAGAATGCGAAATAGAATCAGGAGAAAGCGTGATAATTATGGATATCTTAGAAAGTAGAGGGAATCGTAAGTATATTTTTATCTTGAGAATGTTCTACTTTCCTTGTATAGAATGGAGTTTATGCAAAAATAGTAATTAAACCTTTCAAAAGAAGGGAAATTGGCACTCTTGAAGAGATAAGTTGCAACTTTATGATGTGAATAACATCCTCTTTTGCTTGGGGTTTCGGTACGGAAATCGGAGCGGTACGAAAAATGTAAACACTTTGGATGGTTATACCTCCGAACCTAATAGACAGAAATGTAAATACTTTTTTTTGTCTTATCGGTAATAGGGTCCATATTCTGAATATATAATTTAGTATTTTGAATCTTTATTTTATAAATCATAAAATTATGTATCTGTCCAAGCCAGTGTTTTTTTTTTTTTGATTTTTCTAACCTTCAGTCAAATACATAGTAAACCATAAAAGATAGATACAAATAGTAAATACAAAAATGTGTACTAAAAAATTTAATATTAAAAGCTAAATTTTATTATTATAATAAGCTCTTATAATTTTCGAGTAATCGTCTTGTCAAGTTGAAGAGTATTAAATATTTTCCAATGCTTGTATTTCAAAAACTAAAAGAGCTAACTTTGAACAATAAGCAAAAATCTGTAGCTCTTTAAAAGACCTATAAGTGTATATAATTAGATTTTGGAACAAGCTTTTTTTTTCTTTTTTTCTCCCTCATCTGTCCGGACGAGTTTTTTTCTCTTTCATACTTTCACTAGAAATTTCTTTTTTCATTTTTCATACTCTCACTAGAAATATCTTCGAAACTATAAAAGACAGAAGATATAAATAGTAAGGAAAAAAATACGTTTGAGAAAATTTAGTTTCTAAATCTATATTTATTTTTTTAAAAAAAAGCTCTTTTAGTTTTCGAGTAATCGTCTTGTCAAATTGAAGAAGTATGAACAATTTACGTTTTCTCAAGTTTGTAATGCTTATATCTTAAACACTAAAAATGGTATCTATAAACAATAAGGAAGGATTTTTAGCTTTTGAAAGCTCGATAAGTGTATATAAGTGTGTATATAATAGCTCGATATGTGTAAAGCTCGATAAGTGTATATATATGCTCGATAAGTGTAAGATTTTCGATCGAGTTCTTTATTTTTTTCGATATTACAAAAGTTGAGTTTTATTTTACAAAAGGCTATGCACGCAAAACCATTTCGGCTTCATCGGACTGAAGCCACCGCCGATTTTATTCATTTTGACTTTGGTGTTACGCTTTTATGAAAAGTTTGAGAAACCCTGATATAGATACATTCAAAATTTTATAGTCCATTATAAAGATTCTAAATCTTTGGGTCGCGTCCCATTGTTGGTCCCTTGTATCTTTAAAAACAAAAACAAAAAAAAAACGGGGAGAACTGAGGTTTTCCAATTTTTTTCTGGTTTTTAAGTATTAGTGTTAGTTATTTATATAAAAATTATGTTGAAATAGAAATAATTGGGGAAGAATATTTATATAGAATCTAGTCAAAATATGGTCTCACGAGATGGTAGATTTTTCAATAAATGTCCGGACTCAGAATCTAGAAATTTCGGATAGCTATATAAGATATTTGATGTCAAACCCGTAGATATGGAATCTTTCTAACTTTTTCAATACTAAAAATCCGAGGGTAACATCTCACTTTGAACTCTTACTTTGGCCTCGTGGTTTTGACGAAAAAGTGCCAAAACTCCACTCTGATTGGCTACTCTTTTTGACATTCTGCTCGTCAACTGCTCTGATTGGTTACTCTTTTTGACATTCTGCTCGTCAACTGTTAATACCTTTATGTTCATTGCTTTTTTCGTACGCTAATGGGATTTGAAAGTCAACCACCGTGCGGATCATAAGTGCCAATAGTCTTTCTTCATTACTGCACGAAAGTAGGGGTCATCCGTAAATAACCCCTAATGTTTGGGCCTAACCCACCTAAAAAAGATCGTTGGGCCGTTTTGGAAGCCTGTGTCAACCATCTATTATATATACGATATCTATGGTCAAACCGGAGCCCTACCCTAAAGCAGTGCCATGCAAATAATGAATGAAGTTGTCCTCTTGATCACCCTTTCACCATCTTTAAATCTTTCTTGTTTGGTAGAAAACGCACTCAATCATATTCCATCCTTTCTTTTTGATCTATGCGATTCTAAAATTGATTTAACTGCATCAAATCAGAAAATCTGCGAGTTTTCGCTCTAGTTTTGCTTTTTACGGCATATGTCTTGAGAAACTCTAATCTTTTGCAGTTGATCTGAAGCTTCCCTTCTTTCTCCACAGACAGGTTCGATTAAGATTTTGGGATAAAACGTCTGATTTTGACATAGAAGAAAAAAAAATGCCTGAAGTATTGGAATAAATAACAGGAAATAAAATCTCTCGAAGGTTCTTTCGTGTCAGGTCATGTTCGATGCTTGTATCTCATCACATTGCTGTATTACCACGGTAAAATTGTGTATTTTTTGTTTTAACCACCATTCCTCTAGCTTTCAATTGAGGCCATCCTGTATTGCAAGTCTACATACACGAAATCGACCACTATCGATTTAAAAAGATTGCAGCGCCTCTAGCGGGTAATTGAAGAAGTCAGAAATCTTATCTCGAAAATGAAACAAGATGGGAGAAAATTGTCAGGAAATGCATATGTGGATGGCAATACATGCATGAAAAACCTTATTTGCTACCTTAAAGAAACGTTCGAAACGCATGTCATACTTCATCCTTTGCTAGATGTGCAGACACTAACTATAAGTAATTTGTGCATTCTAGTATTTAAGCTTGTCAAAGACGGAGAAGCTAACACGCTTAACAAATTAAGTTGCAATTTTTTTTAATAAGTTTTATTTATTTAATAAAATATGGCTTAACATCGAGAATGGCTATCCTTATCGAAAATTGGCGCAAGTTCTGTCCCGTGGTCGATACTGCAAGGGTGCAAAGTTTCAGCCTTCTCGATCACTGAAAGGCTTCTTAAAAGTTTGGAAAGATATTTGCTCACCCACCCCCTCCCCTATTTTCTTGAAAATCGAAAATGCAGCTCTGTAAGATTACAGTTCTGTCGATGCTATAATTGTGACCTTAAAAATTATGTCTTTAAGGTCACTTTAGGTCATTTCAAGGTCACTTGAGATAAATACCTAAAGTTTTCAGACCTACTAAAACCTATATTAAATAATATAAAAGCTTCGTAATTATACAACACACACTAAAATATAGGTGTCAACCGATTTCGAAGTCAAACAACAGCCTTCTTTTTCAGGGCGAACAAGAACCATTTGTCGGCTGTTTGTCTTCGAAACCGATTGAGCCCTATATGTTAGTATATACTGCATATTATTTAATTATGAGTTTTATATTATTTAATTTTTATTATAGCAATTTTTGCACTTGCTTGGATAAGACCCATGTATTTGATCGTAGGAAAAAGTTCAAAAAGATAAAATATTAATATTCATGGACTTAAAAATTTATTAGTTAAAGTGATTTTTTTAATTTTGAAATTTCTGTATTTTATTGAGCGCAATCTACTTTGTTATGGCTCAATCTGAATAATTATTGCATCGTATCAAAAACCTTATCAGTGCTTTTTTCTTGAACAATGTAATTTTTACTCTTGGTATTTTCAGGGCTTTACCTAGCAAATAGAGTGAAATGGCTCGTATTCAACTTTATTATTTTGTAATAATATAAGGAACACATTCTGTTTTACTACTGTGCAACCTCAATTTTACGTCTACCCCATTTTATATTTTCCCGCTTTGTGCGTTATTCTTCTTCGGTCCGGATTGTAATCTCCTATACTAATAATGACTTTATTTTCCGTGTGAGACTTTGTCTCAGTTTTACATTTCCCGCATCGAACGTTTCTTTAAGGTAGCAAATAAGGTTTTTCATGCATGTATCCTGCGTTTCTTTAGCGGTTTGATCCGGTTCCTACTTCTCTCTTGCATTCTTCGATTCATTGAAGGACGATTATTTTAATGGACTAGAAATAGATTTTGAAGGCTACTCTAATTGTGATAGAGATGTAATCACCTCAGAGGAACAAATAATTTTGGATTAAATGAATTCTTAAGAAGACAGTGACGACAAGAAAGCGGAAATTGAAGAACCTAATGTACTTTTTTATCGCTGCGGCAATATATGGATTAAAATTATTAAGAACTTTTTCCTAGGATAGGATTTGAAAAAATTTCATGTACAAAGCCTTTCAGCAATTTAGAATGCTCTTTTTGAAATTAAAACAAGAAATAGTGCGAAGCAGAAATCTAAAATATTTTTTTCAATCAATTGAATTGTTAAATACAGTGCCGTATAAATTTCGATACATATATTTGTACATGTCTTTTTTTATCGCGTATTTTCAAATAATTTATTATACTTAATTTAAATTTTGTTTCGCATCCAGTAAGTTTTGTTTTACCTTTTACATAATTTCTTTTTCTTCGCTTTTCATTTTACGTTTTCCTGTGCCGTACGATTTTTTGCTGGTCCGGAAAGAAACGTAAAAACGAGATTTCACTGTATCTAAACCAAAATCTTAGTATTTCAAGCAAAACAGACTGAAAAATCCGAAATCAAAAGCCTGCTTTACCTTTTTAATTTCCGGGTTTTTTTATCTGTATTGCACTGACGAAGTGGATACAGTGTACTCTCGAAACTATTTATGCTGTGTTGTATAATATTTTTTGCATATTTACGTTGCTTAATTCAGATACTTATCATTATAAATCCTTCATCTGATCGACAACTCTCCCTTCTTTCCGAGTTCCTATCTATGCTTAACTCTCATATAGGTTACATCTATCTCATATGTTAACATGCTTAATATTTGTTTTAATTTTCCAGAAATTAACCAAACAACGGTACCGCAAGAATTGCCAATCCGTGGGACACCCCCTCAGGTAGAACTCAGCATCCAGACTATGACCGCGGACTACTTCGCGATCGACGGAAAAAGGCTTCGGCTGAAAAGACCCATCGACAGAGACGTAAGTATTTCGAAATTATTTTGTATCTTTACCAAAGATGGGTAGAAACAGAATAAAAAAAATACATAATGGCTACTTATTAGTATTGGTTACTTTTTGTACAGCGGAGATCCGTACTCAGGCCCTAATTATGACCTGATATTAGGAAGCCCCAAAATCATCCTATAATTGTATCCTAAAAAACATAGTTAAACATGCAAATTTAAACACTGAACATACTTTTCCCATTGTTGATACATGCTTTAGGATTCTTTTAGGAATGCCAATTTAAATTCTTCTTGATAACTTTATTTCTCTACACTTCAAAGAATGAAAAACTTTTAACAGAATAAAGTCAGTAATTTAATTTTATTAGCTGTTGAGTATGACATAACTTCATATTTTTGAAGATCTCATTAAGGGTTTTGCAGAAAGGAAAAGTAAGAAAAACCCTTTCTGAGATAATTTGCTGAATTAATCAATGTTTATTGCATTTTCTAATATTTAGCTTCTTCAATGCACCTTTTATATATGATTTTCTTACAGCACGGGAAAAGAAAAATATTCCATTCTGATTTTTGGTTTTTAAAACATCAGTATAATTTAATGCCGTTTAAGATATGTATTTTTAATTGCAATTAAGTTGTTAATTGTTTCCTTAAGACTGCAATGAACTTCTATACCTAATAACCTAAACAACTCTTTGTTGTGTATATGTATAAAAACACTAATATGGAGAAAATAACAATATTTTTGTTTTTCCTTTGTTAAAACTAGGAAAATGGGCATGGGAGCATAAACATTCTGTTCCTACGACCCCAGACTGCCTTAATAGGGCCCTGTTTATACTCATTTTGTTCTAAAAAAGCAGCAATTGACTATAACTAGTCAAAAAGAACAAAAATGTGAATTGATGAATTTAGTAAATTGATGAATTTAGTGAATCTATAATTTAAAGTGAATTGATGCATCTAGTTTCAGTGTTGATGAATCAGTTTACAATGAAGTATGTGAACTAAATATTTACCTTACATTATTCCACACTTATCATTTTATTGACTAATTAAATATAATCAAAACATCTGAATCTAAAATGTTCAATTTCGTTTCCACCATTACGTGTTTTTCACTCCGGATTTGTTGGTCTCTTCATCACTGAAGGGGAATCAACGTATCCTCATAATAAATATATGCTGCATTGCATATTATTTTATGCACTTAGGTTGCTTGAGTTTTCCCTGAAGAATGTATCAATTTTCTATTAAAGAATTTAATTAGCGAGTCGTATCCAAAATCATTATGCAAACTTGGTTACATGAAATATTTTGAAATTTTAATTTCCGCTCGCTTTCTCTTCATAAGTTTAAAATTAGTTTAGGTTGCTTGAGTAATTGTTAAGCATAAAATAATATGCAATTGTTAAGCATAAAATAATATGTAACTGTTAAGCATAGAATAATATGTAATTGTTAAGCATAAAATAATATGTATTTGTTAAGCATAAAATAATATGTAATTGTTAAGCATAAAATAGTATGCAATTGTTAAGAATTAAATAATATACAATTGTTAAGCATAAAATGATATGTAATTGTTAAGCATAAAATAATATGTAATTGCTAAGTATGAAATAATATGTAATGCAACATACTACTAATATGCATTACATATTATTTTATGCTTAATTGGGTTGCTTGAGTTTTTCTTAAAGAATGTATTTATTTTCCATTAAAAATTTCAATAAGAAAGCTGAATCCAAAACCATTATGCAAGCTTGGCTACATGAAAGATTTTGAAATTTTAATTTCTGCTCGCTTTCTCGTCATGACTTTAAAATTATTTTAGGTTGAGAATTATGATAAAATGATTGTTCAAAGTCGGTAATCTCTGTACGATAATCAATGGGAGTTAAATACGCCAATATAATTTTTGAAATTTATAAAAGCCATATATAATTATTATATTCACAAACTTGAAAATTGATTAATTTTTCATCGTGCTTTTAAAATCTCTCTATATTAAAAATAAAAGTAGTTCACGCTGTTTGACAAATTTCTTGTTTCTCGAGATTCTTTGCTTCGTACCACAAAAACTACTGCATATAAAAATATGAAATTTGGTACTTGTAGAAAAAGTTTTGGGGAATACGCTGAAATAAACCATTTTTTGATATATATTGATACATATTGTAATTTAAGAAATATTTAATGTCAAAATCAAGGACAAAATATTAGAGCTGCGAGTTCGCGTCCTCAATAGACTAACAATAGCAAGACTACGAATTTTTGCAGACGGGTACCTACATGAGTGAATTTTTGCGGGACGGAGCCCCGTTTCTTTAATTTCGGTGTAGTTTTTGAGATATTTTACTTTTTATGCATTTCTGAATTAAACTTTATTTTTCGTATCGGCACGTCTAGCGATTTCTCTGTCTCGTACCGTAAAAACTATAGCATAGAAAAATATGAAATTTGGTACATTTATAGATAAATAATAGGTAATATGATGAAATAAACCGTTTATCTATTTAAAATTTAGTTTGGCTTGAAATCGCTCGCGAAGGGAGCTCATGATCAAGGAATTCAGTTTTGGATTCCCTGGGATAAGAAAAGTACTTGCTTTTCCTTCCTGCGGGAAATAGGCACGGATAGAAAAGGGATTTTTGAAAGTAGGATTTTTAGGAAAGATAGATATGAAGCGAGCTGTTCGAGCGCAGCGAGTAGGAGGCGAAGCCTCCCGAAGGGGGTTGGCGAACGGAGCAAGCAGGGGGCAGAGCCCCCTAGTTAAGTAAATACTAACATAGATAGAAAGTAATTTGACGTTTTGTACTCTATAGAGAAGAAACTGTTTCATATTAAAATCTGTATATTACTATCGACCTGTTTCATATTAAAATCAACTGTTTAATTCTCAGTACCAATAAAATTCCAACCTCCTACAGGTTTATAAATACATTATTTATAAGAAATGTAGCTTGTTTGGATTTTAGAAATTTTTACAGCCGTTAATCTCAATCAAATATTAATATTAGACCCATTAGAAATTACGAAAATAGGAGCAGGGCATTTTATTGAGGTTTACAGATTTATTTTATAGCGAGGTATATATATTATCATACTTAACCAGGGTTTTCTTCTGTCCTGGAACAAGAAAGCTTCTGAAATAAATATATTACTGACAATAATTTTTTCAAATTTGTATTTGTATATTGTTTAAATTGCTAGAAATGTGCGTATTGAAGGTAGCAAATATTGTCTTTGTTTATATAACTCAAAATCCTACACTGTAAGACATTTTGCAACTCATCTTTGCTCATTTTTTTTCAGTTACTTTGTTGATATTTTCGGCAAACTGCTAAGAAAAGCTACAATTACAGGCATTCATGAAAATTCTAGCTTCATTTCTGAAATATTCAGCTAATTATTGTCTGCCGAAGATTGTCATAGCTATCCGCCATTATGGATAGCTGATTCCCCTGAAACTTTCAGTAACACGCTTGCAAATGTTTTACAATGTACATTTGTATTTGTTACGTTAGTTTCTCTCTACGTTAACACGTAAAAAGGTTTTCGAAATTGAAATCATTGTAATGAAATTAGTAAAATTTATCAATAATTTTCTAATTTAGCATGTCTTTCTTTCAGGGCGATTCTCTGAATATGGTTCGTCTTCAAATATCTTGTAGAGACGTAGTAACATCTAATCAGGTATGACTATAGTTGTCTTGACCGATTCTCATAAGTTACTACACCCCCACATATTTTTGACATATTTTTTTTAATTTGCATCTCATCAGTGAAACATTACAAATATAATATTTATTTTGTTTTTTCCAGATTAATGTTCCTGTTGTGATACGGATAGGAGATATAAATGATAATCCTCCCATTTTCAAGTCGCAGTCCTATGAGACAACTGTGTCAGAGGTAAGTGTACGCCATGTTTAAAAGTATTTGTTGGTATCATCTGAGACCGTGAATTATTACAAACTAGAACGCATTACCTTGCGTTACCCGGCTCCTAAATAAGCACCCGCTACATAAATAATATAGATAACACCACTCAATTTTCAAATAATTTGTTTTGCCACCACGCATGCGCACAACATTTAACATTACCATAGCAACGTCCAGCCTATTGCATAACGACTGGAAACGGGAGGAAAGTGAAAGCACTTTATTAACGAAATCTAAAATTCGCATGCGTTTGCGTGAAAATTCACAGAAAATTAAGTAATATAGAAATCAATGCGGCATTTCCTTCTGTTAAAATGTGAAGCCATATTTTGAATACGCCATATTTTGCAAAAGTATGAAATTGTGCTAATCTTCCATTTTAATAAATTATAAAAATCAGAATAGAATAGAATCAGAAATAAAAATCAGATAGCTTAAAATAATGTATATTTTGAATTATTTGAAAATAAGTAAATAAATATGAAGGAACTATTCTGCTATAACTACTAAGGAATTATCTTACCGTTGGAAAGAATGTTCTTTGATCTTTCTGATGACGTCAAGACGGAAGCTCTGTAATAATATTTATGATAGCTTATTAACCTATTTGCGTGAATATCGCTCAAAATCGCAATTCTACATCAAATAACTAAAAAACTAATTCGAATTTTTAAAATATCTCTCCGAGGTATGTTGTACCGGGAGCTCAGACAATTCAGTACCGAATTTCATGGCTGCTCGAGCTTAGAATTTCCGTTACAGACAGACAAAGTGATAGCCAAAAATACAGACCAGCATATTCTCTTATTATGTAAGATATGCCACCAAAATACTTCCCCGCCAACTTCGGGTCTAAAATGGTAAGTGTTAGACAAATATCAGACTTCTACCACAGACCAGCAGAGACTGCAATCGCATTTCTCTTTACCATGGACTTTTGTTTTATGCGCCTACCTAGTTTCAGGCAAGTGATTAGTAACCACAACATTATCAACATACCTCTTAAAACTCTCAGATGAAAATAGTGTCTGACATTAAATATTTGAGAAAATGGCTCAAACTGCTGTAAAAATAGTTAAAAAGTAAATAAATCTTCGTTAAAACACAGACCATTACAAAATAGTAAGGGTTATATGAAAAGTTAGACGGCCTAAAAATATAAATATTTCATTAGTTTAACAACACAAAACAGTTGATTAAAAATACCAAGCGGTTTTGGGGGTAAAGAGCAGCTTCTTTGAATCAATATGTGATGCTAGTAAATTACTTTAAAAAATAACTCCGTTAATCAACAGCATACAAAGGCTGAAAATATATCAACCGGTTTCAAAGATAAAAGAGAGCGGTCTTCGACATAAGTGAAATAGTGCATAAATATCAACAGAGCTAAAACTCTGCCAAAAAGTGTTTTTATCACATGACCCAAGAAGAAAATCGGTTTCATAACGATTATCTTCATGTATCATTTGACAAACCTATTTTTTGAGAGAGGCGTAATATTTTTGTTTGTTTAATTGTCAGTTTTCGTTACTCTGCCTAATTTATTCCGTCGAAGAAGATATTTTCGCC
Organism: Amaurobius ferox; assembly: GCA_951213105.1. Lineage (NCBI taxonomy): Eukaryota > Metazoa > Arthropoda > Arachnida > Araneae > Amaurobiidae > Amaurobius > Amaurobius ferox. The sequence goes on along the minus strand of OX578143.1, from coordinate 62,087,369 downwards.
TTTGAAACAGGCTGATGACGTGACTTTTTTGTTATATCCTGTGTTTCAACGCAGATTTTACTTTTTAACTATTGGATATAAGTTAAATATATTTTGTGATCATCATACTTTATATAACAAAGAATTTATAAACGTTCATAAATGGGAATCAAATCCCAGATCTCTTAATTTGAGCTTAGTCGTTACCCCTACACAATCCGAGCCATTTTACGTAATACGTTAGAGTCTCCTCCTTTGAAACAAAGTCAGGCAGGAATTCTTACCTCATCTGGCATTTATCGCGCATTATCACACATATCATGTGAAAATAGTAGCATCTGGCATTTATAAATTCTTCTTGGGTGCAAATTTTATAGCGTTAGACTAACGTTTTTCAAAGTGTGCTCTTCAGAACTCCTGTGATTCTGTAACAGTATTTTAAGGGTTTCGCAACATGATAGTTTTGTATAAATTTTCTTAAAAATTAAACAAATGAACAACTAATGAATAACAGTGTATAATTTGAACCACAAGGAACTTTTTCTCATTTTGAGGTTCCGTTAAATTAAAAAAGGGTTCAGTGACCAAAACACTTTGAAAAGCACTGTATACAATTTCAATCAATAATCCTAGTTGGCGAAAATCGAGGTTCGATTTATTATATACTAAGTTTTTCCAGTAATAGCACCTTACTGATTTTGACATATTTAACCATTGGAAACCTTAAAAAAAACCAATACTTTTTTTTACTATTTTAAAACAACATTGACAACCACCATATTTACTTTACATACTATTGTATGGACATAAAGGAAATAATCCCCCTCTTCCCTCGCCCCCTCCCCCAAATATAGAGATTTTGACAGAAACCCAGTTTTAAGATTTTGACAGAAAAATAATTTTCAGATTTTGCAAGAAAACCAGAAAATCATTCTCGACAATACCATTGCTCAAAAACTATAAGAGTTTAAAAAAAAAAAAAATGCTTGATTAAGTGACGGAATTTCCTACTGAACATTTTCGTCGCTTACTATTTATATTTAACTTTTATAGTTTCGAAGATATTTTGAGTGAAAATAAGCAAAGTGAAACGAAAATTCGCACGGATAAAGACCAGTATTATTATTTTTTTTTTTCGAAAAAAAAAGTAATTTAAAATATTGAAATATTAAAATTATATTTATATCTTCATAAATGGCACCCTATTTCCGACAAACAAGAATAAACTATCTACATTTTTATCTATTAGGTTGGGAGATATAAGCGTCTAAATTGCTTACATTTTTCGTAACATAGACATTATTCACGTTAAAAACTCGCGAATGAAAGCATAAAACTTTTTTCCATTGAAATATGGATGCACAGCAATAACAGTACGTAATATTAATATCTGAGAAAGAAGCGGAGCCTCACCCTCCAGATATTTTCCTATAACTAATATCACTTGTTTCATTCTCTCCAACAGCTTTCACCAATTGGCACCACCATCTTCAGAGACCTGTCAGCGACGGATGCTGATTCTGAGAGCAACGGTCTCGTGGAGTTCTACACCGCTCCGGGTGATGCCACAGAGGTAAAAATAAATCAAGCCTTTTAATAAACCTTTGCATGATATAATTTTATTTCGAAACTAATGAACGTATAAAATGAATACTGTCATAAAATTAATTCTGTAATTAAATGCGTGTGATGCAGTAATTTTTATCTCACGTATAAAAAGCACCTTCCCCCCCCCCTTTCATAATTCGTTATTCCGGATTATTTTCTCACACACCACACCCTCATGTTACTTAATTAGCGAACTTGGTTTTCTAGCGAAATGGCGTTAGATTGTAATGGCGTTTACAATCTAACACCTTTTTCGCAAGTCACGTTCACCTTTCCTTATTTTCATCAATATCAGTATTAAGACAAACTAGCTGCTGTGCCCGCAGCTAGCGGTCACTAAATATAGCAACCCGTTTTTATAGAAATCAGTTTTTAGGAAGTTCTGCACCGAAGTCGCAAAGCAACACAAGTGGGTCGAAGTTCAGCGCGAGCAGGTCGAGTGGGTCCATTGCTGAGTAACAAAAATACAACGTGGAAATATTACATCAAAATCGGAGAAAAATAGCTAAGATAGATAAAAACGCAGATTAAAGAAATGGAGGTCGCCTTCCATCTCCCTGGCTACCCCCGATATCTACACTGATGTAATTGCTTATAAGAATAAATAAAATAAAACTTCTTAGAAACTATAAATGTGTCTGGCATGATTCCTTTTATCGTCTAATATTACATGGATGAGTTAAATCTGCTTGCTAAATCTACGTTTCTGAACATACAATATTCAAACTGGCGTTGGTCCTTAGAGTATTTGTGCTGTAATTGCTGTAGCAATAAATCATATTAGAAATAGTTATATTTTTATTGAAAAATATCTTGTATAGAGGTTTTGACTTTTATTGCAAAGGAAGTTTGACTCGAGAGAAGAATTGAAACTGCCGATCTAAAACTGATCAGTTGACACAGTATTCATTGAATTGCCTTTATTACCTTCAAGATAGTCTTTGATACTTTCAATGCAATACTTAGTAATGTATGGAAAATGTATTGGAATCATGCCGAAAATTGCAACTCGAATTTTTAACGGATCTACACATTTTGGGACCTCTAGAACACGAGAAAACAATTTTTAGCGTGACGCCTGTATGTCTGTCTGTCTGTCTGTGCAATGTATGTATCCACTCTAACTCAAAAACTAATGGACCAAATTTCATAAAATTTTATTGATAATTCACTTGTGTATGACCCTGGTACTGATGACATTTTGGTAGGATTCAGGATAAAAATAACCCGCCTTGTTTTGCGAAACGGCCCGTAAAAATCTCATGTATCCATTCTAGATAAAAAATTGACCAAATTTTGCAAAATTTGGTGGGTGAATCACCTGTAGGATACCCTGGTGCTGATTAGATTTTGGTACGATTCGGAAAAGAATAACCTGCCTCTTTTTTACGAAATGGCTCACAAAAATCGCCAAAATCTAGAAGACTATATATGTTCAAATGTATCAATTAAATCCTTGTTTTATGCGTGATTTTCGGCGAGAAAAAGAGTAAGACCAACCTCATTACTTTAGGACTAATCGTTCTCGAGATATTTTAGTGTTTTCGCATTTGTGTTACGCCGCCTTTAAAAAAAATGTCCAGTCACTAAATAAGAACAAAAGTTTATTTAAAAGTGCAAAGTCAGTGTTATTTTGTAAATTTGAACTTAATTTAGTGAATTTTTAAAGAAATAAGGAGAAAATGAATTTGAGTCTGTAAGGAAAGTCATGTGCTACTCACATCAGATTTTTACTTCTATATCTGAATGAACCCCACGTTTTCAGATTTCTGATAGCAGTAAAAATTCCTTCTCCTTGAAATATTCCCCTTTTATAAGACAGGATGTAATCCTATTCGTCGTAATGTTAATTGAGACGTTGGTCATAAACCGTAGGATTCTGGGGTAATTTCAATTTCATCAATATTCTGACCTTAGTCCTTCACTGCAACTAATCTGGAGTTAAGTGGTTCAGGCATTGTTCATAACTCTTCCTCAGCGAAGAATCGAATTTCGGTTGAATCTTTTATAGTGAGCTACAGAGATGATTATCTTTGCTTCTATATTTGGGGTGGATCCTACAATATCCATCTAAAGAGGCATACCGTTTTCTATAGTTTTTTAACAAATTAATACACAGTGAAATGAATCATAATATTATTGTGCTCATTCTTTATATTTCCCTTACTTTTAATTCATGAACGCTACTCAGTTATAAGGATATAAACTAACATAAAAAGATACGTAACGAACAGCTCCCAATGAAAATGCGACTGTTATTTTGTTTTTGTTTAACTATCGTATTTTTGAATCATCTAAGAACATAAATCACGACAAGCAATCGCATTGTTCTATCCCAAGTAACAGAATTGCTGTTTTAGCCGTGAATGTGGAAAAATCTTCAGAGACAAAAAATTACCTTATTCATTTATTTATATCTTATTTAAAATAAAAAGATATACTTCGCCATATATATATATATATATATATATATATATATATATATATATATATATATATGTATATATATATATATATATATATATATATATATATATATATATATAAATATCTTATAAATACCGTAGCAAACATAAAAGATTAAGAATACTTTGCAAATATGCAAATGTAAAAAATGAGTAAATAGGAAGGACAATGCAAAATTCATTGAATTTATTGCATTACTGCAAATGCATATTGCAAATGCAATTTCGTGTATAGCGTTTGTATTTGGATTTCGTCTGTTTTTCTTTTATCGATTTCATACCTTTGTTTTTTGATACTTTTCTTAGACTTGATGATTCGAAATCTGTAATTTTTTTCCATTTGCTTGAAGATTTGCTGTTTTATACTTTTATTTTGTAAGCCTGTTAGAAAGTTAGGTTTTTCGAGTTACAGCTTCTCACTTTCCTTTCATTGGACCTTCAAACTTTTTAATATATATATATATGAAATGTCTAATTTTGAACCAATGATGTCATCTTAACAGAAAGACGGATATCCTTACTTCGCAATCACCTTACCTCACCAAGGTCTGGTCACCGTGAGGAAGACGTTGGATTACGAAAAGTCTCAGATCTACTACCTCACAGTTCTGGCTTCGGTATGTACTAAAAACATATTTTTTATTAATATGTCATCGCTTTTGTGAGAAAATAGTTGTCGAACTGTTGGACATTTCATTATTTGACATTTAATTATTTGTTATGTCAAAACTAAGATAGTAGAGAGCGGAGCTAGCATGAACGCAATTTTTAAAACGGCTACAAAATATAAAAACTAGCTTAGAAATTCTAAAAAGAATTTAAAATAAAATTTACTTCCAACACACGAGACACATTTCTTTAAATGTTAAGTTTGAAAAAACATAAACAAATCAATTTTTTATTTTAAAACGTAAACAACGTTTTTCCAAAAGCCAAAGTGGTGGGACTGATGCAGATATGAGAAAATATATAGCATTACTATTTCTGAAGTGTGATTTTATTGCAATAGTTACACCTTTAAAGTAGTAAGAATTTCAATTCACAAAAACATAAAAAAAAATTCACAAGTCTTTGAAACCAAACAGGCATCAAAGATATTAGGATTATGCTTCTATTACTAATAGCAGCATCCATGAACTGCTTATTATTCTATAGTCCATAGGATTAGATTTGTAGAATAGGCAGGAGGGCACAGTAAGTTATATATTTAGGGGTGCTACTAGGCTTAAGCTGCGCCTCTGAAAATTATTGCACTCCTTATGTATCAAGGTATTAGGTCTAATTTTATAAATTAGACAATCAGGATAAAGCATTGAGTATTTTTCGTATTTCTTTATTTAGTCTGCAGAGTTCTACTTGACAATTTAATAAATTTAGCGTTTTTTAGTTTTGCAATTAAAGATAAAAATCAAAAACACTGAATTTTTTGAAAAGGGACCATCCTCCCTACTCTGAAAGTTGGAAGACATTCTACCCGTCCCCTCCTCCCGTGATGTCGCCCCTGATGTCGACCATATAGAAGAGCCGATATCTGCAATGGCAGAAAGGAAACTTGTTATATACCACAATTTTACGGACCTCTGCGAAAATTAACAAATTCCTTTCTACCGATTTTAATTTTTTTTTAATTAAGCTCAGATTACACGAGTAAGCAATACATTTAGATGGGAGGACATTATTTAGCAGCATTTTTCAAAGTTTGTTCATGCAGAACCGTTGGAGTTTCGCGACAGTACTCCTGGCATTCCTCAACGTGATAGTTTTATGTAAATTTTACTAAAAATTGAAAAAAAAAGTGTAAATTTGAATACATAATTCTGATAATAATGGACAGTTTTTTCATTTTGGGTTTCCGTCATCAAATTAAAGTTCAAAAAGGTTCCGCGACCAAAAAAATGAGAAAAGCTACGGTATTCTACAGCTATTAAATGTGTTATGAGTTCCGTTGTTTAATCAACGGGTATCGCGATTTTATGAAAGAAAATATAAGGCCACAGAAAATAATGAAAATTCATAGTCACCAAAACAGCCTGGAGCATTCACAAAGTTAGGATGACGCTCTCAATGCAGTTAACAGCATCCATGGATAGCTCTCGTGTTTATTTTACGTTCGTCAGCAATCAGTGGTAGACTAGTGTTACGAAAAGACTGATCTACGGCATTCTACAGTATTTAAAAATGTTAAGAGTCCCGCTGTTCAATTAATAAGTATAGGAATTTTATGAAGGAAAATATAATGCCTAGGGGTAATAAAAATTCACAACCACAAAACCAGTCTGGAGCACCCACAAAGTTAGGATTACGCTATCATTACAGATAAGAGCATCCATGGATTTTTTTCGTGTATATTTTACGTTCATCAGCATGAAATGGTCGATATCTGCAATGACGTCAAGAAAACTTGTGTTGGAGAACACTCTTTATAGGTGGGTAATGTGTCTATGAACTTGGCACTTGCAGCCTCATGTAACCCGTATTTCAGTGTCTAATTAAGACCTGTTCTGTGACTACAAAAGGCGTTGTAGTCCCAGTTCAAGAATGTAGAATTGTAGCTGCTAACTGCAGTATACAGATATAAGAAATTTTCATGCATAGAATTTTTTATATATTTAAAAATGTAAACCATTTATTTTGTCTTGTTATATAATATATGTTTGCCGGTAGATGTAATATAAGAATAAATACTTTTAAAAGTCACTAAACGTATTATTACAGTTAAAATGTAATATAGAGAATAATTTCAAAATTTTTCGTTTCAAAATTTTCCGGAAAATCCACATCCCTAATAAGAGGAACCGACAAAAAGTTATTAATCAATATTTATTCTTTCGATTTACACAGATCATCACAGAAAATCCATCATGTAAACCACAGGGGGCCAAGTTTCCTAAATATATTGTAAATACGTAGGTGACTCAGAAAGTAAAGTAACAAGAGTTCTCACGAGTGCACAAATTCAGCGTGCGAATTATTTGAATTGAAAATGAAAGGTGTCGTGTTGTTGCACGACAACGCCCGATCACATACGGCCTCGGATACATGTGATTTGGTACAGCGTTTCCGATGGAATATACTGGAACACCCACCCTATAGCCCCGATCTCGCACCAAGCGATTTTCATCTCTTCGGACCGTTGAAGAAGCACCTGGCAGGTCGCCATTTTACAACCGATGCCGGAGTTCAGGAAGTAGTCGTTGAGTGACTCCGCGACCTGGACCCTGATTTCTTCTATGCCGGTTTCGATAGATTGGTTTACTGATGGAACAAATGCTTGGACAGCCATGGTGACTATGTGGAAAAATAATATGTACCAGTGCCTTGCTAACTTTGTATATCTCTTTGATTTCGTGAATAAACCTTTTCTCTCACAGGGCTTGTTACTTTACTTTTTGAACCACCCTCGTACAACGTGAGCGCTATACAGTTAATGCAGCTTTGATTGGAAAAGAGTTTATTTGAGCCATTGATGTAACCAACGCCTATTGCTTTAACAAATTTTCTTCTTAGCTATATAGCGAAGTATAGCAATTCTAGTTAGCTGTATAGCGTAGCGCAAGAAACTGAATGGTATCAGATGTACACGGCTGTAATGACTGTCAACATGTTAAGCAGATATGCAAATATTTATGCAGGCATACTTCATGTATACTCACCTCAGGGCTAACCTGAATACATTGTAAAAACTATTACCTTCTAATAACTTAGCTTTGTCTTCATGCTTTCATTATGCTTACATTTACTAGTTGGTTACCATAGCAACTGAATTTGTTTTAAATATCAGCTTAGAATACTTTTATTTATTGAAATGTGGGAAAATATGAGTACAGCTTTGTATATTTATTTTTAGAAATCGATTGATTTGAACTCAAACCAATCGGTTTTATAATACTAACTATAATTCATATCGTATTTTATATAACTATAATTCATAAAAGATAAGAGAAGCTATTTTTATACTAGAAAATTCATGCATATGTTGATAAAATAACATTTTTCATAACATTTCAGGACAAAGCTTTAGATGTCAGCCAAAGATTGACATCCACAACTACATTGACCATTCACGTTGCGGATGGGGATGACCAAGACCCTGTATTTGTATACGACACATGCGCGTTAGTTAATGGTGTATGTGTAAATCCAGAGTACAGGGCACACGTTACAAGTGGAATCATGGTAAATTGCATTTTCTTTGTTTATATAATAATAGATTATTTTGTGACAACGCATACTCTTTTATGCTTAAAACGAGATATTCATGTTTACCACGAGAGCGTTTTACAAGTGTCGGCAAGAAAGGGTTTTACTTCGCTGAACCCTTGGGGTTCCTCAAAGTGATAATTTTGTGTAAATTTTCTAAGAAATTAAAGAAAAAATGGATGCATAATTTGTAGCACACTGGACTTTTTTTCATTTTGGGGTTCCGCTATCAAATTGAATTTCCAAAAGGGGTTCCGCTATCAAATTGAATTTCCAAAAGGGGTTTCGCAACCAAAAAACTTGGAAAAACATTGATTTATACAAATAAAATAGTTGGAATTATTCGAATATAATATTCGAATACGATATTTGAAATACATTGGTAAACAATATTAGCTAAATATTGGGTACATATATCGGTATGCCAAAATTAGCTAAATATTATCAAAAGGTTCACATTTTCATATTGGCCCAATACAAGGTCTATATTGGCTTCCACCAATATTGCCATAATGCTGTTATGGTGGTTTCTCAGCAAGTTAAATTAGTATGCTCTTAAAGCAATAATAAGTAATTTAATCTAATTTAATCTAATAAATTTACAATCTTTATAACTTTAAATATATTATAATCTTAATTCTAACTCTTAACAGAAGTATGAAACCCCGGTAAAATGGCGCCCATTCAAGCGAGGTTTGAAAGTTGCTGAAAATCTCTTTAGCCAAAAGGGGATTAATTTTGAATGCCACCGACCTAAAAATGGGTTTAAAAACATGATTTAAATGCAAAAAGACGGGAAAATGAAGCTTAATTAGCAAAAAAAAAAAGGAAAACAATTAAGAATTTAGAAAATAAAAAGGGAAAAATTAAAAAAAAGATCATAGAAATTTTGAAGAGAAACGGCAAAATTTGAAAGAATAAACAGATTAAAACTTAACATAATATCTAAAACCGGTATGACAGTGCTAGGAAAAAGATCGAAACCAATGGATGTTAAAAATGATCAGCGCACAAATGACAAAAAAACATTAAAATTTGAAACAAGGATTTAAATTTATAATGTTACTTTCCATTACATAATCAAGGTCTTTTTGACTGACAAACGTTTCAAGCACGTTAATTAATATTTTAAAAATACCAGTCCGCAATTTATGCAACATGACATCGCACATTCTGTAGGAGAAATGTAATATAACAAAATGTCGCTGCTTACGTCTCATCAGTGGTAATTGTATACAGATAGTTATTTTTATTTTTAGTCCGGACTTCTGAAGGTTCTGCCCGAGCCAATTTTAGCAAAAGACAAGGATTCTTTGAACGCTGTGATCCGCTACTCATTCGTGAATGGTAAGTGAAATTTGAAATTCTCATTTTGCGTTCAGTTTATATTAGAGGAACTGTAATACTTCTTGAAAAATACATGTTTAGATTTATAATCTCTAGTCTATACTATATGTCTGAATGAGACTAACAGACTGATTTAAAGATGGAATTACACAGTCCAAAATGCTGAATGTAGTACTAACTTAAACATTGTATACTGTATATCCGGCTTTGTCATAAAAAATCTAGAACTAGATCGAACTTTTTCAAATTCGAGCGAAAATTTCGAAATGTATTCGAAATTTTATAAAATATTATTCGAAATTTATTCAGAATTTTTTATTTTAATATGGCAGCATAGGACGAAATTTGACACAATCTTGCATAAAATGGATTATTTTTTGCTTAATGATCACGAGACTTAATAGTTCCAATCATTGTTGTCCAAAATAGCCGCGATATAATTTTTGTGATAGTGACGTCATTGCCCACTGGGGTGCACTATCAAGTATGGTATCAATCGAAAGATTTTGTCAAGTCCTTTAAAATGACGGGTAATGTACTATAATTACAATAATTTGGATCATCAACACCGATTTTTCAAATTTTTGATAAAGAACCCCCCCCCCACACACACACACACAATTTATTTAAAAATGGATTATGGTATGAGAAACTCAAGATCAATTCAATATTTCGCCATTTTTAATATCTTCTAATTCAACGCATGTAATGCAATGGACTACAACGACGTCACTGTATTTTTGTGTTACATTGAATTGTCACCTTATAAACGTTATCTTTTAGGTACTCAGGCGTTTTTCGATCAGTATTTTGAAATTGATTCTGTCACTGGACGTGTGCGACAACTGAAAGCTCTAGATAGAAAGCAAGCAAAAAGTTTACAAATCATCGTTAAGGTATGTACAAAAATGTGAAGCATCTACTTTCAATTTTTTTGTTTTCTACTTTCATCGTATACTTTCAATTCCTTTTTTTTTCATTTCCTCATATTGATAATTGATGCCGGTTTAACTAATGCAGAAATTCATTTCATTTATTCTCTTAAAATTATAATTAATTATGGAAAATCAATAGAGAGCGACCTTATTTCATATCTGTTTGCATATGGATGAATTTTGAATATAGAATATACATCAAACAGAGTAATTAACGTTAACATTAATTACGTATAATAAGCCCAATGTTTCAATAAACAAACCATGTTTTAAAAGATATATATTTTTATCATAAATGGAAATTTAAAGCCGAGTAATGTAACTTGGAATAATTCAAACAATGGAATAATGCATTTTCTTTAGATTAAAATTCCCTTTACATGAATCCAAATAACCTCCAACCTATTCCAAATCACACTACTGTTCAATTTGAAGACGTCGGAAACCCAGACCACCCGACTCACCCTACGGCACGAGCAGCAATTTGAGTGGCCGGCAACTTGAAGACGTGTAACAAGTCTATTCTAAACTAAAGAGAAAATAAAGAGTTAATAAGAAGTTGTGTTGGAAATCATTCCAATTGCAAATAACAGCATCCATGGACCGGTTTCAAAATAATTTTGTGCCAGCACGGAATAGCCGATATTTGCAGCGGCAACACGGTTACTTCCTATGTGCCCTAACTTTGAGTATTTTCCAAATTTTTTAGAACGTCCCCTGTAGGCAAGTTCTGTAATTATGAGTTTCAGTAATATGCACACCAGCTATTCCCAAACATTTTTGTTTCGAAAAAAAGCCCTGAAATATTTAGTAAAATCACAAGGAATCCCTACGTGGCTGCACTTATTAGATCAGATAGGGATAAATTGCAAAATAGATAGATGAAGCAGTAGGAGTGTTAAATGGTAATTAACTCATACTTTTGGATAAAATATTATGAGTATATATAGCATATTTCTGCTTATAAATTACTGTCAATTAAAGAAAGGAAAATATTCTCACTTTACATCTTGCTTACTGGTTACAAACAAATATTGTATATATAGACAAATTAATAAAACTTCGTTTAGCACAGCGCTTAATTAATAAAAGGTATCATCCGGTTTTGATATTTTTTCATATCGTGTATATAGTATTTTGTAATGATTTTGTATAATTGTCAGCCAATACGCTTAATTCCGGAGCTCCTGTGTCAGGATAACACTCATCTCCACCTCTGTATATGTAAAAAATTGTACATTTATTTGTAAAATTGAAATATGAGATAGATGTTCTTTGGCATTCCATTCACTGGTGCTGAGAGATTTTTGTATTAGTGCCAAGACGATACATTACGGGGCGTTTGTGCGTCATGGTCAGCACTTATTCCCACATCGAATTTGTGAATAATGTCCAATTTTATATTTTATCCTCGGTGAGTAGTGATCTTTCGTCATTCCTCTTTAGTAGGATATTGTTCTGGATCTTTCAATATTGCTTGATGGTGACGGCACTCTTAGAACCCCAGTAACACTAAATCGTTCCATTCTGCAATAAAAGCATGATCTTAAATTTATAGATACCTACTATCTATAGGCAAGTTATACTCATACCTCGTCATATAGCCAAGATAGGTTCCTAGAAAACTGGTTTTAAATGAAGGCAGCAGCGTAATAGATACAATAAAACCTCAATATTTTAAAGATTTTAACTTAATTAAAAAAGCGGTAGATAGTTGAACCTTCATTTTGCAAGTTTTTAAATTTCATACGATACACTGATTGGAAATTACTTGTCTAAGTTAATACATTTTCTTGTGCTAGAATTGATTAAAAGCTTTGATCTGTATAAATCCGCGCAGGGTTTGAAAAATGGCACGACTTTTTTTTTCTTTAGTTGTAAAATTACTTTCGATCCATCTAATCTGTCTAGACACAGATTTCGAATTTCAGAAATATGGGGTTCAATTTAATCAAATATTATTACACCAAGATACGTTCCTAGAAAATTAGCCTTAAATGGAGGCAGTAGTGTAATAAACATAATAAAACCTCAATATTTTAAACATTTTTACTTAATTAAAACAGCGGTAGATAATTGAACATTCATTTTTGAAAGTTTTTTTAACTTCTTACGGTACTCTGATTGGAAATTACTTGTCTAAGTTAATACATTTTCTTGTGCTAGAATTGATTAAAAGCTTTGATCTGTATAAAATCGTGCAGGGTTTGAAAAATGGCACGGCTTTTTTTTTTCTTTAGTTGTAAAAAACTTTCGATCTATCTAATCTGCCTAGACACAGATTTCGAATTTCAACAATATGGGGGTCAATTTATTGGATTATTCAATTTAACCAAATATTATTACGTGAAGAATCGAAATTAACTTTTCTTTTTGCACAGGCCGAGGAACAGACCGATGGCCGGCGATTTTCCACAGCCAAGCTTCAAATCGATGTGGAGGGCGTAGACAACCATGCTCCTGTGCTCACACCTTCGGCCATGGAGGGATATGTCAATGAGAATTCGCCTATTGGGACGACGGTAACCATTGATAGAGAAGGCAATCAACCCTTGGCGCTAAAAGTAGCTGATGCTGATCTGGTAAGTAGGTTCACTTTCTGAAAGAGTTCATTTAATTCATGGTACAGTCATATTCGAATGATTAGGATTCACGGTATGTCAAGCAGCAGATCGTGAGTTCAATATGTTTTATTAAACAAGTGTTACCATACCATACTGCTGAGAGAGAGAGTGTCACCTTTTATGATGTGCTTTCTAAGAGAATCTACGATATATATATAACGTGTGCAAGGACAACGATATACCTTAGAACCTGCAGCATTAGTATGCTCCAAGACGATAAACATATACGAAATCTGCTTCTCCATAGTGTTCTTATTCTTTTACACATAAATAATACCCACACATTTTTTTCCAGCAAAATGATAATATTTACAGACCGCTCAAGTTAAGAAAGAAATTCATAAAATAAAAGAAAACAAACATTTTAAATCTATTTCTCTACAAGCTTTATTTCAGTCTTTGAGTACATTTTAAGCGATGGAATATTGAATACTCTAAAATTTACAAGTTCTTAGAAGCATGTCAGTCTGTTAAAAATTACCAAAAATATTCTAATTTTGAAAATTTAAGTTCATGTTCTTAAGACATGAAACAATGTATTCATCACAAGATTTTTTTTCCTTTATATAAAAAAATATTGCATGGCTCTCTGAGATATCATCCGCGCAATGTTGAAACATGTCACTTTGTGATATTTCTATACAAAAGACGTATATGTATATAAAGTATGTAGAAGTACTTTTGATTACAATTTAATTAATTGTTGATATTTACTTTCTGATACGTAGTATTGAGAAAGTATTGGTTTAACGAAAATTTTCTATTTCGAGATTTTGATGCTAATATATGTTTTAAGACCTGCCGAACACGTTTTGACCACTTTTGAATGGATGTCCGTCAGTCAGTCTGTCTGTCTGATGTCTGTGGTCGATTTCTTGTGCATAGTAGCCACAAACATTAATGGATTTTCATGAAACTTTATATCCGACTTTGTTATTGGAAAATCTAGAACTAGATTGGATGTTTTGGAATTCGAACAAAATTTATTCTAAATTTTATACTTTTTTAACAGTGCAGCATAGGGCAAAATTTGACATAATTAGGAATAAAGGAGTTTATTTGCGGCTCAATGATCACGGGACTTTTCAATCATAATAGTTCAATCATAATAGTTTCAATCATTGTTGTGAAAAATAGCCGCAATACAATTTTTTTTGTTGGAGATATCATCAGCATCCCCCTTTGGAGGGCAAGTTACCCCCTGGGGGGTATATTATCAAGTATGGAAGTATATCATCAAGTATCGAATATATCATCAATTATCGAATATATCATCAAGTATCGAATATATCATCAACTATCGAAAAAATTTTTCAAGCTCTTTAAAGTGAACGGTAACACGCTATAGTTACAATCATTTAAGACCCATAATACCGATTTTTCAAACCTTTTCCAGTAAAATTTGAAAAAAAAAACTAATTCTGGTATCAAAAACTCCAGTTGAGCAACTCCAGTTAATTTTTCAGAGATTGTCTTAAAGCTATTATTATTAGTCAGTTTTTAACATATAAAGAAATCGATATTTTTCTTGTTGTAAGAGTCCTCTGACCCTTTAATACGGCTTAGTCCTATATAATTGGACCCAGCTTCCATCCTGAAAATTTTAGTCCCAAAGCCCAAACGATTCGACATAAGAATGTGTTGTCTACACTTTTGACGACGGGTGTTTTGTTTAAGTTAGATGAAACTTCTTGACCAAATTTTCCATCTTTTATACAGAGTGTTGAAGACGGACCGGTATCTTATACCTATGAAGTCACAACGAGTTCTTTCCGAGTCAACTCTGATGGATATCTGGTGGTCAATGAGGCAAATTTAGACAGAGATCCTCCTAATCCCAGCAGGTATACGTTTCAGGTAAGTGGAAACTACATTATGAAGTATATGCGATTTCCCAATTTGTATGAGAGTGGACATAATTTTGTTTTTCGAATTGTATGAAGTTACTCGAAGTACAAAAGTAAATGCATAAAACTGCAGAAGAAATTGCCCACTCCTTGATGGTGTAAAGGTGTTATTACGTGGAGTAATTAATTCCAGCAATTTTTCAGTAACACCATATATTTCAATGGGAAGAAATCTTGCCGCCAAATTATAGCAATTTTTTCCGAACCACAGCAATAAAAATTGCTCAGTTTATGAGCGCGAACCAATCAAAGGACGATAAGATTGGCCGCCACTTCGCTTCGCCTTTCTTCTTCTCATTTGCATTAAAGATGGTGATGGAAACTGAAAGCACGTCTCAAGCAGCTCAACTATGTTGGAATTTGGAGATGAAAAAAAAATAATAGAACTTCTACCAAATTACAGACACCTGCGGGATGTAAAAGATAAAAATTATACGAAAAATATACTAAAGAATGCTTTCTGGAATGAAATCGGCAACATTAGTGAGAAGGGGCTTAATATATGATTGACGGTCGGAAATGCCGAATTTCGGCAAATTGCTCTGTGTAATAACACTATAAGGACCAACATACAGGAGCGGTAATTGGGAGAACTGGATTCGATTCTTATTTCCGGACGATTGAGATTATTGAGCAAAATGGGGTCTAATGTCCTTCATACTTTTCAAATGAATGTAATCTTTACGCTGAATTTGGTGACTAAACTATTATTGGCACAAATTATCATTTAAATATTAGAGGTTTTGATGGATACGGTATTCCTGACTGGTGAACACCATATTCTGGATATGTTCCTCCAGTTTATTTTATTTTGACGAAGAAGTGATCAAAATGACGGACGAAATTTTATATTATCAACTATTTGAAACGTGTATATATTGCACGTTCAAATTATTTTCAAAGTACAATGATTTATTTAACTCTTATATAAACTTTGTAAAGAACCTGGCTGGTCTAATCGATTGGAAACCTGGAACTTCAAACGGGACAGCCGACGCTCTACCGTTGAGCTACTGGTACGGAATCGCAAACTCTTATCGCCGAAATGAGCTTTAAAACTTTCGTTTTCAGATTATTAACTAGTTTTTACGTCTATCAAATGGCGGAATATACAGAGTGCTTCAAAAAGTGGTTCTGGGGCTATTTCCTTAAATATTGTTTCTATACATATACATACTTTCAATTACAAAGTTTCTTATAACAGGTTCATAAATTTATGAAATCAGTTTTAACTTTCTGTGGTTAGAATTTCTGGAAAAATTCAAATATTAAATTTTTACGAGATCTCCATAGATCAAAAGTCTCAATAAGTAAAATATTCTTTACGATTTCACTATTTAAAATAAAAAAAAGTCCATTTTTTTATTTCAAAATTCGCTAAATTCTGCTTAGTTAGTATTTTAATAAAAAAAAAAATTCATTAATTTCCGTAAAAATCCTTTAAATCCTACATTTGTCCTGACAAGTTTTGAATTTAAACCTGCAATAGGCATGGGAAAGTGAATTAAAGTAAGCAAATTCATTAATTAATTTCTTCGTGAATTTCCTCAACCATACTTGTACTACCCACTTCCTAAATCAATATTAATTACTGTATAACCCCTTAACAATAGCTAGATTCAACCGTAATTCCTACACGACTCCCAAAAAATAATTAATTACTGTATGATTCTCTAATAAAACGTCATTACTATACAAACCTATACCCTTTACTATAAAACAAGTGGCAGTAACACAGAGACCACATAGAGATGTTGTATTTTATAGTATATATGATTCTTAACTATCATTGCAATGCATCTATGTAATGTGTATAATTTAGTCCATTTCAATGATTTAGAACTACAAAAATATTCTAATAATTGTTTCATTTTACAGGTTATAGCTAGACAGAGTGATAGTCAACCTGGTAAAGGTGCCAGTGCTCCTGTTGCACTCAGTGTTCACTTAAATGACGTCAACGATAATTCCCCCGTCATCAAGCCTTTGCCAACTGTCCGTTTACCTGCTGGTGATGGCATCAGAACGGTGGCTAAAGTAAGAAAATATCCCAATATTCATTAACTGTAATCTCCATACCATATACTAAGAAACTTAATGAGAACAGACAATTCTTTGATATCGGAAGTTAAAGAACCACGTATGACGTCAGAATAATATGTGACCTTGGTATGTAAATGACCAATTAGTACAACGTTGAATTGATCATAACAATATCTTGATGCCACTTGATTGAAATTAAAAATTCGAAATAAATGGAAAAATACGAATTTTGTTTGATAACAGGACTTGAATATTTGATTATTGTTTTATATATCTGGAGTACGGATAGGGTAACTGGGCAATGCTTATCTGGCGTGCTTTCTTTCGACCCATACCGTCAGACCTACCCGAAAGTGTAAGGTATCTGACTTGCTTGAAAATTATGAAAACAAGATAGTTGCTATAACTTGCTTGTAACCCAGACTGTTCATAAGTTCTAGAAAGATGATCTATTTTTCACTCATCCTCATAACTCCATTCAGTTAACAGCGTCGAAAGGCCTTGGCCATACGTCCAACTAAAGTTCTTTTAAGAGTTTAATATTAGACTCACGAGCTAGAGCAAGTTAATGCTTATAGAAATAATTATGACCGTGTGTAAAAATGGTTTAGCAGGTAACAATATTAGAAAACTCATGAGACCAGAAACCAAACCTTCAGATTTTTTGACGATTTGAGATCGACAATTTAAATTATTATCAATATGAGTATAATGACGTGAAAATTGTGTGGATGAACACAGAATACTGTCGAGCTCTGGGCTCATTTACCCGGCATTGTGAACAATTCTGCAGTTATATTCTATGAAATCCTTTTGTATATTCATTTTCTTTTATTATGAATCCAAACAGTCTAGGGATTACGACGATGAACACTGAAATATATATTGTCAAGCTTGCAATCCTCTTCTCAGATGGTCTTTACAAGCTTCATGAACTTTATTTGCATGGTTCTCCTAGTTTGTAACGAAAATATAGCTCAATTTGTCTTTAAAATTCTTCCACAAGTGCCATATCTCTTAACAGTGACCAAATTTGCTCTTAAAAATCTCTCTCCCCTCCCTATGTTATTTCCCGAGTTAACCTTAGCTTTCCTTATAGGTTGAAGCTACAGATGCTGATGATGCTGAAGGTGCAGAGCTAATTGTGTACAGCATTTACCACGTGTCCAACGAAGGGTTGACGAAATTCCGCATCGATCGTACCTCTGGTGTTGTGCAAGTCGTCGAGAGGGTGACAGCTGGCCTACAGTACAGCATCACAGTGCAAGCCACAGACCCAGGAGGAAGGTAAAAATTTACATATGGATATATGCCATTTTCCTGTTATTCTAGAAATGACAAAATCTATGTGAAATTTCATTATGTTAATTATACAAAAATTTTTTAACTGTTGTGTCCATATTTCGAGTTATCTGCTAGAGAACCAGTGATCAAAGCGGAACCTAACCTGGTATCCAGATCATGGGAAATAATTTTCTAAATTAAAGTTAAAAAAATTGCAGGGAATATTTGGTGATGCAAATAAAGAACATTGCCTGATACAAATTTTCAAGTACATACTGTAGTGTCAGCGTGTACTTGGAAAAATACCAATCACTCCAGGATATACGCGTGGTTAATTCATTAATTTTCTTGTACTTAACTGAACATGTTCAAGCTAAAAAATAGATTTTACGGTCAGGTCACTGTAAGTATTAAGTGTATTCACTATTTTGTATGGTTAAGAGCTGATTTCTCTCAAAAATATGCAAAACAGCCCATCACGAGTGATCTATTGGATGTAACGCACTCTGATTTTATCATTCAGCTACACCAAATGAAAGGATGTCAGAATTGCCAGAACACACTGTCTTAATGTCATGGATTGTCAGAACACACTGTCTTAAAGAACCAGTTTTTGCATTTCTCAGGGGCGAACTTAACTAACCGCTATACGCATTCCACAACCTACCTCCTAACTGTGGCCTAAATTCTTCTAACTGCAACCTACATTCTTCTAACTCCAACCTACTATAGGCATATGAAGTATTTTAAAGAGTAATTGAAATTGACGTTTACCGTTTTCCACATCTGTCCTGAGGAGTGGAGTTGAAAAGTTTTTCTAGATCTTTCAGAAGTCCCTGGTGGCCTAGAAGACTGAAACTTAGCAAATTTATAGCACTGTTAATGGAACATAACATAACTTAGCTTAATGGAACATAACATAACTGAGCATACTTTCATGATTATTTTCTACACTAAACGGCATACATTGTTAAACAAAGTAAAACTAATTAAACAAAGTTGTAACTGAATCTATTATAAGTGTTAATTTGCCCATGACAGGCTTAATTACTAGTTCTCTAAAATAAATCCTTAGATGGCAGGAGTTGAGTAGCCGATAACACTTGGGCGGAATGCAGAAGGCCCGGTTCGATCTAATAGTTTGAGCAGATGTCATGCCAACAATTAATTCTGGAACCGAAAAATATGTGGTAGTGGGCGAAAGGGAATGGAATTGCCCCTCCTATAATTGTTTCGAAAATAGAGAATGTAGGATACTGTAAGGGAATTCTTTATATGAACGAAGTTATGTAGTTGATAATACAACTGGGAGCATTCCAAGAGGACCCGGGTTCGACTTCTGGTTTCGGTCGATTATTATTTCAATGTGAGAGTAAAACTAATATTCTATTAACAGTAAATTTAACTGGAGGTTACTTTATATGTGGATCAGAAAACTTTAAGTAATGCTCCCTTTATATAAAAAAAACTGCTTCACGAAAAGTTATTTTACTTTTCAAATATGCAAAAGGATTTATTACAAGCTTTGTCTGTCATTAAATATCGGGTAGTTAAAACTGATGAGTGACTTTGATTCCTGAGTCAATCCATGGAATAAAATCATGGTCAGGTATTTGAAAGCGTATAAACTGATTGAGCAACTGCCATCGTGGAACAGGACATCATACTCAGAAAAAAAAATATATTTTCTTAATATTTTTCATAGTATTATTTTTAATCTTTTCCATCCATTTGGGACATATTTATTAAAAATCATTCATATTTTGTTATTTAAGCCCCGTATTTCATGAATTGCATATATACCATTATACATGTTGATGAATGCTTGTTAGTAAAACGAGCTGTTTTTGCCCTTTTCAGGTTCAGTCAAGCCATCTTGGATGTGGTTGTTGTGGCGGGTCCCAATTCCGGGGGACCTGTCTTTGCCCAGGATAGATATGATGCGCAAGTGAGCGAGGGAGCTGCTGTCAAGTCCACCATCATTACTCTTACAGTAAGAATTCAAATAATCTACTCTGGGTGATGTAAATTCTGATGATTTCTGACCAAACTTATCCCTTTTAAACTTAACCTTTTAAACTGCTTTGAAATAGAATTTCATACATAATTTGATTCAATCTTCATCTTGAAAATAAATTTTAGGACTCGTGTTTGTCAAGGGTGATAAAATTTTTATGCTAGGAAAAGTGATATTCTGAAAGATCGAATTACACGTGGAAGATTGCAGCGCTGATCTCTGATGTCATTTTGCAGCACTATAAGCTGCCAAATCTGTGGTACCTTTTTACACACACGCAGTTTCCTGACAAATAATCATCTTGAAGCGCTCAGTGGAACATCTGACCCAGTCTTTAAAGTCCCGTATTTTCTTGAATTCTTTCCTGCAGGAGGTTCGTAACTGAGTTTATTTCCTTTTTTACTGATCCTCTTTTTGTGTCTGACAACTCCTTGAAAATTTTTACTAATTCCTCCAAAGCCTTCTCTTTACACAAGCAATCCAAGTATTCACCCACCCTTAACCTTTTACAAGCATGGCACTGTTTGATATCTTTCAATCACTTCCGTCAGAAACTGTTTCCTGTGGCTTCGTATGTTTATCATAATGTGCCAAAATACGAGAAGTAGAAAATAAAAACGCAATTCTGGAGACAGTACCAAAACATGAAATGTTGGTCAGACGAAACTCTTGAGAAAATGTCGATTCAATTGGTCTTTAGTCTGGACTAGACAATATTTGGAGAATTGAAAGCTCAGACAGTTTATTACACTGTTGTGCTCCATGCAGTAAGCAGACGTTCTACCAGAAAATATTAAACACGTTTGATATCGACGTTGCAAGCTGATAGGGTCTTTCTCATACGTGAAATGATCATTCTAGTGTATTACACGTTCATCTTGCAGCACTGCAAAACAAGTCAGAAAGCAGCGCTGCAATCTGTTATGCGTAATTCGATCTAAGGCCAACAGTTTTGATCAGCATTTTATTATTTTAGTGGGGAGGCACTTGTTGAAATAAAAATAGTAATTAGTTTTAAACGCATGTCCGACTATTAACTTCTTGTAGCTATTCTAATCATTGAAATCTTTGTAATTATTGCTTAGAATATTATAATGTGTTAATTTGATGATAATCATATATTTAAAATGCGTAAAAATTTTACGCTTTGTTTAAAACTCTGCTCAATAGATATTTTTCTATTAATGCTTGCTTAAACTGCTACAAATAAACTATATGTCAATGTTTTTATTGATCTGTTATAAAAATATTAAATATCTTCTAAAAATATACCATACTATCAGGTTATTGTAATTATTTTAAATGTTGGGATGTTTGTAATTAATGTTTAGAATGTCCAAAAGAATTCTTAGGCAGTCATACATAAAAAATGTAAAATTTGTGCTTTGTTTAATACTTCGTTAAATGCATATATTTTCCATTAAGACTTGATAAAAATACAGCGAATAAGTTGCTGCAATAAAACATTTTGTCAGTAAATAGTAAAAAGCTTAGAATTATAAAGTTCCAACTTTGTATGAATTTTCACTCAGAAGTTAATGTTTTAAAAATATTCTTACTTTTTATTTCAATACTTTTATCACATTCTTTGAGTTTTGTTTTCCAAGATGAAAATATCTCAGTTATACTACTGCTATCTATATACATAGCGCAGTTCAAACTAGTTTTTTTCTCCGTATAGACAATACTACCACAATTGTATCAGGAAATTTGATGTTATTTCACTGTAAATAGCGCTATCACACTTAAATTTCGGTTTTACATGTGTCTAAAAATAAAAGTGCATGGTGGTACGTGTTCTTTAAGTTATTGTGCCCTCATTTCAGAAGCATATACATATATACACTTACACATACACGCGCATAAGCGTCTTTCCGTAAGTGCTCTAAGTGAGTTCAGAAATATCCTAAAATGTTCTTTAATGTCAAAATTTCGAAATTCAAAACTTGCAGAAAAGCGATAGCAGGACACAGCAGAAGTGAAATAAATAAACATTTATTTCTAAAAATGCATTTTGCGGTTATATGTAATTAAAATGCCTTTGTGTGTTCACTAAAAATCTTATTGTTAAATACCAGATTTCTTATTCTTAATATTTTTTAGGCAGAAGATCCAGAAAAAGATGAAGTGGTGTATTCAATAATGGACGGAAATATCAACAATGATTTTGCAATTGATCCTAAGACGTAAGTAAAGGAAAAAATTCCTGGAGTACGGTTATTGTATCGTATTATCCATGAATTACACTTAAAGAAAATTAGCTTAGCAACACAGGGTGCTCTTAATTAAAGTTCACATTTTAAACCCTTATGAAAAGAAAACCACTGGACGTACAGCTTCCAAGCTTGTCAATATAATATAGGCGACCACAGTATTATTGTTTATGCTATGAAAAATATTAGTTCGAAACGTCATCACCGGGAGATTAAAAGGCGCTTTATACAGAGTTCATAACGACCCTTTTTTAACACTCCGCTATCCGCAAATAACACTGGGCATTTATGTAAACAGAGCTATCTACTATCCGCAAATAACACTGGGCAATGATATAAACAGAGCTATCTACTATCCGCAAATAACACTGGGCAATGATATAAACAGAGCTATCTACTATCCGCAAATAACACTGGGCAATGATATAAACAGAGCTATCTACTGTCCGCAAATAACACTGGGCAATGATATAAACAGAGCTATCTACTATCCGCAAATAACACTGGGCAATGATATAAACAGAGCTATCTACTGTCCGCAAATAACACTGGGCAATGATATAAACAGAGCTATCTACTGTCCGCAAATAACACTGGGCAATGATATAAACAGAGCTATCTACTATCCGCAAACAACACTGGGCAATGATATAAACAGAGCTATCCGTTATCCGCAAATAACACTGGGCAATGATATAAACAGAGCTATCTACTATCCGCAAATAACACTGGGCAATGATATAAACAGAGTTATCCGCTATCCGCAAATAACACTGGGCAATGATATAAACAGACCTCCACTGCGTATCAGAATAGGTGTTAAGCATTTACTGTGACAACATTTTACGGACAGCAGGGTCGACATTTTCTTGTAGCGCAGATACCTCGATCATTAGAACAGAATTCGTGCGATTTTGGGGGTGTAGATAGATATATTAAGAGAACTATCTACTGTGATAACATCGCACATTTATCGGTGCTTAAAGATGCCCAAAACCGACATGTTCGTAACATTCCACTGGATATGCTACGAGTCACTGTAAAAACGAAATACTCAAATGAGGTACGCTAAGGTATATTCAGAGCCGTAGCCATGTACAAAATGATACAGGGATGATATCCAGAGGGGGCTCATGAGTCTGGATGAAATAGTTGTCTGTAAACCATTGTTTTAGGAAATTACATCAGTATTAGATTGTATAATACTTAAATAATGGATGTTTTGAATGGTGAATTTCTTATATTTTGAAATTAAATTTCAAGAAAAAATGGTGGCAATTTACATGTTGCATCTGTGCCTTTTGATTCTAGAAAATGCTCACCCTTTTCTATTGCTCGTTTTCTTTCATTTCTCCATTGTTAAATTTTCTATAATATTATATTGCAAAATACACGTATGCTTATGCTAAACGTATATATCACTAGAATCATTTACACCTAATCAATGCTGTATTTCGAAAATGTTCAAATCTTGAAATTTAGTTTTACTGTAGGTTATGAGTACTGCCTTTTACAAGATGAAAAGTTTATAAAATACTCACTAATCGTTTGATTTTATCGTAAATTCAGGATCAATGGAGAATTTAACCTTCATTATTGAAATTGTATATTTATGTAGGGGTAATCGTCCCGTCTGGCCTTTGTCTGGCTATCACCCTGTGAATAACACAACAAAGTAGTCGTCTTACTAGCATTTCAATGCAGTTCAACATACTTTACTTGCCGTCATAATCGGATCAACTACCCATGGCACAATATATAATGTCTAAATTCATTTTATAAAATGACATATACTGGAATGTTCTTTGAAGTGATTTGTAAACATTTTGAGTAAAAGGAGAATTTGTTGTCAAATTTATAGGTAGCATAACTAGGCTAGTTAACACTTTCACTGCCCATTTAGCTTGGGGTTTCAAGCTCACGTTAACAAGAAAAAATGAAGCTTGCCTGAGGCCTAGATCCATTCTCAAAACTCTATGTACAACCCGATTGAAATAACATGCCGTTGAATGCATTGCTTTTGATGAGCAGTTAACTAGACATCGGTCTGTAAATTGAAACATGTGATGTCCAGTTAACTGGACATGGGCAGTGAAAGTGTTAAGTTGGAAAATAATGTATAACTCAATAATGCGTAACGAAAACTTTTGAATTCGCTGAAAAAGATCAGCCTTATTTATTTATAAAACTATATGTCTAAAAACGCATTAAAACGATGAAGCCGATTGAGTGCACGTAAAATTTAACTTATGTCTTTGTTAAAGAATATAAACCAAGATAATATGTTCAATAAATCTTGTCATTTATGAACTATTCGTTTCGTGCAAAACGAATAATTTTATTGTCGACAAATGTCGAGATTTTGGCTATGATGCGATTAGCCCACGAGCTTCTCAGTATGTCTGTACGGTATCTATAAAGCCACTAAGTACATTGCATGAGTTTAAATATTCAGCCTTCTAAAGTTGTCTTTTTCAATATAAAACACAATATGGAAAGTCAACAAGTCCAATTCTAAAATGGTGAGCACGAAGACCGTGGCTTGTCAAAGGTCAAAAATACCGCTGCATTCACTCCAGGGAGAATTCAGAAGCTTTTATAAGAGAAGACAGCTTCAATTCTCATTCCCGGAACAAAACACATTTCAGATGTGTCTGTCCATCATTTTTTCAATTAAAAATTTTGAATAGAAAGACGTTGCTTTCTGGCTTCTGTTGAACAAAAGTGCATTTCTAAGTCAAACAATTTACTTTTTTTTTGTTGTTCTCTATGTTGCAATGTTCAGGGATTCCACTGTAGAGCTACCTAAACAGATAGTAATTTTAATAACGAGCTACTGTTTTGGATGCGAATTCTAGCAGTTTGGCTATTATTAGACAAGGGTTGCAGAGCTGATTAAAAGTAGGGAAAGATGACAGCTTCACTGAAATTATGTTTACGTAGGAATCGTTTCTGGGTGTCTTGAATGTCTTCGATCTTTGCATCAAAATGTGTAGAATCAGATGTAACAAGGTTATAATGAGTAAAATATTATAGCCGTAGGTCACAAGTATGTATTACATTTGCAGACACAAAATTTTAATAGTTCTAATTCTAACTAATTTTTACATAGGGGGACCATTTCGGTTGCTCGTCGCTTGGATCGAGAAGAAGTATCCGCATACACGCTAATCATCAAGGCGTCAGACCCCAGCAATCTTGTAAGTCAAGATTTCATTACATTATTTTTAGTGGTTTGTATATTCGGCAGGACCTGTTTTGGTTATGACTTTTATTCAGTTATACCAACAGTAGTTAGTGATTTTTATTCTTTTATAGTTCACGACAACGGCTGTTGACGTGAGGGTAACCGACATCAATGACCAAAATCCAGTTTTCCTTCAAACGGATTACACCTTTAGAGTGGACGAAGGCATGGAGGATGCCTACGTAGGGACAGTTCAGGTGAGGTTTATGTGTTAGATATCAACACTTGGTTGTCGACAATGAATAGTGAGTTTATTTTAATACGGTAAAAATACAAAATGGATATGTTTTTTAATTTAAAATATAAATTAAATTCTTTGTTCACTGTGTTATTTTTATGCAAAATTTTCATTTACAGGCTCGGGATGACGACATCTCTGTTAATGGGCAAATAACCTACTCTCTTTCTGGATCAGAGTAAGTATATGACTATTAACCAATGTGCTATTTGTAGGGGAACGAACAGAATTTGTCTCATCCCTATTCTTTTATCTCTACTCCATATACAGGCTGGTCCAAAAAGTGTTAGACAAACTTTAAGTGTAGATAAGGCATACAAAAACAACCCCGTTTTGTATAGGAGTATGTGGCAGCAAACGCCACCGTGGGGTTATACAGTTGTTCCACACACAGGCCACATGTTCTTATGCAAAACGGGCTTGTGTTTGTACGTCTGACATACCCTTAAAGTTTGAATTTAAGACCTTTTAGACCACCCTGTATATCCATCTCTGCCAGGAATAAAAATAATGAAAACCACATTTCCACTATATGCAGAAAATCCCATCCTTTCACAAGAAATCTGAAATAGCATTGTTTGCTACAAGTTTAAGAAACGTGTTTGTATCACTATTTAGATCAACTTTTTTGGCTCGTTCGTGTACTGGCTCATAGTCCACTGCTACCAAATTTTGGAAATCGGTACATTTGTACAAAGCTTGACTTCATATTGATTTTCTAAGAGATCGGTTGAAAAGAAAAATTATATAAGTAGAGGTTGTTGTGCATGTGTGTTGAGTGTGGCGATAGTACATAGGGAAATGTTTCGATATGTTTTGGTTTCTGACTTTTAATTTTATTTTTAATTATAAAATTTTGACAGATTAATGATTAATAGAATGCAGTTTATTTCATCTAAATCGAACTACAAGAGACAGAGTTATCGACCATGATATAATTGTCGGACAAAGATACTATGATTTGGACCATGATACAAAGATTTGGAAACAATGTTTGCTGTTACTTCACTGAGTGATAATACGATTGGATCAATCAATTGGCTCATACTGGAGTATAGATCGGATGTCAGTATACAAATGTCCCACATCTAAAATTTAAATTTTAAACATTTTGAAAACTGTTTTATAATGCAGCTTAACGGGTATGTGATGGATTAGGGGAAGAATGATGCGGTCTCTGTGGCTGCCACCCCCATTGGGTTTCGGTCTATATTGGATAGCACTGTTCCAGTTGTCCAAACATCAACCTTACATCTTCGAATAGATCAGATAGTTTAGGTAAGGTAAAGAGAATGGCTTATAGGGTCTAATCATCCCTGTCAGATTGATTTACTCAAACACTGACGCTATCATAATTCACTTTTACTCGTATCATGTCAACAGCCGAATTGAACGTTCTGGAGAAAGCAAGTAACTCGTGAAGTTCTTAGCCAAGCTACAAGATTCGAAAAATTTGCAAAACTTGCTAAAAGTCGACAATTTAGAGATATTTCCACAAAGTTATCATCAAGGTCAAGCGATTCGTACCTTAAAATTATAACAATAGTTTTCTGCCCGGTATTAACAACAATATGGAGACATTTCCGTTATATACTTTCGTTTTATTCCTGTCACATATTTTTTCATGATTGTCGACGCGGTGGTCGAGCGGTCAAGGCAGGCGTTTCTTAGTGATCGCTGGGTTGCCGGGTTGTGGGTTCGAGTCCCACCTGCGGGCATGGATGTTGTGATGTTGAGCGCGGCGTGTTCCGACCCCCACTGGTGCGCTGGGGCAACGTCATGTGACGGCTAACAGGTTCACGTCTCTGACCTTTGTTTGAGATATTGATTGTTCATGTTATATGTACGGGATATTTGTCCTGTTTGTATAATGTATGTCTTATTCTCTGCCACTGGAAAAAAAATCATGATTTACTCCGTACCCGCGCCCTAAGATGATTGACATCAAAAATGCATTTTTTTTTCTATTTACACCAGTGTTTTTCAAAATGTGTTCCTTGATAATATTCCAGGAGTTCCACGGCGTGATAGTTTCATGTAAATTTTATTTAATGTTAACAAAAACGCGTAAAATTTGAATTTATAATCTGGGACCATAGGCGATTTTTTTTCAGTTTCAGGGTTCCAACATCAAATGAAAATACAAAAGACTTTGCGTCCAAAAACATTTGAAAATCACTGATCTATACTAATGAATTTCCTTACTACTATCCAGTGACGTTATCATGACCTTTTACGTAGACATCTGCAGGGAAAAATACACATTTGAAATTTTACCTGGAGGACAGTTGTAGAAAAACTAAATACCACAAGATATGTTTCTTTCACATAACAAAATTTTCTCTCATATTTGACTCATGCATATTATTCGATGTTAAGCATTATATCCAAATTTTCTTGCAGTGCCTTCCGTATTGACTCAGAATCTGGTGAGATCCGTACATCCCGTGCTCTGGACTTTGAAGCGGAGCCATCCCATAGGTTGCTGGTTACTGCCAAAGACAACGCACCGGATTCACGATACGGTACTGCTTCTGTCACTGTGCTGATTGGTGATGTGCAAGACGAGAAGCCCATCTTTGAAAAGAGCGTCTACGAGAGTAGCGTTCCGGAGAATAAAGCCAACTATGATGTAGTTCAAGTTAAGGTAAGAAACTCGATTCCATTCTCTGGAATTGCAACAATCTCAAATTTTTCTGGTTTCAGAGATATTAGAATTTCTATTTTTTGACATCCAAGAAGTGTAACATACTGATACATAGTTTACTTTTTGCAATTTTAAAGTTGTTGTTGTTGAGACCCAGACCGTCCGACCTACCAGAAAGGTGTAAGGTAACTGTATGGACGGCCGGGAAGTGCCACCCAATTTAGACCGGAACCCAGTGGGGGAGGCATCCACAGGGACCGTACCCTCCTTCCCCTACCACCAACCTCTCGGAAGGACTTACGGACCCACATGTTTAACGTGATCGTACTCCGCATGAACACGGCGGAAATTTGTGGCAGCGTGCAAATCTAGCACGCAAACCACGGGGATACCGCACCCGAGATGGCCAACAGCACGCGTCGTTCCGAGGTGGTCACCCACCAAGTACTAACCGCGCCCGATGCTGCTTGACTACGGTGATCAAACGAGAACTGGTGTTTTCAGCACGGTACGGCCGTTGGCCTTGCAATTTTAAAGTGTAATATCAATTTCTTTCAAACCAATAGACATCTCTTAATTGATATGACATGAATATACAATACCAAATACCATTATACCGTCCTTAATACCAACGTCGTTAATATCAAAATAGTTTTGAAGGTTCATGTGGAGTGATTTAAATAGAAATGGTGATAATGCATGTTATGTAGTACAAATAGTACTAAAGATTTGTGTGGCACTATTTAACTGCTAGTTGTAGAGCATTGCATTCAATTTGTGATCAAAATAATAATCGGCTAGACCTGAATCTGAAACTTCGGCCTCATGGATTACCCCCTGACGTACTATCAGCTACACCACTCCGACTACGTAAGAAATTACTTAAGTTCTTTTAAATATATTGAACATTCGTGTGGTGTAGTGTACATTGTATTACAAATTCATGTATTTGCTCTAAATAGTATTGAAAATTTATGAATGGCTTAAATAATATGGTAGTGTGACATAAATAGAATTCTAAATCTATGTAGTTTGGCCTGAATGGTATGGTAGATTTATGTGGTGTAGTGTACATGATATTTAATCATCTCAGATGCTCCAAATTGTTTCTTACTCTTTAGTAAGATGTATGATATAGTGCTATGAGACTGAAATGGTATGAGATTACTGGGTATTTGTCCAAAGGTAGTGATGGTGGTAGTATTTGTCCAAAGGCCGTGTAACATGGTGTAAATGAAGTTTGAAATTCAAATCCACAGGTCCAAATTATACAATAGAACAGTTTTAATCATTAGAAATATGATTATAGAATGAATGGTATGTGTGAAGCTTTGATGGAATTCTTACTTTTACTTACTATTACTCCATACTTGTTGTGGGCAGAAGCTATCATAATCATAACTTTAAAACTAACCCAAGCTCACTTAAATGTGTGTCGTAAAATATATCTTATGATTTATGCAGCAATAGAACTATGTGCAAAACATCTAAATCAAATAAAGATAATAGATTGTTATTATTTAAAAAAATCATACTTAGTAGTTACTATTGAACATACTTATATCGGATATATATATATATATATCAATGATATTGCTATTAAACATTAAGGAAAGTGGTATATATCTTATGGTATATGAATAGTGGTGTATATCTTATAGTATATAAATAGTAGTAAAAACGAAAATTTCTCACCAAAGTCTTTGTAATTAAAAACTTCAGACTTTGTATTAATATACTTTCACTTATTTCATTAGTATCCAATTTCATTAAGTTTGCGCTGTCCAAACAGACGAACTCACCAGATGGTTTAGAGTAGTAATTTATCGTCCAGGAGAAATTTATTGAAGAATTGTGATGCTAAAATTTGAAGAATATATTCCATATACGTAAATATGATTATAGACAGAACAAGGATAATTTAGAGAACAAATAAAAATAAGTTTCGAGTAAAACCAAAATTATGTAGTAACAAGAAAGATCAATCACGCAAGGCAATTATGAAACACTTTCCAACTGAAATGAAATTTTATTTAAACATTTCTAAAATGCGATACAGTCAGCGGTGATATTTTTAAAATTATTACAGTACTGCAATAATTTATTATATTTAAAAATGAATTCTAAATAAGAAGAAGAGAAAATAAGAAAATAGCGTATCAAGATTGCCAACCAAATACATATAGTTTAAAGGAGCGCAATTTCATTGATCAAAAGAACAGAAGAAACTCCAATCTCTTATGGTGGGGATATACACTCATGTTCAAAAGTTAAGAATTGTTGTTTATGTGAGAATTTCAGGAAATCTACATCGGAATGGAAGGAAACGCGGTATGCGGATGTAATAGGGTTATAGAAGAAGAAAACAATGCAAAACAAGAATAATAACGACTTTTACTATCTAAAGAAAATGGTTGAAAGAAAAAGTGTCACAGTACGAGTGTCAACCTCAGTGAAACAGAATGATTAAAACAATGTGATGTTGCAGTTTAATAAGGTGTGTAGGAACCTTGGGTAGCCATGCATGCTGCACAACGATTTCCCATACTTTCGATGAGGGTTTGGATGAGTTGTGTGCTCAATGAGTTCCAAGTCTCACGGAGAGCAGTTTTCTTCAATCCTAGAACGGAGCTTGGTGGGTAGCGGAGGGGTGCAAGATGTCTCCCGAGCATATCCCACGCATGTACCGGATATCTTCAGTTTGAAAGAAGTCGTCGACGGTGAGACGGAATGCCACATGGTGAGGAGTCACGGTATAATCCATAAATATGAAATCAAGACCAACAGCACCTTGAAACAATTGAAAGGTAGGCTCAAGAACTTCGTCTCTGCACCTCTGGCCAGTAACCGACCCCGTGTCAAAGATGTGGAGGTCTGTGCGGCCGTCCATCATATTGCCTGCCCAGACCATGACTCCTCCAATCGGAAAACTATCTCTTTACGTGATGTTTCCCGGGTGAAAATTCGTTCCATGTTCTATCCAGATCATTTCTCCATATCGTTGTACGACGAGATTCAGTTTGCAGGCTAAACCTGGACTCGTCACTGAGCATGCCATTGTCCCACTGTTGTCCACTTCACTACCGATGTTCCAAACTCCACTGTAAACGCGCGCGTTTCTGTGCGGACGTCAGGTGGATGCAAAGTGCTCGTCGTTTGGCATAGAGGCCAACGTGTCTGAGTCTCCTCTAAACAGATTGTCTCGAAACAGTGACTCCTGTGGCGGCTTTCAGGGCTGGACCCAGTTGTCTGGCAGAACGGTTCCTCTTACGTCGCGCAGTTATCACCACATATCGGTCTTGTCGAGCTGTCGAGCCCTTGGCCGATCTGGTACTGGTCGTCGGGTAGCGTCTCCAGTGGTTTGGAACATCTTCCACAATCTGGAGATCACACATTGAGGCACATTCAGAATTCGAGACGCTTCGGTTTGGGATCGACAGGATTCCAGCATTCCAATAATTCGTCCCTTCAAAAACATGTCCGTTTGGCATCTTTGTGACATCTTATGCCCTTTTTGATTGTTAACAACTCTCCGTACCACAGCAATTACGAAATTATGCCTCAACTGGTCATGCCTCTCGAGGCCGTTTTATACTTGCTCGTACGTTTGACTGTGCTTTGCGCATATCGACGTCGACTGAACTGTTTTGCATATGCACAATGATTTACCTTCGCCTCACGATTCTCCACAACTGATTGTGAACTATTGTATCCATATTAACTCTGAATTTTTCGCATTTTACGAATTATGCTTAACTTTTAGACATGAGTGTATATCACAACTCAGTGTTTCAGTCCGAAATCTCATTGTCATCTTTTTCTTTTAGGCTCGTGACCCCGACTCTGTGAGCAGCGTAACATACGTGATGCGTGAAGGAGACCAAGATTTGTTTGCTCTTGATTCAAACACGGGAATTATCCGAACTCTGCAGCCTCTTGACTACGAAAAAAGAGCGACATACAGCCTTGTTGTGGGCACATTAGAGAACGATGGTCCAGATTCAAGAGCAACTGCTACTGTTATCATATCTGTAGAGGTTAGTTAATAATTTAATTTTTTCACTTCACAACATAAATATCAACACGTTTTTCAATAGCAGTTAAATTGCCTTAAGCAGTTAAATATCTTAGACTTGTAAAATATCTATAAAAATGCATTCTTTTATTAGTCATTAGAAGTCGCTTGAAAATTACTATTATATTTCTTGTGTTTTGTTTACTAAGCCCGTGGATTATAAGATTATTGCAATTACATAATATAAAATATATAAGATGTTATAGTTCAGTTATAATATAAGTTATAGTATAAGGTTATAAGATATAGCTGACAGTTTAGCTATAGTGTAAGTTATAGTATAAGGTTATGAGATATAGCTGACTGTTTAGCTATATAGTATAAGTTATAGTATAAGGTTATAAGATATAGCTGATAGTTTAGCTACAGTATAAGTTATAGTATAAGGTTATAAGATATAGCTGATAGTTTAGCTATAGTATAAGTTATAGTATAAGGTTATAAGATATAGCTGACAGTTTAGCTATAGTATAAGGTTATGAGATATAGCTGATTGTTTAGCTATAGTATAAGTTATAGTATAAGGTTATAAGATATAGCTGATAGTTTAGCTATAGTATAAGTTATAGTATAAGGTTATAAGATATAGCTGATAGTTTAGCTATAGTATAAGTTATAGTATAAGGTTATAAGATATAGCTGACAGTTTAGCTATAGTATAAGGTTATGAGATATAGCTGATTGTTTAGCTATAGTATAAGTTATAGTATAAGGTTATAAGATATAGCTGATAGTTTAGCTATAGTATAAGTTATAGTATAAGGTTATAAGATATAGCTGATAGTTTAGCTATAGTATAAGTTATAGTATAAGGTTATAAGATATAGCTGATAGTTTAGCTATAGTATAAGTTATAGTATAAGGTTATAAGATATAGCTGATAGTTTAGCTATAGTATAAGTTATAGTATAAGGTTATAAGATATAGCTGATAGTTTAGCTATAGTATAAGTTATAGTATAAGGTTATAAGATATAGCTGACAGTTTAGCTATAGTATAAGGTTATGAGATATAGCTGATTGTTTAGCTATAGTATAAGTTATAGTATAAGGTTATAAGATATAGCTGATAGTTTAGCTATAGTATAAGTTATAGTATAAGGTTATAAGATATAGCTGATAGTTTAGCTATAGTATAAGTTATAGTATAAGGTTATAAGATATAGCTGATAGTTTATAAGAGAATTGTGATTCCATTGTTTCTTGCAAAATCACAGTTAAACTAACAGTGGATTTGTGTGTTTATTATTAACTTTCTTGCAATCTGCTTATAGAAATCTTCTTACAACATTCTAAACTTCACATATTCTTTTTACAGGATGTAAACGACATTGCTCCTGTGTTCACCAGTGTTCCATTGCCCATTCGTCTTCAAGATACCGTGCCGCTGGGTACTGTAGTCACGACAGTCGTTGCAGCTGACTCTGATGGAACGGTCAGTGGCATTGTATACCAATATAACTTAAAAAAATCTGATGTGGGCAGCACATGACTTTCCTTATATAATGCAATGAATGTACTAGGTTTTCAGTAAAAAGAATCTGATGTGGGCAGCACATGACTTTCCCTATATAATGCAATGAATGTACTAGGTTTTCAGTAAAAAGAATCTGATGTGGGCAGCACATGACTTTCCCTATATAATGCAATAAATTTGCCAGTTTTACAGTAAAAAAAAAATCTGATGTGGGCAACACATGACTTTCTTTATATAATGCAATGAATTTAGTACTTTAACAGTTAAAACAGAATGTTATTCTTATAGTTGATACTTTTTCAAAGATATTGAATTTTCTTGAATAAGTCGTCATTTTCATTGATTTAGCGTCATTTTTATCCATTTGGCGAGATTGTCGTTAATTTGGTAACATTTAAAATTGCCGCCAAGTTGGGTACATTTCACCAAATTCGTCGCCAAAATCTCGCCAAGCGTTATGGACGAAGAAATAAGTTATTCTTACAGCAGATAAATGACTATTGGCTTTCAAATATAAAAGTATTACTCAAAGTATCTTTTCTCATGAATGGAACGAGCTAGATCCACGAGAATGATGTCATCCAATTTTTCGCATGGCATTACATATGAAAAGTGAACATGTTTCTCAATAGGAAATATTTTTTTTATTTTATATGACTTTTTGATAATTCTTTTGAAAAATGTGCAATATCTCGAGAACGGTTCATGTTAGCGTTCTAAAATTTATGTCAATCGTTTTCTAATGAAAAATTACATAAGAAATGTCTAGTTACATAACTTTATTAGCGGTTTTGATTTTTTGACGATTTTTTCAAAATTTCATTTGAAAATTTAGGAGGGTTGTGAAGATTCAATTGCGAATAAAAACAATAGGCTTCCAGTGTTTACGGATTGTAATTTTTGTACCAAATTTCGTTCGAATCGGTCCATTCGTACGTCAGTTATCGTCTCCACAGACTCACTGACACACACGCACACGCACACACACACACACACAGCCATCACTTCAAAAATGTTTGATTCGTGATCAGGGATGCTTGAAACGTGCTCTCCCGTCAAAAACTCGAATTCGAATTTTTGACCCCGTCACAATACTTTCCTTATACATTATGTATATAAGGAAAGTAATAGCCCATTCTTATATTTTGAGTTTTATAAAATATATTAATTCATTATCGGCTTAGTTTAAAAATTTGGCTTTCACCAGGGATTTTGTGCATCGAAAGAAGTTGAATTGTTCTGCACATCAAAGGCAAAGAGAAAATTTAAGTTTCCTCGAGTTCTCACTTACTAATATACCACTTACAGTCTTCCAACTTACTAATTTTAAAAATACAGTAAATCCTCGATTATCCAACTATTTGGAAGTAAAGCCAGTTCGGGTAAGCATGAGTTTGGATAATTAAACAGATGGTATTTAACAAAATTTACAGCCATTTTAAAGGTTGCTTTTCCCGTATATATTACACAGTTTTGTTAATTGTAAAAATATGTATTTGAAAGACAGTTAGAAAGAGTGTAAACGCGTAATTTTCCTTCACTCTTTATGGAATAACCATTTCTTTTCGATTACAAGATTTTCCAACACTGTAATTAAACTGATATTACTTTCCTTATATACATAAAGTATAAGTAAAGTATCGTGACGGTGTCGAAAATTCGAATTCGAGTTTTCCACGGGAGAGCACGTTTCAAGCATCCCTGATCACGAATCAAACATTTTTGAAGTGATGTCTGTGTGTGTGTGTGGGTGTGTGTGTGTGTATGTCAGTGAGCCTGTGGAGACGATAACTGACGAACGAATAGACCGATTCGAACTAAATTTGGTATAAAAAATCACAATCCGTAAACACTGGAAGCCTATTGTTTTTATACGCAATCGAATGTCCAGAACCCCCCTAAATTTTCGAGTGAAATTTTGAAAAAAATCGTCAAAAAATCAAAATCGCTAATAAAGTTACGCAAATAGACATTTCTTATGTAATTTTTCATTAGAAAACGATTGGCATAAATTTTAAAACGCTAACATGAACCGTTCTCGAGATATTGCACATTTTTCAAAAAAATTATCAAAAAGTCATATAAAATAAAAAAAAATATTTCCTATTGAGAAACATGTTCTCTTTTCATATGTGGCGATACCATGCGATAAATTTGGTGACATCACATTCTCGTGGATCTACCTCGTTCCATTCATGAAAAAAGATACTTTGAGTAATATTTTTGTATTTGAACGCCAATAGTCATTTATCTGCTGTAAGAATAACTTATTTCTCCGTCCATAACTCTTGGCGAGATTTTGGCGACGAATTTGGCGGAATGTCGCCAACTTGGCGACATTTTTAATTGTTGCCAAATTACAAAAATCTCGCCAAATTGATAAAAATGATGCTAAATCAATAAAAATGATGACTAATTGATGAAAATTCAATATCTTGAAAAGAATATAAGTATCTACTATAAGAATTACATTTTTTTTAACTGTAAAAGTAGTAAATTCATTGCATTATACAAGGAAAGTCATGTGTTGCCCACATCAGGTGTTTATTCCTTTGCCATTCTTCAATCTTTATGCTCTTTAAACTACAGGACTTCTTCTCTTTTCAGTTATTGCTGGAATCACACGAATATCATACTCCAATGAAATTGGAGTTCCAACTCATTTTATGTGACGAATTAAGTTACTCATTATGTCATACATATATTTCCAGATTTTGTCGTGCCAGCCTTTTTCGCAAATATTTACCAGCCAGATGTCAATCTTTATACCTGTTACTTCTGTAAAAAATTATTTTTGATGCTCATTCAGTTTGTCAGAGCATTCTTTCTCTGTGAAAACAATAAAATTTCAAGCGGAAAAAGATTGTGTTTGGATAATTAGACGGTTTGGTTAGCCAGGATATAAATAATTGGCATTCTAAAACAAATTGAATGCATTTAAATGTGTTTCTGTTTTTCTTAAACTCGAGTTATTGAAAGCCGTTGAAATTAATACGATTTTGTTAATTTTCTATATTCTAAGCTTTCATGAAAGTATTATCTCTAGAGTAATTTTAACATTCATGAAGATAGTTTATCACTGTTACTGAAATCTGAGTGAGCATGCTTTGTTTGGTTTAATTTAGTGTTAGTAAATTCATTCTGTATGTGCATTTCATTATTACTTTCCTTATATAAAATAATGTATAAGAAAAGTATTGTGCCGGGTCGAAAATTCGAATTCGAGTTTTCGGAGAGCACGTTTCAAGCATCCCTAATCACGAATCGGACATTTTTTAGGTGATGTCAGTGTGTGTGTGTGTGTGTGTGCGTGTGCGTCAGTGAGTCTGTGGAGACGATAACTGACGAACGAATGGACCGATTCGAACGAAATTTTGTACAAAATTTACAATCTGTAAATGCTGGAAGCCTATTGTTTTTATATGCAATCGAATATTCAAAACCCCCCTAAATTTTCGAGTGAAATTTTGAAAAAATCATCAAAAAATAAAACCCTCTAATAAAGTTACGCAAATAGGCATTTCTTATGTAATTTTTCATTAGAAATCGATTGACATAAATTTTAGAATGCTATCTTGAACCGTTCTCGAAATATTGCACATTTAAAAAAAAATATCAGAAAATTATGTAAAATAAAAAAATACATCTATTACCTATTGAAATACATGTTCACTTTTCATATGTAATATCATGCGATAAATTTGGTGACATTATTTTCATGGATCTAACTCGTTCCATTCATGAAAAAATATACTTTGAGTAATACTTTTGTATTTGAACGCCAATAGTCATTTATCTGCAATAAGAATAAACTATTTCTCCGTCCACAACGCTTGGCGAAATTTTGACAACGAATTTGGCGCAATGTCGCCAACTTGGCGACTTTTTAAATGTTACCAAATCAAAGAAAATCTCGCCAAATGGATAAAAAATCAAAATAACTACTATTTGAAAATAACTACAATAACTGCTATTTGACGAAAATTCAATATCATGGAAAAAATATAAGTATCTACTATAAGAGTAACCTATTTTGTTTTTACTGTAAAATTAGTAAATACATTGCATTATAAAAGGAAAGCCATGTGCTGCCCACATCAGATTTTTTTATTTTATTTTTGATTCGTCGACCGTGGCGTGACATATAATTATGAGAGGCATCCATGGTACAATACACGGTTTCAAAATAGATCCCATACTGTATATTAAATGTCGGATTGTGTTAAATTGTAACTATATGGACATGATTTTATCGATATCTTTTCCTAGGCCCCTGGCAGTGAAATTCGCTATGAAGTGAGTGGCAAGGAGAAGGCACCGACATATTTCCTCGTTGATCCAGAATCTGGACTTATTTCAGTGAAAGACGACTTAAGGAAGGAACCCGACTCTGAATACAGGGTAAGTGGAAAGTTACATGTAGAGCACAGTATATGTAGCCTCAATTAAACGCGATGAGCATCATTACAACCATGCATTCCAGCGTTCTACTTTGCCTCGTTAGGCCTATTTTTGTTCAAACTGGCTTGTTTTAATACATATGGTTGAATTTCGTTTTTGTCACTATGAGCAACACTTTTTAGGAGGATTTTTCGAATACTTGGATAGTAGACATTTTATTACTTAATTGTAAATCTCATTTCATGATTAAATCAGGATTTAACATACTTGCGTCTACATCGGAATGGATTTTAAGCAATGTATAGTATGAACTGTGTTAAGTTAAAAATCTAAACGGGTATTCATGAAGTGAGTTTTGCCAGTATTAAGTAGATTGAATTTAGGCAAAAAGCATAGATTTAATCTAAATAGGGTCAACATGCTGCTCAAATGGTAAAAATATTTAGAAATTTTCATTTGAAAGAACCATGTATTACAAAGATATCAACCGCTTTCGGAGGCAAAAAAGATCACTTCTTTAAGAAAAGATAGTGCAATCAACATTCCCATGCGCAAAACCGGCTTCTGGACCTTAACAAGCTGGTCTTACTGTGATGAATGTTGGTCGCACTGTTTTGAGCAATAAAAAAAAAAAAAAAAAAAAAAAAACCCGGCTAACATCCCTATTATTGTGTTATATGCTGTTTTATACGAAGATTTCTAATCTTTAAGATAGTGTTATCTATTAAGTTCTCAGAGAATTATCCAAGTAATGGAATGATTTAGGAACAAAGGGTACTAGTACAAAAAATAAAGAAAATAAAACACTAGGAAAAAGAAAAATTTCGGTCGACCTGAATGTCTGAAATGCACGGTATGAAAAGAAACAGAAACACTAGCCAAGGTGCCCACAACTAGTGGTCATATTTTTAGCAATAACTTTTTGACTTTTTTAACAAGTGAACAAAAAATTCTTTTTGCAAGTAATAAATTTATTAAACTAAAATTATGAGAAAATCCTCAGAAGTTTAGCTCACTTGAAGAACCCGAAAAGTTAAGGCCTTGTATTAGTTTTTCAAATCGCGGAACATACTTATAAACTTGAAATAAACAAACATGGTTTGACAGAAATTAATATATACAAACCTACAAACAAACAAACATGCTGGGAAAGAAATTAATATATAGGATGAGAATAGTTTTTAGTGTAACGAAACAAATTGATGCATAAACCAAATATCAATGGAATACTGTAATGAATAATACTTTCGATAAAAATGTGGTGCTTTTATTTCACATGTGTCCCAGTACTCTTCTCCTTCATATGTCATTGGAACGTCACAATACTTTTATCAACACTGTTTAAAAAGTATAGCACTTTTTTTCTACTTTAAATTTCATGCATTAATATGCATAAACATGAATAATATTAAGGTACTTCTGATTATGAAAACAATCAATTTTCACGATCTAATGCAGATTGTTTATTTCAGATCGAGGTGACTGCCCGTGATCTTGGTACGCCGCCCTTGTCTGCCACTGCCACTCTCACCGTCTATGTTGAGCACATAGCCACCGTAGCTCCAGATTCTGGACTTGGTTTCGCAGATTCACTCTACAAGTACGTACTAAATTCTTCTGGGAAAATGGAAGCTTGATAAAAAAAAATACAAATATGTGCGATAAATGTTTAAAGAGACAATTATGGAGTTAGAAAGGTGATAAAACTACTATGAATGAAACGCTTGAAAATGCCATAACGCTTTGAGAATTATATGTTGGTATCGCTACTGTTAGTAAAGCGCCCTCTGTTTCCATTTAACACAGTAGACAGGCGTAGTATTGAGCAATTGTATTTTTAATTATTTTTAAATTAAGATTTCCTAAATATCAGTATAATTAATTATTATTTTTTACAATTGTGGGACAGAGTTCAGAATATAGGGAGATAAAAGTAAATTGAAAGGTAAAATAATTTTGAATACGTTGGAAAATATTGTTTCAGATCTAATTTGTATTGCGCTACTAATTTATTTCTATAAAACTGACAGTTTAAATGAATATTTTAAGCCTTTCACCATAGGAATGCATGCAATGCAGGAGCGCTTATCTTATCGCAGCGCCATCTGAATTATTATCTCAAACGATATTGGCATTTTCTCAGTATGGTGTTTTAACTCCTTACCGTTTCTTCCATGGAGACATTATTTTAGGCAAATGTCTTTTTAGTCATTGTGTTAACCTAACTCTAATAAACGTAACTTAGGATTATGTTTCGAACACTTATATGTGGAGTTTGGTGGATTATAAAGTTATGTATAAAGTTTGGAGTATAAAGTTATAAATTGTTTAGGTAAATGTCTTTACTGTGATAACGGGACTTTAATATACGTATGTTAAACATATGTTTAAAAATAATCGTATATTAAATCTATGTTTGGAAAATATACATATCTTAAACCTATCCAGAGTTTAGTTACTTAGAGTAATAAAATTGTTAAGGAATGTTTTATCAAATTCAATTATCATAATAACTAATAAAATATTTTCCTAATGAAAATGTTAGTGAAAAGTTTTATTAATTGTAATAAATGAACTCTAATATATGAACTTTAGACATGATTTAAGTTTGGAAAATGCATTCTTGAAATACGTATCAGGTATATGGAGTTTAGTTAATAAGAATAAAATGATAAATAATTTAGGAAAATTTTTTAGGTATAGTTCTAAGTATAACTAAACAAAATTAGATTTCTGTTTAATTTTACTTAATGTCGTAATTATTCATGAATAACTGCAGTAATTAACCGTTGACAACGACTCCATAAATCATGCAAAACTGTTTGATAATTTATCTTTAACTGCCTAAATACATTTCATAAGAGATAAAAAATAATATTTTTCATCACCATCGTAATTTTCAACGTTATTCATCAGTTAACTCGACAGTTGGAAATAATTATTTTCCAGTTGTCTAGATGCAAAGCGCCTTCGACAACTATCTGTAAGCATTTCACATACTATCATTTTTTTTTCTAGTGTGGAAATACCAGAAAATTCTCTGGCAAATACCCTAATAAAAAGCCTTCCTGTCATCAATAAACCAAGAGGTAATTTTCCAATAGGATGCCGCATAGACAGAGGTAACGAAGATGGTAAGTATTCTGACATTTTCAATTTTTTAAACTTTTTAATTTTCGTTCTTGAAGGTAGCAGTGTGAAAAATGTGAAAAAATTATTAAAATTGACTGAAGTATGGCTCAACTCATACCAGAATGAATTTTTTCCGGTATCGTGGGTCTAAACTATTACAACTATAGCGTGTCACCCTTCACTTTAGAGGTCTTGAAAAAATATTTCGATTGATACCATACTTGACAATGTACCCCTGCCCCCCCCCCCCCCCGCACCCAAGGGGTGGGGCTAATGATGTCTCAGACAAAAAAAAATTGTATCGGGGTTACTTTTCACAACAATGATTGGAACTATTAAGTTTCGTGATCATTGAGTTTCATGAACTTTAAGGGTGAGCGTCAGTAAATTTTCTACCCTATCCGCGCTTTGTTAACTTTCGTGGCACACATATTTCGCCGAAATTCTGCTCAAACAGTTGCGAAATATTTTCTGAAAGATAAAATGCAATGCTTAGATTATATTAAAACTAAATTTAATGCCCCAAAAAACATAGAATATATTTTTTACTTTAATCCAAAATATTTTTGGTGCTGCCATCTGTTGTCGTAATTTAATTCATACCGATTATTTTTATTTTTTAATGAACATTTTTAAATATCTATTCCTTCTAATACAGTGTTAAATACAACAACAGATCATATATAATAATGCCACAATCACGGAAAGGTAATTTATCATTCTATAAATTTGATAAGGGATCTGACTGTACATCATTGAGGACTGCAGTTTTGTCTTCAAGTTCCTTTGTCTTCAAGTCCAAGTTCAATTACGTTTCAGTGATTATGGCATTATATATGATCTGTTGTTGTATTTAATAGCGTATTA
Organism: Amaurobius ferox; assembly: GCA_951213105.1. Taxonomy (NCBI): domain Eukaryota; kingdom Metazoa; phylum Arthropoda; class Arachnida; order Araneae; family Amaurobiidae; genus Amaurobius; species Amaurobius ferox. The sequence continues at coordinate 62,044,664 of OX578143.1, read as the reverse complement.
GAAGGAATAGACATTTAAAAACGTTCATTAAAAAATAAAAATAGTCGGTATGAATTAAATTACGATAACAGATGGCAGCACCAAAAATATTTTAAATTAAAATAAAACATATATTCTATGTTTTATTGGGTATTAAATTTAGTTTTAATATAATCTGAACATAGCATTTTATCTATAAGAAAATATTTCGCAACTGTTTGAGCAGAATTTCGGCGAAATATGTGTGCCGCGAAAGTTAACAAAGCGCGGATAGGGCAGAAAATTTACTGACGCTCACCCTTAAGTTTCGTGATCATTGAGTTTCATGATCTTTAAGTTTCGTGATCATTAAACCATTTTCTTTTGATATATGTTTTTGCCTGCTTACCCTCCAAATCAAATAGTACCTGGGTAGGCAGCTTGGGGGAAATACACTTGAGCTGAAGAGATTAATGAATTCGTGAGTTAAATATATCTCTTTCTAACACACCACATGCTTCCCAAGTCCTATACGGTCTAGTTTAGAAAATTTTCAGGGTTTATATTCCAATACTTTTGGGGTCCCCTTTAACGCTGAACCCTTACATTACAACCATTGCATTGCAACTCTTATCCGACTAAAAATTATGTTTGTGTCTTTGAGTCTAAATTCGACTAGTCCTTTGATAATAACACGTCGTGTACAAATGTTTTATTGGACGATTTCCGGTACGAATGCAAGTTGTTGATCAATGAGGTAAACACCGAAAGGGTGAAACAAATGTCTACAAAATGCGTATCTAGTGTCATTTTTTGTCTGTTTATTTGGTAATTGCTGTGTTTAGAAATAAACTATTTGCATTCTTTAAATTTCATAGAAAATTTTCAGGGTTTATATTCCAATACTTTTGGGGTCCCCTTTAACGCTGAACCCTTACATTACAACCATTGCATTGCAACTCTTATCCGACTAAAAATTATGTTTGTGTCTTTAAGTCTAAATTCGACTAGTCCTTTGATAATAACACGTCTTGTACAAATGTTTTATTGAACGGTTTCCGGTACGAATGCAAGTTGTTGATCAATGAGGTAAACACCGAAAGGGTGAAGCAAATGTCTACAAAATGCGTATCTAATGTCATTTTTTGTCTGTTTATTTGGTAATTGCTGTGTTTAGAAATAAACTATTTGCATTCTTTAAATTTCACTATGTGCTACCCTGCCGCAGTTAAAAGAGACATTCATTAATCCTATTGTTACGATGTATCCTCTCAAATCGATTATGTTCTCTCAGAACACAAAAATGTGCCCGAATTTTTAGATTACTAACGCTTGCATTTGAAAGCACCAGTAAACGTAAACAAGATCAATAGTACAGCTCGATAGCAATCTTACAAGATCACAAAATAATTGTTAGATACAATAAAACAGCCATTAAATATCCCACTAAGCCACAAAATAGCCGATCCTCAAAATATTAACGTATTACATAACTCACTATAGCTCATATCACGTTTCACGTTAACTGCTCTCTAACTGAGCGACATTTCCTTATATATACTCTGCGTAGAAATTTCTAGAAAGGGCTCGTATCTCCAAGAATACTCGATATTTTGGGAAAGTTATAGTATATTTAAAAAGTCGCCAAATCTGACACCCTAGTAACGAAACCGTCGCCCAGTTTTAGTAACTCTATTTTCTCAAAATAGCAACGGTTGCCTGTAAGAGCGTTTCCTCCTTCACACGAAAACAATGGCTGTGAAGCATTTTACACATTTGTAATAATATTGTATTTTCGTAACTTGCTTACATAGAGCTAGATAAAAGCGGGCTGAACGTTTGATGCATAATTGTGTGAATAACAAAAATAATAATATACGAATAACTAAGAATATTTAGGAATACTGGTAAAACGGCGAAAGAAAAACATAGACAACAAGTTAAGAATAAGGTTAATTAAGATAGTAGGACCATAAGCGAGAGTAATTACAATTAGAGGAATTACCAATTTATGGCTATAATTACTAAGAATTGACTAGAGAGAAGTGAGATTCTTCGAATTACCAATGTCTATATTGTCAAGTTTTTGAGCTAATAATGATGACATATAGTTAAATCTCAACAATATGGTTAGGAGCAGATTTGCCATACAATCTACTACATTCACATTTTTTCACCTCTAGCAACAAGACCAAATATCTGATATCTAGCGCTTTCTAACTGCTACCCTCTGAAATATGTGAAATATATAAATCTTATTACTTTACCAGCGGTAAGAATAAAAATGGCATCCGATGTTCATCTAAATCTGATCTTCAAAATCTGTTTTTCTCGAGCTTTGAAAATGTTTTTACCAACTTTGTTTTCAACTTCATATTTGATTAAAAGTACTTTATTTTTAATGACGTACAGAGTTTTTATGTTACTCAATAAACTACACCTGGCATTTCTTATATATTTTAGAAAGATAGCTCAACTCAGGTTTAATGCTTACATTAAACCTGGCTCTAATCTTATATTTATTTATGGAGCTTGGTAAGAATCAAAGGTTTCGTTAGGAACAAGCGCAGACCTTCTTTTGAGCATACTATCTTCATAAATAAATAGGGTCTTTATATATCCCGGATTTTTTACTATTAACAAATTGCGACCTCGTACAGCTCATTTAAATGTGAACCTGGTTGACCAGCCTGAATTTGAGGCTTACGAGAGTTAAAAAATGAAATATTGGTCTACCAAAGAACTGCTGCACTGATTATTATTCTTAAGCTTTAGACTTTATCTTGTACCATTTAAATAAAAGGTTAAAAAATGCATACGATATACGATTAAACTTACTTGAACAAGAAATAATTACATTTATTTTTGAGTAACGTTGTTAACCACATTGTTTGCCCAACCTTCATTATGAAGTGACGAATAATAATCTAACATCTTTATTAGAAATTATAAAAATAAATTTATTAAATTTTAAAACGTTCTCTCTTTTATATCCTAATCTCTGACTGTTTTTGTTTTCAGATCTCTTCTACGTCTTGGAAACAAACCACCGGGATTGCGAGCTTCGCCTTAAAACTGGTCAACTAGATTATGAAATAAGAAACAAATACCTACTGACAGTTCGACTTGTAACTGTTGGAGGACTATTTGGTAATTTTTAATAATATCAATTCATTAACCTTTGTAATGCTTTCATGGTATCATATATAATACATCTACTTTACAACTTTTATCAATACATACAGAGGCGGACGACAAGAAAAAAAGTTTTGTACTAAGAAACATCTACAATTGTATTGCCTACTATTTTTCTTGTAATTACACCACTAAGTTAGGGAACTGAGTTGGATTTCCCTAAATATAAGTGGTGTATAATATTGAACGAAAAGTAGTAGGCAATACAAGTAGTGTATCACAATTTGTGGGTTTATATTTTAACACTTTAAATAATGATAAACGTAGCGATAAAGTTTCCTGTATTTTTCCTGTAAGGTATTTTTAATAATAATTAAACCTGTTTTTCACCATGAGATCAGCATATATTTGCTTCCAATACCTTTCGCTTTTCCTTTACTGACTGTCGAATTATTGTGAATGGTATGTTTATTGCCACAGTTTGTTGGAAACTTCTGCACTACAAGATTTTGAAAACTTGACCGCCCAACATTTCTAGAAAGATATCACTCGTTAAATTTTAGAGGTCTGAGCTACGATGGAGGTAAAAAAAACCATCCCCTGTACGATAAAGGTATGGCAAGGACGAAACATAAAATAGAAAACGGTCCACTTTTTGTGAAATCTATAAAAATAAAAAATAAGAGTTTTAATTATTTCCTTCATTGATCCATTTCTGTTGATTATTATATTGAATATTTTATTATTAAGTATTACGTTAAGTATTACATTATTATCTAGTATTATACTGTTGCGAAAGCGCAATATTCCCTCATTGCCGCCTCCTCTTTCGCCTGTTTCGAAGATCAGGCGAAGAAAACGCAGTGCATGACGTCAGCATGACTTGAGGATGACGTGAGCCCAGGGTTTCCAGGATTTCCCAGTTAGAAGAAGGGTTACCAGATTCGGCGATTTATCGCAAATTTGACGACTTCCGGGGTGTTCCAGAAACTTTACGAAATAACGATTTTTCTTTGAGATATTCTTTGAGATTTCCAGAAGCTTCTACAGAGGCTATAAAAAAGGACTCAGAGAGTTGACGAATTGGCGTGACACGAGCTACATTGGACTGTAATTTTTGCCAATGTTTTGATAGTAGCAGCTGGTGTTTTGTGAAAGTATTTTCGTCAGTATTTTGAGAATAATGTCGCTTACTCTGTAAAATTGTGGAGCATTTAAGTGCTGTTTGATTGCATATTGTTCCTGATTATATTGTTCTTGTGAATAAATGTAAGTTATCCAGAAACTTGGACTCGTTCTTATATCCTGCGTATACATCCACGATTCTAGAGGACACGTTTCGTAACAATACGTATATTCAACCGAAAATTTTACAAAGAAAATTTTAAAAGTTTTGCTAAACCCTTCTTTACAGAATGAATTTTAAAACAAATTCCTTAAATTCCTTTTAACATAAGTAGGAAAAGCTACACGTTGATAATTAATACAAAATTCCATTGATAATAAACCTCTTTAAGAGATTGTTGAGAAATCGCAAACTCAATCATTCTTTTCATTGTCAGGCTTCCTGTAGTCACCTCTAACCAACTAAATTCTTAATTAAAATAGTATCAATAACAGCGACTTTATCTTCAGCTCTCTAACTAAGCCACTCTATCTAAGATTTATTAACACGAAAATGCGAGTTTATACTAAAAAATTTGATGTAGGCAACACATGACTTTCCTTATATAATGCAATGAATTTACTACTTTTACAGTAAAAAAATAGGTTTTTCTTATAATAGTTATTTATATTCTTTCCAAGATATTGAATTTTCGACAATTTGTCCTCATTTTCATTGATTTTTATCCATTTGGCGAGATTTTCGTTAATTTGGTAACATTTCAAAAAGTCGCCAAATCAGCGACATTCCGCCAAATTCGTCGCCAAAATCTCGTCAAACGTTATAGACAAAGAAATAAGGTATTCTTATAGCAGATAAATGACTATTGGTGTTCAAATACAAAAGTATTACTCAAAGTATCTTTTCTCATGTATGGAACGAGCTAGATCCACGAGAATGATGTCACCACATTTATCGCATGATATTACATATGAAAAGTGTTTCTCAACAGTTAATTTTTTTTTTAATTTATGGGTTTTTCGAAAAATTTATTTGAAAAATGTGCAATATCTCGAGAATGGTTCATGCTAGCGTTCTAAAGTTTATCTCAATCGTTTTCTAAGGGAAAAATTACATAAGAAATATATATTTGTGTAACTTTATTAAAGTTTTTGATTTTTGATGATTTTTTCAAAATTTCACTCGAAAATTTAGGGTGGTTCTGATCATTCGATTACATTTAAAAACAATAGGCTTCCAGTATTCGCGGATTGTGATTTTTGTACCAAATTTCATTCGAATCACTCCATTCGTTCGTGAGCTATCGTCTCCACAGACTCACTGACACACACATACACACACACAGACATCACCTCAAAAATGTTTGATTCGTGATCAGGGATGCTTGAAACGTGCTCTCCCGTCGAAAACTCGAATTCGAATTTTCGAGCCCGTCACAATACCTTCCTTATACATTATGTATATAAGGAAGTTAAAAATTCTGGAAACAGTATATTTGTGAGGGGGGAAATAAAAGAAAAGCACTCTTTTTACACCATTTGTAAATTTGTTACATCTCATACAAAAAAAAATAAGTGAACTTTTCTTTATAAACCAGGATCGTCTAGACTTCGCACTGACGTCGCCCTTCAAGTGATGGACCTGAACGACAACAGCCCGGAGTTTCTGATTCCTCTGCGATACTCCAGAGTCCTCACAGACAAATACGTAGCAGCAGTTTCTCATGATGCTCCCTTAGAAACCGCCTTTCTTCAAGTCATTGTGAGTACTTAACACTAAACTACCATGACCGGTCAAATAACCAGTTGTAAAATTTTGATTAGAAAATTCGCATATAATGTTATCGTTTTTTCTCACTTGGCTTCATGACTTTTTCTATTAAATGTATACAATCAATTTTTCAATATTTCTTCTTCTTGTATTTATATGATAAAAATACATCGTCTGCCGCTATCTGCCACGACCGGTCATTTGACCGGGAGAAAAATTTATTGCCTTATAAGGTTATCGGGTCAGAAAATGCACATGCACATTCCACATATTTTCATCACCTCCCTGAACATTTCTGCAAGGACTGTTTCAAAGTAAGTTCAATTTAAAATCATCGTGTATTAAAATTTAAATAAAGTGCGTAAAATTCCAAGTTGTAAGAAAGGGTGACAAAACTAAAAAGTATTACTAGTTAGTTTATATTTTGTTTTTACAGCTTTACTCGTTTCCTAATCTTCACCCTGAAGAAATGTCGAAACGTTTAAGACAAAAAGTGAAGATATATTATTTGAAATTATAATTATCTATTAGAGACTGAGTGTGAACTTGCAGGATACCGACAATGAAGAGGAAAATATTGTGAATATAATACGTAGAGGACGAAAAAGAATGAGATAGCTCTCAAGTTCTGAAGATGAGAATGAAAAAATGAGCAGTATATTTCGATTGATGGCACTGTTTGGGAAGAAATGCAGAAATGCAAATAGGTGCTACATCTGGGAGAGCAGCACTTCATAATATTTTCAGGGAAGAATCAGGCCTAATGGAATGTGCAAAACGTAATATTATAAAGGGTGAAGTGAAGACTGCTTTTTCGTTGGTAATTGACCACTGTATCATGAAACATATAAGAACATGCACAATAAAAGAAATAGATCTTGGTTTAGGAACCGAATGGAGTCTATTACCTTAAAGTCACTTTGATTAATATTTCCTTACTAAAATCAATATTACCTTCATTCAATCAGAAAAAATATAGTTTTTATCTTTTTTTTTCTTTTTCCAATTGCCAGACATTTGATATTTCATCATTCGCCTATACACCGGCCAGAACCGTAAACCTGTTAGCCGTCACATGACGTTGCCCCAGCACACCAGTGGGGGGTTGGAAGACGTCGTGCCTAACAACACAACATCCATGCTTGAAGGTGGGACTCGAACCCACAACCCGGCAGCCGAACAATCTCTAGGAAACGCTTGCCTTGACCGTTCGACCACCGCGTCGGCTAAAGTTTTTTGTCTACAAACCGGTCATATGACCGGTTACGATACTAATAGGTATATATTGAGTGTTGGTACGTTAAGTATTAAATATCTTATGCCAACAAAAATCGGTTTGGGAATACAATAGTCTGTGTGACTATCGAATGTAAAGAGTTATACCATTTGCGGTCTATGCAGGTTATATTTTATCAAGGCGCTATTAAGTTGGTAACTATGTGTGGCAGTACAATGGCGATCAGGTTGCACATCCAATCTCCAGTATAATAACAGAAGCCAATTTTCCTTCTGCCTTGCATTCCTTCACTAATCTACCAAAATGAAATAATTTTGTTTTCGAACTTTACTATTTGAATTTTACATTTTATATTAATTAATAGATTTTAGTAGGGTGACACAAAATTATAAACTTACCTGCTTTTAAAAATAAAGGGGGCGGGCTATAATGAGGAACTTACTACCCTTAAATATGTTTTAGTGACTGTAGAAAGCCCCTTTCTCCTGAAGTATTTACCTCTTTGAAAAATGCACAATAAAGTGCCTCTCTTTATAATATTATTGAACTTCAAATACTGAATCAGATGTTTTCCATCTCAGAATTATTTTTGCCTTGATGATTCTTTATTTGGTATTATGATATGTGTATTATGATATGGGTATGATACATGTATTAAATACTTGTGTGCTACCTATTAAGCATGAAACAAATAATATTGATGAAATATAAGAGTACAATCTAACACATTATTCTAGGCTGCTGATGCCGACTCAGGCCTGAACGGACTGGTCACTTACGAAATTTACCCGGAATCTGATCCTTTTCGGAGGTTTAGAGTGGAACCCCAGTCTGGCTTCATCAGCAACATCAAGTCGTTAGAAGACGTCTGGCCTGAAGAGCTTCCTCTCAGATTGAAAGTAGTGGCAAGAGACAATCCATCGCTCAGATCTGCTATTATGACCTCCGCAGCCGAAGTTCTGGTAAGATGGTTATTGATTCTTGTTTCAAAATGTTGATACGTGAAAGACTTGTAAAAATGGCATGCAATTGCAAAAGCATATAATCGAAATTTATATCAAAGTCTCCCACAAATTGGTATAAGTAGAAATTGTTACCATACCGTTATATTCAAAGTCTTAATATTTTTAAATTTATTCTTGAATTTTTACATTAGAGTTCACTGATACATTTATTATAAAACGACAATTTTTATGAAATGCATGGTTGTCAGTGTGACAAATGGGTTTGTCTATCGGTAGAAAAATGATGTGAAGTTTCAAATTAATTATGTGTTTTTCAATTCCTTAGGTCAACGTAATTCGTGACGAAAATCGCATGGTTTTGGTTCTAAAGAATGCTCTTCCAAATAAGGTACTGGAGGTAAAAGAAAATATATTGAAGTAAGTATTTCGTTTCAACTTGCTTTTATCTATTATAAATTCGCTCAAACTGCTGTCTTAATTTGAAAATTAAATTTCGTCATTAATAATGGCATAAGATGGTTGATTTTCGGCCATATCCGAATCTGAAGCTGGTAAGTATATCCTACACGTGAAGTGAGAAACCCCGATTTTCAGGCGTTTGTAGCTGAGTGCCCAATATAGACTTAATCTTTCTTTATGCAATATGACCACGAAGCTGTGAAAACAAAACAAAAAACTACAATTGGGGCGTTATCATCCGAGAAAAAAGAACTTTAAAATGGCGCATTTTACGATTTTTGGTCCAAAGTTTTTAATCTCCAATGTTGACGTACCAGACCTACAGCCTTAACTACTAAATAGAGTTTAATAAATGATAGCTCGTTCTATGTGTTTCGATGGGAAGTACATACTTTTATTAAACTTGAAGGTAAATTTGATTTGGATTTCAAAAACTGAAAAAGTATGATTTTTCGTCTTTGTTTTTCATTGTTAACTGACCTACAGCCTAAATTACTAAACCGATTTTAATACATAATGGCTCCTTTTATGTGTTCTGGTAGGAATTATATATTTTACTTTTGAAACTTGAAGATAAATTTAGTTTAGAATTTTAAAATTGAAAGACATGAATAAATGGTTTTTGGGCGGTAAGTAATTGTACAATGTACAATGTAAAATTGTAAAATGTACAATGTATTGCTATATTGTAAATTTTATTCGAGACGAAATTCGGATGGTTTTGGTTCTAAAGAACGCTCAACAATGAGTCACCATTGTTACGTAATCATGTTGATAAATATTTCTACAAAAGGAAAACTGAAATTTAACAAAAGCAGTGAAATTGTCCCTAGAAAGCGCAGAGTTCACTTCGATAATAAGAGCTTGCAATTTCATAACTCAACTTCGAAGATCCAGGGTTCGATTTCCGATTGGGGCAATAAGGTTCTTTACAATTGCGTCCTAGCAAATTAACCCTGTAGGTTAGTGCAAAGATGCCGAAGGTCTGAAGACCCCAGACCGTCCGACTCACATATTGGGTTTAGAGTAGCTATTTGCACGGCCGGGAAAGGATACCTCCTGCATTCAGGAGGCACCCAAGGTCTACCATCCCACCAAACGAACTTTTATTTAGGTCTAAAAATATTGCAATTTATAATAAATATTGTGATTAAACAGACAGTTTTACATTATATTTGAACTTGACAAGTACGTCCATTTTACAAAAATGGGAAAATGGTTATTGCGAATATAGATAAAAAGATCATTGAAAACTAATATTTAGAGTGAGGTATAATAACATAATAAAATATAGATTAAAATGAAAGAAAATAATAAAATTTTAAAAGTAAAATTTAGAAAATATATAAAAAGAAAATATATTAAAAGCAAAAAAAAAAAAAATTTGGCGTATGAAAACAAAAACAGAAATTTAGAATAAAATTTAGAAAAGAAAAATAAGAAAAAATATAAATAAAAAGTGTCAAAAGAAAAAGAAAGATAAAAAAAAATAAGAACAGTTAACATAGCTTTTTTTTTTTTTTAGAAAAGAAAAAAATAGAGGGAACACAATAAGTTCATATAAGTTAATAAGAATGAAAAAGAGGGATTCTTTGATCAAAATTAAATGAGAGCAGAATCTACTCATAAGCTTAGGTCACTTTATTAGAAATTTCCATGTCAACAAGAATACAGTTTTTAATTTTATCTACTGAAGAGGGATTTGAACGAACTTTGGAGAACCAAATTGGTTTATTAGAGGGGGAAGGTTTTGCAGAGATGAAATTTTTTAGAAAAAGGACAATCGAAAATGTAATGGTCAACGTCACCGAATTTATTGCAAATACAGTCCGATAATAGGCAAATAATGCCGAAGGTCTGAAAGTGACCCTAGTACGTCTAACACGGATTCAGTGCACTCTGGGAAACTGAGCGCCGATTTCAAATCGAGAGGATAACGACTTACGCAGGAAGCTAATCTGAAGAATAAAAATAGCATCAGGATGCTAACCTGAAATAAAAATAGCAGGAGATGGTCAGTCAGATTGTCAGTTGCACGCCAGTCTGACATTAAAGCGTGGAGAATGCAGAGTTCACTTCGATAAAAAGAGGTTGCAATTTCGTCCCAGAAGCTCAACGGTAGAACGTCAGCTGGTCAGTTCGAAGATCCAGAGTTCTATTCCCGCTTGGGTCAGTAAGGTTTTTTACAAGAGATGTAGATCCATAAGTTCTCGGTGGCACGTATACCCTCTATGCCAAGAGCGCCGAGAGCCAACCCTCCACTTCCCCAGGATCTATCTTCTACTCACCTTTAGAAGATAGTTAACATTCTTAAATGATAAAAATATATTGGAAATCTATTGAAAAATCTGATGGAAAAAAATATTGAAAAATCTGATGGAAAAAAATATTGAAATTAAAGTATTGTGAGTATGTGCGAGAGAGCATTTGAAAGACGAATTTATTTTATTACAGGTTGATACAGGATCGCACAGGAGTCATCACAGATGTGGAGCGCGTTGTGTCGCTGAAAACGATCAAGAACAACACCATCGAGTCGGATACTTCTGGGTAAGTCTGATCCTTACGTCAAAAAGTATTTTTTAAATGTAAATGAAAAATAATATATAGCTTTTTCATATTTGCATATTTTTTCAATTTATTGGAATGAAATACAGTTATTTGTACAAAAGGAAAATGGAATTATTAGAATATGAAACCAGTCCACTATTTCTGACAGGTTTCTCTTTCATTAGAGCACATCCACACTAAACCGTTAATTAGGCTAGCAATAAGAAAAATCTGATGTGGGCAGCACATGACTTTCCCTGCAGACTTATATTAACGTTCTCTTTATTTTAATTAAATTTATTTCACTTTTAATTCAATTTTCGTTCTCATTCGGTAACCGGACTTATTTTCAAAGGTGGCGTAGAGAAAATACGGAAAACTAAAATATCTCGAGAACGGCTGGTCCTAGTGTAATGGGGTTGGTCTTATTATTTTCGTCGTTAAAAATTACGTATTAAACGAGCATTTAATGGATATATTTGAGTATACCTAGTTCTTTAGTTTAGATTTTGACGATTTTTGCAGGCCATTTTGCAAAAAAAGGCAGGTTATTTTTTTCGAATCGTACTAAAATCTAATCAGCACCAGCGTAACCCACAAGTGACTCATCTACCGAATTTTGTGAAATTCGGGCCAATAGTTTTTCAGTTAGAGTGGATACAAGCTTTTGCGGGCCATTTCGCAAAAAAAGGCGGGTTCTTTTATTCCAAATCGTACCCAAAACTAATCAGCACCAGACTCGCTCACAAGTGACTTACCTGCCAAATTTTGTGAAATTCGGTCCATTAGTTTTTTAGTTAGAGTGGATACAAAATCTGCACAGACAGACAGACACACAGACAGACACAGACAGACACAGACAGACAGACAGACAGACACACACACAGACGTCACGCTAAAAATGGTTTTTTCGTATTCTAGAGGTCTTGAAATGTGTAGATCCGTCGAAAACTCGAGTTGCGATTTTCGACATGATTCCAATACTTCCCCTATTCATTACCATGTATTGCAGGGAAAGTAAAAATTGCTCTACCGCAATTTTATATGTCTGTGTGGTGCTTAACAGATTTGTCCGCACAGAGCAATTGGCAGAAAATATATGGGAATCTGATATTTCTGAAATAAACACTTTTTATTGAAATAAGTTTCAATTTTAACAACAGTGTTCTAAATTTATTGAAATAAAAGCTTAAAATAAAAATACAGGAAATTAAATTTTTATTTACCGGACGATGTATTATTCAAATGCCAGTGATTAACTGTTAACAACATGTCTTGAGTTCCATACTGTTACAAGCTGCACATTTATTTACATTTTAATATGTTCCTATTTAAAAATTGGCTTTATGTTTTTCTCTTCCATAATATTTGTCCATTTAACGTATTTTTGTACCTTTAGAAGTGACTTCTGGTTCTATGCAATCGACCCGGCGACAATGAAGATCCTTCGAGCTGATGATCCGAAACTTAGAACGTAAGATACTTTCAGTAGTTCAAGTCTGTAATTGCATAAGTGTGGATGATGGAGTCTCAGCGGCAAAATATGTGAAGTGGAACAGAAAATTATCGAAATTTTATTGGTGATAAATGCTGGGGTCAAATTATTTTTAAGTCCTTGACAAACCGCCTGTAATGATCTAAAATATTCAAATTTAAAAAAAACAGATGCACACGTATGCATCTGTAGCTTTTACTGGAAATGTAGGAATATAGCTACCGTCAATAGCTCAGTCGGCAGAATATCCTCTGGCCGGCCGTTAATTGGTGGTTCCATTCTCCGTTCAGATATGACTATTTTTAAGCAACTTTCGAAAACTTGTTTATTCCTCTTTAATGATGAATCAACTTAAAAAATCTGATGTGGACAACACATGACTTTCCTTATATAATGAAATGAATTTACTACTTTCACAGTAAAATAAATAGGTTTTTCTTCTAGTAGATACTAATATCCTTTCCAAGATATTGAATTTTCGCCAATGAGTCGTCATTTTCATTGATTTAGCGTCATTTTTAACCATTTGGCGAGATTTTCGTTAATTTGGCAACACTTCAAAAAGTCGCCAAGTTGGCGACATTCCGCCAATTTCGTCGCCAAAATCTCACAAAGCGTTATGGACGAAGAAATAAGTTATATATATATATATATATATATATGTATATATAACTTATTAGATATTGAATTTTCGACATATATTATATAACTATTATTATATATTTATATATTATATAACTTATTAGATATTGAATTTTCCACAATTAGTCGTCATTTTCATTGATTTAGCGTCATTTTTACCCATTTGGCGAGATTTTCGTTAAATTGAGAACATTTCAAAAAGTCGCCAAGTTGGCGACATTCCGCCAATTTCGTCGCCAAAATCTCGCCAAGCATTATGGACGAAGAAATAAGTTGTTCTTACAGCAGATAAATTGGCGTTCAAATGCAAAAGTATTACTCAAAGTATCTTTTTTCATGAATGGAACGAGCTAGATCCACGAGAATGATGCCACCCAATTTATCGCATGATATTATATATGAAAAGTGAACATGTTTCTCAGTAGGAAATATTTTTTTTCTATTTTATATGACTTTTTGATAATTTTTTTGAAAAATGTGTAATATATCGAGAACGGTTCATATTAGCGTTCTAAAATTTATGTCAATCGTTTTCTGATGAAAAATTACATAAGAAATGTCTATTTGCGTAACTTTAATATTGGTTTTGATTTTTTGACGATTTTTTCAAAATTTCATTCGAAAATTTAAGGGGGTTCTGAACATTCGATTGCGTATAAAAACAATAGGCTTCCAGTGTTTACGGATTGTGATTTTTTTACCAAATTTGGTTCGATTCGGTCCATTTGTTCGTCAGTTATCGTCTCCACAGACCCACTGACACACACACGCACATACTTTCACACACACACACACACACACAGACATCACTTCAAAAATGTTTGATTCGTGATCAGGGACGCTTGAAACGTGCTCTCCCGTCGAAAACTCGAATTCGAATTTTCGACCCCGTCACAATACTTTCCTTATACATTATGTATATAAGGAAAGTAATAACTTGATTAAAATTTTATATTGTCAAGTTTGATTGTATCAGAAATGTGAAAAATTTTGGACAATAATTCATTTTTACTTTCCTTATATACATAATGTATAAGGAAAGTATTGTGACGGGATCGAATATTCGAATTCGAGTTTTCGACGGGAGAGCACGTTTCAAGCATCCCTGATCACGAATCAAACATTTTTGAAGTGATGTCTGTGTGTGTGTGTGTGTGTGTGTGTGTGTGTGTGTGTGTGTGTGTGTGTGTGTGTGTGTGTGTGTCAGTGAGTCTGTGGAGACGATAACTGACGAACGAATGGACCGATTCGAACGAAATTTGGTACAAAAATCACAATCCGTAAACACTGGAAGCCTATTGTTTTTATTCGCAATCAAATGTTCAGAACCCCCCTAAATTTTCGAATGAAATTTTGATAAAATCGTCAAAAAATCAAAACCGCTAATAAAGTTTCGCAAATAGACATTTCTTATGTAATTTTTCATTAGAAAACGATTGACATAAATTTTAGAACGCTAACATGAACCGTTCTCAAGATATTGTACATTTTTCAAAAAAATTATAAAAAAGTCATATAAAATAAAAAAAAATTTCCTATTAAGAAACATGTTCACTTTTCATGTGTAATACATTGCGATAAATTGGATGACATCATTCTCGTGGATCTAGCTCGTTCCATGCATGAAAAAAGATACTTCGAGTAATACTTTTGTATTTGAACGCCAATAGTAATTTATCTGCTGTAAGAATAACTTATTTCTCCGCCCATAACGCTTGGCGAGATTTTGGCGACGAATTTGGCGGAATGACACCAATTTGGCGACATTTTGAAATGTTGCCAAATTAACGAAAATCTCGTCAAATGGATAAAAATGGCGCTAAATCAATGAAAATGACGTCTCATTGTCGAAAATTCAATATCTTGGAAAGAATATTAGTATCTACAATAAGAAAAACCTATTTTTTTACTGTAAAAGTAGTAAATTCATTACATTATATAAGGAAAGTCATGTGTTGCCCACATCAAATTTTTTTTATTGCAAATGTACTTCGATAATTACATCTATTAACCCCCCATATGTTACGCAGTGGTATATGACGTTAGAGCATAAAACAAAAATGTAATACATTCGATAAATACATTAATGCGGGTACATTCCGGCTGTTTCATAAGTTCTTCTCCAATTCCAATATCGAATGTGAATGTATCCCCCTGTTAGAGCCGAATACTCTAAAATATGGTTAACGTCTATCTCCACCACCTCTCTGCATGGGCTATGGTTCAGACTATTATAGATATCAATACGATATGTGCTTCGCTAAGCAATCACGAGAGCCAGTAGGAATGTCATGAATGGTTTCTCACCAAATTTTATGCTTTGTGTTCTCAGACACTCGGCACCTATATATTATGCCTTTTAATTTATTTTTGATTATTCTAATTACAGATTCTATTGGTATATCATATTGACAAATCTGGAGAATAAGTTTCTCCTTTTCGGCAAGCTGCTCCGCCATTTCGTTTCGTATATACCACAGTGGGAAGGTATCTACTGTAAAACGTCTCTTATTCCCCTATTCCTTAGAGTCTACACTTCCTACACTTTCGGTGGTAACAGCCTGTGGTGTCCCAAATGCAGAAATAGCTTATATTTCGATGGTAGAATCGGACAATATCATGACTCTCTCTACTTGGTCACTTCTCCCTATTAAGTATTCCGTGACAATCTTAATTCCCTCACTTTCACAGTCAAAAAGAGCAGTGTTTGGATCAATATCTATGTAAAAAGTGGAAAATGAATTATCATTTGCTATTCATTTATTCTCCTGTAATCTTTTTTCCTATCAAATACGGAATGAATGATAAGTTTCGTTACGCATAATATGCTTCAGTGTGAATTCTTAATAGTAGTTGTAAACAATTATTACGATCGCTAATTCGGACCTATAGCATATATATATATATATATATATATATATATATATATATATATATTTGAAAACAAACGTAGAAATTTTCTGTTTGACAGGTACAAGTCATATATATATACAAAGTCATGCATGAAGGTGTAAGCCATACATGTAAGTAAATGTGTAAATCATACATTTTGCGCAGAAATTTCCAAATACACGTCATTAAATGAGAAATGTCTTCTCTCAGATTTGCCTAAAAGAGATCCACGTAAGTGGTTTTGTATAGTTTTAGAAAGTATTTCCAATCAAAACCCTATTACACTAACCAAAAACTCAATATGTCGAGTTCCTAGATTAGTCAAATTGTCAAGTTTACCAGACGTTTCATACCATCGAAGCTCAAATTAATGATACTGAATTATTTTTTTCAACCATCTTTATTCATTTATAATAAAAACATAAACAAAATATTTTGCCATAATTATTTAAAATGATTTGTATTGTGAAATTCTTACAATCCGTTTGCAGGTCTCTCCTTGAATATGGTAAAACCGACAGCCTCCTATCTGAACTATCGAGGACTCTTGGGGTCCAAGCTGTTCAGATTCGACCACCCAACCTGACGCCCTTGCCAACAGCCCCTGCGGAATCATCACCCCCCGCAGTAAACGTCAGAACCGCAAATGGCGGTGTACCAAGGTTACCATCTGCTGGTGGAGATGTCAGCGACTTAGGAGCTGCCCTCATAGCTCTTGCTTGCATCATTGTTGTTTTAGGATTTGTTGGAATTGTCTACCATTGTTGCATGTGGTCAAAGTAAGTTAAATGCTGCAAAATTCATAACAAACAGGAATTATAAAGCTGATTGCTGTGGTAATTCACACAAAATGTTCTGTGACAAACCAGTTTGATTCTGATCTAAAGGAATATTTTCACAATTAATCTTCAATTTCGAACCAGACCATCGAACTTAAATACGATATTTTAAACAGACTGTTTATATGATATATTTTATGCCATACATATTTCAAAGTTTCTGTTTTTTTTTCCTACATTTAAAGGCTTCTTACTTAATATTCCCTTTTATCTATAGTTTGAACTATGGAGTATGCGAGCATTTGAAACTATATCCCTAACTTCATGGTATACATGCCACCATCCTGCATAAATTATAAAACACTATCCAAATACCCGTTGAAAATCAATGGTCTCGTAATAAACAATCCCTGAATAATATAAATTTTTTAATACATCGCGTTTCACATTTATTCGGAAAATCAAATATTTTGGTGTGCAAAAGCCCCTAAGGAAAAAATTTTGGAAAACTTAAATTGCGCACTTCTTTCTTTCGAACTATCTTCCCATACATCAAATTAAAATCTATCTCATCCGGAAGCATGCTAGTTTTATAATCAAATGATTAGCCCATATACTAAATTTCAAGCCTCTATCACGTTGTGAGGGAGGCGTTTTCCATTTGTTCGGCAAATTGAATATTTTCGTGAGCGGCAGCCCCCTAGAATAGCAAATATTGGAAAACTGAAATTCCACACATTCTTCCTTTCCAACTATTTACCCGTACACTAAATTGAAAGTCTCTATCTCATCGCGAAGCATGCTTTTTTTATCATTTCACCTTTCGAATGATTTTATGGGGAGTACCCAACCCCTTAAATATACATTTTCGAAATACTTCATTCTTCTTGGATTTTCTATCAGATGATTAGCTCATACACCAAACATCAAGCCCCTATCACGTTCTGAAAGGGACGTTTCTCTTTTATGCCGAAAATCGAAAGTTTTGGTGTGCGACACCCCCTAAAGTATAAAATATTGTAATACTGAAATTGTACACTTTCTTTCTTCTAAACTATCTACCCGTACACCAAATTTGAAACCTCTATCTCATCCCGAAGCATGTTTTTTATCAATTCACCTTTAGAGCGTTTTTCTCTGGAGCACTCCCTTAAACGAACATTTTTGAAAAACTATATTCGTCTTAGATGTTTTCATCAAACGATTAGCCCATATACCAAATTTATAGTCTCTATCAAATTTTAAAGGACCCGTTTCCCATTTATTCAACAAATCAAATATTTTTGTGTGCGGCACCCCTTTAAGTAGAAAATATTGTAAATCTGAAATTGCACACTGTCTTCTTTTCGAACGATTTATCCATACACAAAATTTGAAATCTCTATCTTATCACAAAGCAAGCTTTTCTATCATTCCACTTTTCGAACGTTTTGGTGTGGAGCACCCTCTCTTCAGAAAATTTTCGGGAAATACGATTTTTCCAAGGGATTTTGTCGAACGATTGACAGATGTACCAGATTGCAAATCTCTATCTATTCGGAAAGTGCATATAAAAATCGCGACAGGCGGATAGACAGACAGACAGACAGACGGACACTTGGCAGTTAGTATATATAAATTTGCTATATCATTTCTCACAACAAACTGTTTTTCAATTCTATTTACAATTCGTATTCTCATGCAAAAATGTTTTAACAGAAACATAATGAATGGAATCATTGTGTTGATGAGAAATGAGAGTTGATGCCCTGGTTCTCTCTGTAAAAGCATTAAATGGAAATTTATTAACGTCAAATAAATTTAATAATGGAATAAAATAAATAATGGAATATATAAATAAATAAATAAATAATTTTAATAATTTTAATTAATAATTTAATAAATTTAATAATTTTAATAATTTAATAAATAATAAATAAATAATTTAATAATGGAATAAAATAAATTTATTAATGGAAATTTATTAACGTCAATTTTAATAATTTTAATTAAACTGTGTGAAGAAATTATAAATCTTGGTCATTAATTAAAGAAAGAAAAACGTGGAAATACTTAAATTAAATAATATTCAAATGTTTAATATGGTCACTATTTTCAAAAAGAATATTCATAAAAGATTCTAAGTACTTTTAACTAGAAGTATGTAAATACCAGTGCTTAGAAATTATCAATAGAGTGTTTTTTAAATAATCGACATTTTTTCCACAGGAGGTATGATAACTCTCGAAAGGAATTAAATAACGACCATGAAATTTGGTACAATTTAATTTAAATGATAATGGCAATAATACCGTTGATGATAGACTTGAGTTACAAAAAAACTCCGTTATATATTATAGTTTTCCAACATCACCGAAATCTGTTAATGTCTTGGAAGACTCGTGTGTTAGACATTTTTTATTCATTTTATTCATATCTATGCATGTGGTAAATGAAAAATGGTATTTATTTTGTATTAACACAACACAACAATTTCATAGGTACATAGCATACAGAGAAAGGGTCAAGAGGTTATATGTGGCTCCCCGGTATGAACCAGTCTTTGTCGAACCCAGTCTCAAAGAGTATGAGACACAGGTAATATACCAATATTTTATTTTATAATAAGTCTGTTTTCTCTACCTTCAGAGTTTAGGATAGTCAGCCAAAGAATATCCGAATCCCGCATGTTATTCCCTCCCCTCGGGTGATACAACAGTCAAACAGAAAGTATCATTAGACTCGGAATAATATAAATCGATAAATAAATGTGCATCTAATTTGCATAAGAGGATCGTCTTCATATTTAATTGCTCATTATTTCCGAAAATTTAAATGGAAACACCCATTTTTTATGCATCATAAGATTCCTCATGTCAATATATGCTAAATGCAAATTTGTATGCAGTTCAGACCATAAATACAGATACAACGAAAAAACCTCTTCGGGGCCCATCTCCATATTTAAGATAGTAAAATGAAGATCACGCACTTTACAGTTATACCTTTTCTGTTTCGTTGATATGGCTTATTCTTTACAAAACATCTTAATAAAAGACTTATGAGGTTTAGAACCTGTAAATTTTAGGGGAAGCGTAAATAACATTTTAACCATCAATTTGTTAATTTATATATAAAGAGCTGTATTTTTAAGTTCTACGTTGAATGACCGCAGATACTGAAAACGAAAATCATTTATAATGCACATAGATGGTATAGATGGTACGCATAGAGGTATAATTATGTTCATATCAAAGCGCACTTTCGAAAATGTTGCTAATTTACAGTAATTCTGGTTTGAAAATTTATCTCTAATACATAAATAACTCTGTAGGCCAACCTGGGGATAAAGTTAACTGTAAAGGCTTTGAATATTTATATGCTATAAATGCAGCCGTATAGTAAATATTTCTTATCATTCTGTTTCAAATTATTGAAAGTGTAAAGATACTCATAATTTCCAATCCAATCATTAAATTACCTGCATAAATTTATGTTCAGGTCCTCCAGATGAGTATTCCTCTAGACGACGAGGGAGGGGGTAGCCTCCAAGATCCTCACTTATCTCTTACATTACGAGGTATGGAAGGAATATCTTATATCGGTGGTCCAAGAGATGGTAGTGCAACAGCATTTGGTGGAACCAGCACAGACCACAGCTTCTCGACGGGGGGTTCATCTCTGGATGAAAGCAGGAGTTCCCTAGGGCACAGCAGTAGCACTGCTAGAGCAACAAGTAGCGGCCCCTCAGCCCTGGAGGATCAGGGTGACCTCATGGTCCCAGCCACGAATCCTCTCTTCCAAGATCACGAACAGTGAGTAATGTGTTCCATAATATGCATTGTTATTATAATGTACTTGACATGCTTTTAAAGTTCATTAAATTGAAGCCAATAAAAGTTCATATATGAGGTTCTTGAGTTCATTTTTTAATATATAAGGAAAGATAATCTTATATATAATAATCTCATATATATATATATATATATATATATATATATATTGATATTATATGGACATTTAAACATAAATATTTTTGTTCATGATTTCATTCTGTTAAAAACATTTCATTTTTAACTGAAATGATCTTGTTTGCGTTTAATATGAAATATCTCAATGTTTCAATTAAAAATATTGACGTTTAGAATTTTTCGTATTAATTGCTTTTATTTAAATTTTGAATTTTTGGGAAATAATTTTGGATGAGTAAATTCGTTCTAAAGTAGTTCAGAATTGTTAGATATAAATATACATCGTACATAATTTTAAAATAAATTTTTAAACTTAATTTTTGTGTTCGAAGAGTAAATTATATGATAAAAAGTAAATACCGAAATATCAGGATTATGAGGTTAAAACCTGGAATTTTGGAATCAATTTTTGGGACGAGATACTGTATTAAAATCCCTATCTCTGATATTGATTATATTCAATTTAAAAGTCTTACATTAAAAATTATTACATGCTGTTTTAATTGCCTTTATATAATCCCCCTTCTCTTTGGCAGGGAAGATGAACTTCCGTGTTCTTCAAGAGACGACGCGTCAGACAGCAAAGTGGCGATGGTAGAAACTCACCATCCACCCCATCGGACGAAATACACGGCAGAAAACACTACAGAACTTTGAAAACTTGCTCATTTCTAGTTCATAAACTCAGATTTTACATAACCGATGCCACACTGCGAACTCTAAAGTAAGACGAACCTATATTGGAAGTTCGATTTGTCACTGGAGATGCAGAAAATTACAGGACTGCAATATCGAGACAACTGAGTGGTCTAATAAAATGGCTGATCAAATTATACAAATTGAGACTTATCTTGTGGCATTTTGTCTTAGGCCCTGATTATCGCCAATGATAAAATTCGGAATTCAGCTTTAGTTTCGCTTACTTGCGAAATATCTTGTACGATCGCCGAACCGATATATTACCGAAATGTTCAACGCTACTTTCGTATAGTTCACGCCTCCCCAGAATTCGTTAGCGTATCTAACGAATCACTTGGAAGTCTCTTCAGCCAACGGTGATGAAAGCCTCAAGAATAGTTTCAAAATCAGGACCAGGGTCTCATGTGGACTAATGCATCAACAGGCCATAAACGCAGCCAATCATGGTAGCATGTGAACTAGTGCGGATACATTAAGCACTAATCACTTCTAGACTAGCTATTAAACGTTTGACTTATTTTTACCTATTTATAATATATAACAGAAAAATTTCTTACTGTGTCATTGACAGTCAAATTAATATATAACATTACATCACATGTATTATTGAATAAGGTTCTTAGGTTGACTGATATATCAAGATACTGTATTCAAAACGAATTACGATCAATGTAAATTAGAGCATATTTTTTTGTGCAAAAGTTTTGAGATGTTATTACAAATGAAAGAAAGAAAAAAGAAACGGATTTGTTGTATGAAAAAACGATTGTTTGAACTCGAAGGAAGATATAAATACTTAAATCCTCGGTCATGTTTTCGAAGAATAGAAACATTGAAAGCGTTTGATACTGTGATAAAGAAAAGATTTGTTTCCACAAAGATGATAACTCGTTTTTAAACTTCTGAAGGCATTTCGTAGGGTTTCACAACAGCTGGATATTGTTTAATTTCGTTAGCCATGTTGACTTTCTACTTTGGTACGAAGGGCTTAATAGCAGAAGAGTGTAACAGTAACTACAAAAACTACATTTTTTTTATTGAAAACATCATAAATATATATCCAAACACCTAAACTCGTATATTAATCCTGAATGACAAGGGAAGCATATATGATATCTCAATTTTTTAGTAATGGTTGAACATTATTAAAAAAATTAACCTTTTTTTTACTTTTTTACTTCATACTTACATAGATTAATAGTTAAAACTATTTTAAGACAATTAGGCCAACATTAATTTGTATTTATGATTGAAAATAAAAACTGTAATTTACTTAAAAATACGCAAATCACATAAAATATGGCTGGTGGTGTCATGTATTAAATTAATGTCAATTTAATTTAAAAGTTTTTGATTTATTTATTCATATTTTATTTAACATAACAGAGATTTAGAACAAAAGCAGTTTTTATTTTTAATTTATTATAACCATGTATAACTCTTTACTCTTAACAAAAAATATTCTAACACCACTTAAAGCATATAAACGTCAATTACGTAATCATCTGAAAACGGTATTTTGTATATAAAGGAAAAAGAAATAAGTTTCCAATAACAAACCATTTGACATATGGCTGAAAATTTATTAATATGAAAAGCTTCAAAGATATCCAAATCACATACTGATGAACACTGTGCATTTATTTCTACATTTTATCATTATATTTGAGCGTAATAATTTAAGTTGAGATTTTATTAATTTTGATACTGTGTAAAGTCACTTTCTATATTTATGGTATTTTGTACTTACAATCTTCTGATACTAAGTCACCAAAATGTAGTCATAGAAGAAAAAAGTGAATTGTGGGAACGTTAACTTATACATTCGAAAATTTTCAACGTATCTAAAAATTTACCTTCTGTTAAAAACCATTGAAACTTTCAGTAATAATGCAGAAACTGGCATTGCAAATTTAGTTTACCACAGTTAATATACGATAATGTTTCCTATAATTTTAACCTTTGGCGGGGTTATTTTCTAAACATAAATTAACTATTATTACATTTCCGCAGTCATAACACTTTTTTAATAAAGTCAGATACTACGGGTGTTAATATATATATATATATATATATATATATATATATATATATATATATATATGTTCCCTCGAAGATTCTGCTTTTCCCGTGCACACGCATAGGTATTGCTTCAGGCATTTAGCCGTTTCTAGGAGTGTTTTCCGGGATTAAAAGCACGCTTCAACCAGGAAAAGTGGTCACAATCCCCCTTGACATTGCTAATACCCCCTAAGTACACCTTTATTTGAAATTCTCCTTTTTTCCTGCTTTGTCTTTTTGGAATATATATATATATATATATATATATATATATATATATATATATATATATATATATATATTCCAAAAAAATTGTTCAAAATTGTTCAGAAATGTTACTGAAGGATAACATTTATGGATTTCTAAAATGCAGGTTATCTAAAATTAAACTGAT
Source organism: Amaurobius ferox (assembly GCA_951213105.1). Classification (NCBI taxonomy): domain Eukaryota; kingdom Metazoa; phylum Arthropoda; class Arachnida; order Araneae; family Amaurobiidae; genus Amaurobius; species Amaurobius ferox. The sequence goes on along the minus strand of OX578143.1, from coordinate 62,020,552 downwards.
TCCCACAGAATCTGCAAATTTAACCAAAACATACCAACAGTATTGTTAATTTTACCATGCGGATTACTTATAAAAAAAAACTAAATAGTTGTAAATTTTACATCAGAGGAAAATATAATGCTTTGCCGAATAGCACAAACCTTTGCAAATCAGCACAATTCCTTTTATATAATTCCAAATATTTAAGTTATTCATTACTTTAGCTATTTAAAAATTAAAATCCTGGAAGCATTTCCTTTTATAAGTCTTAAAAATATCAATTATTTATTTATTTTCTTACTTTTGACTTCCCTGATGAATGCGATCTTTCAGATTCAGCTAACCCCACAACTAAAATAATTTCAGCACTTAAGCAAAATGAAATCAAATAATGAATTGACTGTTTGTTCTAATAGTCCTCTGCCAACATTCCACCAGAGTCATTGTCCTACAACAGTACCACTACTCAGCTAACAAGGTAATTGTTCTCAGAATCACATGCGAGTTTTTTACCACACGTGAACCACATCTTTACAGGATCAGTCGGTATTGGCACGTTTTGCGGAGGACTGGAGGTTATATATTATGAATAGCCAAATTCGGAACGAATTTTTGACTCACACTCGTAGTTCCAGAATATTGTTCAACGTAGTGCGATTCACGTCATATACTTATTTCCATGACTAGGATTACATTAATTAAATTTATTCGCCTTGATAGAAGATAAGGAATCAAAGACATAAATCGGTAAATTTTAAACCTACCAATTAGTAAAGTTTAAAGACTACATTTTAATATTCATGAGTAAACTTTACTAATTAAACATCTATAAACACTGGACGGACATTTATTAAGTATTAACGTTTCAAATTTAATTTAATAACTAAAGCTTATTTTTAGACTCGCACCAACATAGCAGAGTTGGCTGGTGTGGCAGACATTGTTTTTTTTTTCGCGAGTTGGCGACGATGCAAATTTTGTCCTTAACAACATGTCTTCATCTTTTAGACCCCCACTGGTGATAATATTTCAAACTATTTTTTTTCCGTAAATTACTTCCCACATTTCAATAGTTTGTTTAAAATATGTTAATTAAAAACTACTCAAAATTTAGAGACTGGTTTCATTTGAATTATACATTTTTAATTTTATTAACCAATTTCATTTTATCTTTGAATTTTCTAATGTTACTGTACATGTGTTCAACGTGCTACTTAAGATATATCTTTATGAAAACTTGCAGTACAATGATAGATTTTATTTTAAAATGGCATATTTTAAAGAGTATATCGATCATGCTAATATAGTTTATTGTACATATTTGTGTCTGTGCCATAAGTGTGTTTAACCTTGCCAAATTGTAACTATTTTTAGTACGATTTTACATTAATAAAAATGATTTTTTTAAATGACTGTAAAAGCTTTTATGTATAAAAATTACAAAGTTATATCAAGAGATACAAGTACATATAAAGAAACTAGAGGTACAATTGGATTTTAGTTTATTTCTACTTTCTAATTTCAGACGTTATTTCCTGAAAAAAAACTTATATTTCAAATAAATAATGCAGGATTGCTTTATCAGATTTTACTAGAGTACAATTAATAGTTTAACTGCATTAAAAATAAATCACAGGAACTCCCGCAAAAATAGTCAAAAATCAAATTCTTAGTTAGAAACACACCATAAATCAAATTAGCAAAGGTGTCAACTAGTTTCAGAGCTATTAACAGCCTACTACTTCAAGATGTAATGACAAAGCAACCAACAAAGGTAACATAGCGAGGCAAAGACCTATTATTTATCTTTTTTGGATAGTCTCTGTCTTTATATACTGAAGAAGGAGGCAGGCTGTTTTTGCCTCTGAAACCGATAATTACTAATATTAAATGTATTATTTCCTTTTATTCTTGTTAATACTATTTTTTGCTTACGGCAAAACTGAGAGTATTGAAAATCAGTTCTCATACATCTTAGTAAATAAAAAGCCATAAACGTGCTTAGTTTCTTTTTGTAACCCGTATCTCTTGTCACAACTGTAAAAGTGTGTTTTAGCTCTATTTATTAAAAGATAATGCAAGAATATATTTTTGATAGAAGAATATTAAAGAATGGAGCCTTAAATCATATAAATCTAAGCAGCACATCCACCACTAAACGCGCCAAATAGAAGCGTGTCAAACTTGTCATCATCGTCAAATGTGACATTTGAAAGAGGTTGCTTGCGAGAGATATCAGGTTATTATGTAAACATGAACCACAGTTGTCTTTGTCAAACTTCTTCATCTGAACCTATTTCTTGGATTCCATAAAAAGTTGTATTTTTGTGGTCATTCAAACATTGGGTAATATATTCTTGCATTCTCATTTTGTTAATTTCAGATTTTACGAGAGATAGTCAGAAATTAAGGTTCCTTATGTTTTACTGAAGAAATTCACAATGAAAACGCATGGGAGAGTTATAGTCTGTTTTTACGCAGCTAAATTGTCTGTTGAGGAACTTATCATAGCAGTCAAACGTTTGGTATTAAAATAAAATATGTATCCTGGATTAAACCTTGGTCATAAAAAATATATTTCTTGCTACTTTAGCATTTGAAAAATTTCGGACCTCTTTAGCAGAAGAAAACATTCCGGCGCAGCATAACATTCTCATTCGTTTAAACATCAAGTCAGGTTATCACTTGCCCGAACAGCTAAATTAAGTTTCAGGAGGTAGCCTGATAAACATTAGATATTACAGTCCTTGTAGTAGTTTAACTGGTGAGTAATACCATAGATCTTTCAATATACAACAAATGTAGCATTAAACGGTGGACGACTGCAATGGAAAGGGCAGAAACTTCTGATTTGCTGTAGCTTTCCTTCAGTAATGCGTTCCTTCCTGAGTTCTTTCTATCACCCCCAAGGAAATAACAACCTAATTCACCTTCCCCGGTATAGTCACGTGATCACCTCTATTACGCTTTTGAGCTTGAATACGATAATAATTACTTAAGAAGGCTGCAAATATATAGTTCATGCGGTAAATAACATATTTCTGGTTTGAAAATTTTTAAATTACACCATCTCACTAATGATTAAATTAGATGGGGATGCAAATTTGAGCTAAAGAAGCTCGTGATACATTAATTATACTTCCATGGACTACGTTCATTGAAGTTAGTAAGATTGTGGGTGATGGGGTGGCCATGTTTGCGCCACGATGCCGTACTCTTGGCAAATGTTCTATTCGTGCTGTTCAGTCTAAGGCCCTTTAATTTGTAGAAAATATTTGGACAGAGAGGAACATAATATACTAACCCAAACCAAATTTAGGAGTTTGGTGTAATTTTGTTCAATAAACTATTTCCCCATCATTTTTATTTCTGACTGAGGCTGAGGAAGTCAATTTCCTGGTTTTTGAACAGTTTTGTTATTTTCATTATTATCCACCCACATCAATTTGTTTTCTGAGATAGCCCATCAAAAGCAAAAATAGCAAAGTAATAACTATCAGTGTAGTGATAGTTACTACTTTGCTCTATCCACGGTAATTTGTTTTTTAAGATGTCCCATCAAAAGAAAAAATAGCAAAGTAATAACTATCAGCGTAGTGATAGTGCTAATAAAGGGATAATTGCTGAGAATAAGAAAAAGGTGTTAGTTTCCTAAGCAGACATCTTGTTATAGATTGTCAATTCAATCGCTGCACACGAGAAAGGAGGTACACCAAAGGAATCCATGATTGTTATCAGCATACTAGCATTACTTCTCTTTGCTCTGGCTAACCATACTCAGATGACTGAACAAATGCAAGGACACAAAACAGCATCCATCGCTTTGACCATCGCTTGACCATCGCTTTTGTGGACTGATGGTCTTGGAGCAGTTCTGGCTATATTTATGAAGCGAGAACTGTTGATTATATAAAAAACATGTGTGTTAGTGACAGTTCTCTAAGCATCCGTCGTGCTGTTAAAGCATTCCCAATTTATAGATTGGCAACAGCAAAGTGATGATCATCGGTTTTGTTGACTATATTGATGAAGCGAGAACTGCTGATTATAGAAAATGCCTGTGCTTTAGTGATAGTTCTCTAAGCATCCCTCTTGCTGTTAAAGCATTCCCAACTTATAGATTGGCAACAGGAAAGTTATGACCATCGGTTTTGTAGACTATATTGATGAAGCGAGAACTGCTGATTATAGAAAATGCCTGTGCGTTAGTGATAGTTCTCTAAGCATCCATCTTGCTATTGAAGCATTCCCAATTTATAGACTGTCAACAGCAAAGTGATGACCATCGATTTTGTATACTGTATTGACGAAGCGAGAACAGCTGATTATAGAAAATGCCTGCGTGTTAATGATAGTTCTCTAAGCATCCCTCTTGCTGTTAAAGCATTCTCAATTTATAGACTGTCAATAGCAAAGTGATGACCATCGATTTTGTAGACTATATTGATGAAGCGAGTGTTGACAATAAAAAATGCACATATGTTAGAGGTAGTTCTCTAAGCATCCTTCTTGCTGTTAAAAAATTCCCAAATTATAGATTACCAATTCAACCAGTGAAAGCGAGAATGAAATCCACCAAAGGAATCCAAGCTTATTCGAAGAACACTAGTCATTACTTATCTTTGCTCTGTTGTATTACTGGGTTGGTCATAAAGTTGGCTGAACAAACGTAAAGACTCCCAAAAAGCAAAAGTGTTAACCATCAATTTGGTGGACTGTTTTGATGAAGAAAGAACTGCTGAGAACAGAAAAAAAATATGTGGGTTAGTCATAGTCCTTTAAGCATCTCCCTTGAAACTGTGAGCTTCTGTCTTAATAAAGGCTGTCAATTCAACTTCTAATTGCGTGGAATGAAGTCTATCTAAAATATCTATGTTTATCAGGAGTACACTTGTCAGCACTTTTCCTTGACTTGCTGTACTACAGGGTACCTCATGTGGGATATGTTCTAAGCAACACCATAGTCCTAACGTGCAAGTCTTATTTTCGCAGACATAAAGGAACCTTACTTTTTGAACTTTACAAGTTTTCTGAACTCTTTCAAGTAACCCATATTTCTTAATAAAACGATAATTTATGAAACTGGCAATCGAAGAATTAATAACTTACAAAATATGAGTTGATGTTTTATTTAAAATTCAAGCAAATATTTAATAATGTAGCGTATTAACGAAATAGAATTCGTTTGCATTATGTATACTGCCAAATTGATTGTTTGATGTATGATGCATGTAGAAAATATAGAATAAATTATTTTTCTTAAGTGATGTCACTTTCTCTTCCATTTAGAAAGTTTAAGATTCCTCAGCTGATTTAGATTGTGATGTGGAGTTAAAATCAGTTAGTGTCATTATAAATAATATATTTAAGCTTGTGAATATTTTATATGATTGCACGTACTTCCATTCGAAAACTGTTCTTGAACTGAGTCAAATATTAACAAGAAAGCTCAATCATGCATAAAGCATTGATTATGAAATACTTTCCAACTGAAATGCAATTTTATTTAAACATCTCTAAAAGGTGATACATTCAGCACTAATATTTTTTAAATTATCACAGTACTACAATAATTTATTATACTTGGAAACTTAAAACTTCATCAAAAAAGTCAGTGACGTTCGTTTGCTTCTCTATACAAAATCAATTAATATTTCATTCATATCAATTATATTCCTTACTCCAGAGCTAAATAATTTTCCGTGAAAAAGAAATTCAGCAATTCTTATACAACTCGTCTTATAGTCGCTTGATTTGTTTGCATTCTGCATGCAATAGAAATTAGGCTTCGTTGTAGGAATAATCAAAGTTTAGTGATCATTTAAAATCAAAAATATTACAATTGCATTTGCATAGAATTTATATACACAGATAATATGCAAGAATAAAGGGGTTTTATAATTAATGCAAAACTAAATATAAATTTAAATGATCTTCAAACATCACGATTTTTACACAAAAAAAATGGATGTCATACTTTATTTTGAAATGAGTCACGTGATTTCTTCATATAATATGAGTGTAATTATTATTTCAATTTTTATTTAAAAACTATTTAACATATTTTGTCGACATTTTTTTACGCATTTTACGTGATAATTTGAATATTACCTAAAATTTTTGAAGGAATTTGCGAATTTTAACTCCGTTTAAAAAATGTTTGAAAAATTATGTCTCATAGGGTTCAACGTATTTCATGTTTTCAACCGGGACTGAATCCGAAACTAATTGAGTGAGTGTTATTATTCATTTTAATTACCATATATTCCACAGACCGTTTCAACTGCACATTAAAATTTCATTTTGATAAAGTCATTTTTACAGCAGTTATCGCGCGAACGGACAGACAGACAGGCAGAATGAACAAATTCATAAACACTTTACAACTATGTTGAAAAGTGTTAAAAAGAATATTATTGTAATTATACAAACTTATGAGTCTTACTGTTTGTTACTGGATACTGTGACTCTTAATTTATTTCGTCCATACTGTGACTCATAAATGGTAAAAGTATAAAGTTCTTGTTCTGGCAAAGTGCTGATTAATATGTGATACACACTTTTTATGTGTTGCATCCTAAAGCTCTGATATCTATGCGTCATCTTGCAGCATATATACACATTGCTTCTCACCAACTGTCCATAACTTATTGTATTAACGCAAACATGGGTGGATTTATCTATAGGCTCATAGTTTGTACCTAAGGGCGATAATTTTCAGACAAAACTTGTAGCTGATAATTTTCACTATAAGTGATCGAAAATATAAAATTCTCAGCAAAATTCTGTATTCTTTTTCATAATTTTTAAACGATGACATCAGATCAGCTTTTTTACATCAATTATCGCAGGTATATATAGTGACTTGGATGTCCGATATCGTAATTTCAATTTTACACTGCGCGACAAATATATCTAACGCCAAATAAACTTTTCAATGTTCCACACATAAACGCAAACAATCGGCTATCAAGTTTCTATCTTATGGAAAAGTACATTATTTGAATTAGTTTACATTTAGAACATTTTGGTATAGGGCATCCCCCTCAAATGTATAGTTTTGATAGATGCAATTTTCCCCTGGGAGTTTATTGAACGATTGACCCGTGTACCAAATTAAAAATCTATATATAGGCCTAAAATGGTGTGTCAAACAATTAGGCAGACCCACACTGCGAATATATGATAAATGATTAATTAAGTATAAAATGTCTGTTTATTTAACATTAGAAACTGTTCCCGGCATTTAAAGCAAGGATTAATTATATTCATTAAATTTGTCGAAAAGCTTAGCCGCCTGCTGCGCGACCACACGCATGAATTGCAAAACACGTACAAGCACATGCTTTCTCTAAATAAGCACCTAATAACATCGTAGATTGTTGCTTAGATATGTAATACGCCTTTGTCCCGCGTTCAGCACAGTGATATTTTCGGTTCTAGTTACAACTCGCAATCTAAATAAATCCCTAAGCAGATGACGTCAGTTTCGGCAGATGACTGACCTTTCAAGAATGTTCTAGATCTATTCTTCAAGAAGTCAACTCTGGTCTTCATACCAAGAGCAGGTGGTAGAAAAGTTCCTTCTGCCATTTATGGGAGTGAAACTGTTCCGGTGGGGTTCGCTGCCCGCCAGATGCTTTCCAAAAATCAAAGACATGTTTCCGATAAATAATTTACAATTAATCAACGGATGGACGTATGAAATTAGTTTTTAAGTAGTCTGTGACATATTTAGGAGCTGCTGAAAAGAATGAACGTTGCATGACACGTCAATTTTAGTGTATCGTAATATAACAACCTGAGAGGTTTAAAACACACGAAAAGTACATATTTTTAAAAATTCAATAACATTTGCCTATTTATCGTATGGACTCCATTTACAGTTTGTTTGAAAGAGAATTTTTCTATCTTTCCAATAGCGGTATAATGAAAACTTAGGTCGCTAAGGAATCGATATGTATAAATGTCGCCCAATATCATCCTAAAACACAAAATAACTATAATTAATTCAAAATAAAAAACAATAACGCCGATGTTCACCTCTGTATGTTGAGAAGTACCTCTGTACCAAATTTCATGATCGTACGACGCTTAGATTTCGCCTCAGAGATTGAAACCCTCGGACAGACATATTTCTTTATTATATGAAATGATTAACTGCTTTGATGCTTTTATGATTTATTAATTACATCCTTGAGTCCTCCAAATATTTGCCCGCATTTATTATTAATACGATACGTGTATGAACAGATTATGCAAATTTTGCGATATTTCATTTGATTAACTTCATCTTTTTAGAGATATCGTCTGCGTGGGCGCGCGCACGCAAGCTACATACAAACACACATGCATACTCGAAAAGATACATACACACATATATCACCCCAATACTTTCAATTATAGTTTATGGATGTTCAACATGTGTATATATGTCAAAAACTCGAATTCCAATTTTCAAACCTTATGACAATACGTTTCCAATACATCAGGCATCCAGAGAAAATATTAGATGGTTTTCAAGCAAAAAAATCTGATGTGGGCAAGACATGACTTTCCTTATATAATGTAATGAATTTACTACTTTTACAGTAAAAAAATAAGTTTTCCTTATAGTAGATACCAATATTCTTTCCAAAACATTGAATTTTCGACAATTAGTAGTCATTTTCATTGATTTAGCGTCATTTTTATCCATTTGGCGAGATTTTCATTAATTTGGCAACATTTCAAAAAAGTCGCCAAGTTGGCGACATTCCACCAAATTCGTCGCCAAAATCTCGCCAAGCGTTATGCACTAAGAAAAAAGTTATTCTTACAGCAGATAAATGACTATTGGCGTTCAAATACAAAAGTATTATTCAAAGTATATTTTTTCATGAATGGAACGAGCTAGATCCACGAGAATGATGTCACTCAATTTATCGCATGGTATTACATATGAAAAGTGAACATGTTTCTCAATAGGAATTTTTTTTTTTTTTATGTGACTTTTCATAATTTTTTTGAAAAATGCACAATATCTCGAGAATGGTTCATGTTAGCGTTCTAAAATTTATGCCAATCGTTTTCTAATAAAAAATTACGTAAGAAATGTCTATTTGCGTAACTTTATTAGCGGTTTTGATTTTTTGACGATTTTTTCAAAATTTCATTCGAAAATTTAAGGGGGTTCTGAACATTCGATTGCGTATAAAAACAATAGGCTTCCAGTGTTTACGGATTGTGATTTTTGTACCAAATTTGGTTCGAATCAGTCCATTCGTTCGTCAGTTATCGTCTCCACAGACTCACTGACACACACACACATACACACACAGACATCACTTCAAAAATGTTTGATTCGTGATCAGGGATGCTTGAAACGTGCTCTCCCGTCGAAAACTCGAATTCGAATTTTCGACCCCGTCACAATACTTTCCTTATACATTATGTATATAAGGAAAGTAATAATGCAATAAGTGTTTATTAACTATTACATTAATATTAAGAACTTTTAATATAGTAAAAATAAAAATATCTATGTAAATAAAACTATAATAAAACATCTATGCCCTTCTGTTTGGCTGTCGCTTGTTTCTTAATCAAGGGAGAACGGCTGCAGAGAGTTTCATGAAAATTTTTATCAGTATCCCTGATGGAGTCCACCTTAAAATGCAGACGTCCGTCTATCCGTCTGTCTTTAAGACCTCGTGAGTTTTTCATTACTTTGAAAGTAACCCAATCGTTATATGAGTTTCCAAACGAACGGGACTCAACTTTTATTTATGTTACAAACTAGCATGACTAATTCGTTTTTAAGCCTCTAAAAAAATGCAATTCATAATTCGATAACGTAACTTGATCTTTGTTTATGCCTAGATTTCTAAAATGATTGAAAGGCAGACAGCAGAAGTAAGGGTACCCATTTAACTCTGTGGGCATAAACCTGCTTACCTGCTGCTTTTCGCATGGTCCAGCTGTATATTGCCTGCTCAAAGGCCATATATGAAAAATATCTTTTTATTTCTGTTCCTAATAAGAAGACCTGAAACCTAGCCTACAAAGAAGCTATTGTTTTATTGTACAATCGCTTTTACTTACAGTTTACTTACAGAAACAAAATTGTAAGTGATGCTTCTATCTATAGGACTCAAAGACTCTAAAAGACTCAAAAAATTAAATTTTACCGCAAATTCTGAATTAAGTATCTTTACGTTATTTGTTCCGTAAGAACGGGTGGTGTACACCTAGTTAAGGAATAGTGTTCGAATTTTCAACCCAATAATTTGATAAATAAGAAATAATGGTAGTATTGAAACAACTGTATTTTTTTTATCAATGTCGGCATTAAAATACCGAAATTATTTTGAAGTTATCACTGTATTCTCGATTGCCGGTATTGAATCTCCACATATCCTTTCCCTTTCGGTTGTACAGGGCTGTCCAAAAGGTCTTAAGTGTAGGTCAGGGATACAAAAACAAGCCCGTTCTGCACAGGAACATGCGGACACAAGCGCCACCATGGGTGCAAAAAGAGAGGAATAAAACACGGGTTTATAAGGCATAATAATTACAAGTATTAATTACAATTGTTTATCATAGTATTAAAATAGGTGTATAAATTTATTTCCATCCGCAGCTGTGCATATTTCAGCCAGAATATGCAGGATTCACTCAATAGAACTTTTGCTGCAAAATGGAACGGCCGAAAAGGCCCCGTCAGTTGGCCACCACAGTCCCCCGATTTGTCCCCATTTATTTCTTCCCGCGGGGTTACCTTAAAAGCCTTGTTTATAAGACCCTAAGATCACAATCCGTGCAACTTACCCGAACCAGTATAGAGCAGCTTAAAAGTACGGACAGGAAGGAGTTTACGAGACCCTTATAACATCTGACGCTGACCTTGTTGCCAGGACCTGATTACCGAAAAGGCACTGTAAGCACATGCATCTCTTCAAAAGATTCAAAGGGGCCCCCAAATTGCATCCCCAATTTACACTTTTTTAAATGTAAGTTATTTGTCAAATAGGTAAGCTAAATAGTATCTTGCTAGTACAGGCAAACACAGAAATATTTTGATTGTCTGAGCCCAAATTTATATTGCTCATATTTATTGTTACATTTAAATATTAAACTGTTAACGACAAAAGGTAGGATGGCAATTAATATTTAAGTTAGAACTAACTGCAAAAGTAAACATGTATCACCCGTGATTAAATAATACAATAGACTATGGTTTAGGAATTTTGGTACAGACAAACAGTTTTAAAAAAAATCAGTTTGTTGATGAGAACTGTTAGTTGACCAGGGCAATGCAGTAATAGAATTTTTCAAGTACTGATGAGTGCATGGGAAATTTCTTGGGCCATACTCACAAAATCAAAATAGGACCCCAAATGTGGTTGTGCTACCCCTAAATAGGTTGGTTAATCAGACCCTGCTTGTCGTTAGAGTCGATTAAGCAGCAGCACGTATCCTGGCATTTTTAACGCGTTCTCCAAACATGCACATCTGCGTAAGAACTTTGAACACCTATTTTAATACTATGATAAACAATTGCAATTGATACTTGTAATTGTTATATCTAACAAACCTATCTTGTATTATCTGCATTCCCTTCTTATTGCTTCTTACTGCATCTATAGCACCCCAAGGTGGTATTTGCGGTCATATGTTCCTATGAAAAACGAACTTGTTTTTGTATGGCTGACCTACCCTTAAAGTTTGTCTAAAACCTTTTGGACCAACACGTATTTAATCATTGTATATGAATGAGAAATTTTAATGGATCAATATATTCTAATAAGCATTTAAAGTTATTTAACTTTAACACAATACATATTACTTAAATTCCAGTTTCCATCCGCTGAAATAACATGCATTCAATTAATAATGAAATATTTTCATACATTTATTTTCTACTTTTCGAACAATGAGTTAATAAATGGACAATAAGATAATAAATGAACAATAAATAATAAGTGCTATTTGCTTACAGTTAAAATTGAAAGTGATCCGTTAAAATAAAATAATTCATGCAATAATAAAACTTTTTCAAATCTTTCTATATTGTACTGTAAAGGTTTCTCTTTATATTTCTCTTTATCTGTTACTATTTTTAGATGACCATATTTAGATATCAATGATATTAATAGTATGAACTTGTGTTATAATATTAACTTATTTAAAAGTAATCATGTTATAACCAATAGTTTTGATTATCTATAGTAAGGGTTGAAGGTCTGTTTAAGAAGCCGTCCCATCCTCATAGTAGTACTCGGAAGCAGAATCAAGTTCCTCAAAGCTGTCATCAGGGTCATCGGATTTTGTGGCTTCCAACTCTTTATCATCAGATTGAGATTCTGGAGCATTTTTATAACTCTGTTCGTGCCCTTTTCCTTCATCTGCTGATTGTAAGTCCTCGTCACCATCTTCATATTCTCCAGTGTCATCTTCATAATCTAATTCAGATCCAGTTTGGTCCAGTCCGCCCTCCCCTTCATAATCTCCTTCGTCATACTCTCCTTCTCCTTGCTCCCCTACCTTTCCTCCTCCCATCTCGTCTCCTTCATAATAATCTTCGGTTTGATCTCCTGCCATCTCTGTGTCTTCTTCATAATCTTCCTCTCCAACCTCCTCTTCTACTCCTTCCTCTCCATCCTCCTCCTCTGCTCCTTCCTCTGCTTCCTCATATTCTTGCTCCTCTTCATCATACTCTGGTGGAGAGAAAGTTTTCGGAGGCGTTTTTTTAGCAGACTGCTTTGTAGGGAGCACAGCAGGTTGCTTCTCTCCTATAAAAAATTCAATAGATTTTAACATTAATGGAAATTTTTAATGGAAGTTTCAGTATTTAATTTTATGTAAACTTTTAACTAGCAACGTAAATGCAGTAATGCTGCCATTGCAGTTGCATTGGAGCAAAATAAAATTAGGTGCTTGTGCAGATTGCGACCTTCATTGACGCACTTAGAAATTGTCACCCATTTTCACGTGATATTGTTTTTCATCAGAAAAATATACATATTTACTAGAAAAACGTAACGAAACATAAGATGAGCAATAAACAACAAAGAAACACATAATCATGACAGAATTTAGATACACAAATAATATGCAACAATAAAGCGGTTTTAAGACGGATGCAACACTAAATATAAATTTTCAGCGATCTTTAAACATCCACGGTTACAGTGGTAAATGGAAGCCATATTTTATTTTGCAATGAATCACGTAATCTCTCATATATCATGGATGTAACTATTATTTCAATTTTTATTTACAAAACTACTCAACATATTTTGCTAAATTTTTTGCACATTTTACGTGATCATTTGAATATTTTCTAAAATTTGCGCAGCAGTTTGTGAATTTTAACTTCTCATAAATAATGTTTGAAAGGTTGAGTCCCATAGGGTTCAATGTATTTCATTTTTTCAACCCGGGTTCAATTCAAAACTAATTGGGTGATATTATACGTTTCCATTCCCAAACACGTCAGAGACTATTTCAACAGCGTATTAAAATTTCATTTCGATAAAGTCATTTTTAATGCAGTTTTCTTGCAAACGGACAGACAGACAGACGGGCATACAGAATGACCGACCAAAATCATAAACTATTTTCAACTATGTTGTAAAGTGTTCAAAACTGTTGTTTACTTTTGAATATTTCAAATTAAATTATGTTTTATTTATTTAACAAAAATTTAAATTTAAAATAGTTGTTTTCCTTTAAATCCTTTAAATTTTTAAAATGCTTGCTCTGATTTTAAAACTTCTTGAAATGGTCCAATGTTTAAAATTGAACCAGCTACTTGAAAGTTACCACATAATTAAGAGTTTGAACGTACAATATCATCAATTGCAGATGAAATCCTCTCAACAACATTTTGCTCTTTGTTAGTTGACGCCACATAAATTCATAAAAATTCTGTGTGGTTTGATCGCATATTTTCACCATCTATATAAATAAAATTGAAAATCTGTCTGTCTGTCTGTCTGTCTGTCTGTCTGTCTGTCTGTCTGTCTGTCTGTTTGTCCCATCATCACGGGAGAACGGCTGAACCGAATTTGATCAAATTTCGTGGGTAGCCTAGAAATAGCCCCACTTAAAATTTAGTCTATAGCTGGAATTTCTACGACCAGTGGTTCTCGAGATATTAGTAAAAAACGAAACTTTCGTTTGTCTCATCATCACGAGAGAACGGCTGAAACGAATTTAATGAAATTTTGTGGGTTGCCTTGAAATAGCCCCCCATAAATTTTGCCCAAGTTTCAAGTTTCTAAGACCAGGGGTTGTCGAGATATTAATGAAAAACGGAACTTTTTTTATAGGAGTTCTACTCTCCAACTCCGTGGTTTATCCAAACGGAAAGGATAAAAATCGTTTGTTTAAAGCGTCAAAAAGAATTAAAACTTTATTTTTGAGTTTGATGCAGGATTTTTGCATTAAATAGTCACTATCTGAAAGCATGAATTGTTTGAAACATGAATTTAAATGGAAAAATCTATCTCCATGTTTTTACATGTATTAACCTCCATGTATTTCACAAGCTTTTACTCAACGATTAGAAGTATAAAGAAATTAAAATGGTTATTTAATTTCGCATTTTATGAGGAAGATTCTATCTTATATCATGTTGCTCGGCAAAGGAATGGAATTAAATGTGTTTGTTAATGATTATTATTTTTTTTTTCTATTTGTATAATAAATAAATGGATGTAAAAATATATTTTATAAATGAACGGTTTAATTGTTCTTTTAATTATATATATTGCGGACTGCGTACATTACTTTTACTTATTTTAGCAAAGAGGTTTCAAGCTCATATATTGTGTTTAGCTAATAAACTCATAATAAATGAACGGTTTGATTGTTCTTTTAATTATATATATTGCGAACTGCGTGCATCACACTTTTATTTATTTTAGCAAAGAGGTTTCAAAGCTCATATATTGTGTTTAGCTAATAAACTCATATATTGTGTTTACCCAATAAATTCATTTAGCCGATTGTTGAAGCAGAAAAAGAGTAGAACGGATGTATGTATCTTCTAATACAATTTTAGTGTTTTCATTTAGTATATATACAGACGGGATATGGATATTTTATTCTTCAGATCTGCAAATTTAGAGCTACGAATTTAGCGGAATATCTCTAAATAACTTGGTAACTTTTCTTAAACTTTACCAAATTAGAGGAAATATCTCCAAATTAATAAAAATGACCCAAATCAATTAAATTAAATTTGCTTTTTTAGAATAGAGTACTGAAATGATGTTTCTGTAGCATTTGTCGGTCAGTCCATCCATCCTACTTAGTAACGCATTTAACTAATTTTTTTAATATCACTAAATTGATACAAATATTTGTAAATCCATAAAAATATCATGGAGACGAAAATGTCGCCAAATCTTCCATGGAGATCACATTATTCAGACGACATGATTTCCATCAATTTATTTGAAGCAGATGATATCATGTCGCTTAGCAACGGATCCAATGTGTTATGTGTCATACGATTTTTATTAAATCTAATAAAAATATGTATATAAAATAAATTTCATTGACATTGCATTTTTGACTGGATAATATCAATTACGGTCTTCAGGTTTAAACATCATTATTATTGATATTTCGGGGACAGTTGATTCAGGAATTATTGATATTTTCAAATTATTATGCCATTGTTTCATTATGACGAGAATTGTTGAAACTCATATATAGTACGTTGTACAAGTAATCTTCTACAAATGCACGGGTTTATCTTCTAATCTACGACAATATCAGTAGTACAGGTATATTGGCAAAATTTTTATATATATTGGCATATATTGGAATCAATTACGACCTTCTGGTATTAAGATTACGGGGATTTTTGATACTTTTAATTTATTACGTCATCTTTTTTATTTTGGTAAATATTTTTAAGACTCATATTACAATATGTTTAAGCTTCTCTTAACACACTGGCATATTTTCTAATTTGCGACAATATAAGTAGTACGTGGTTGCATATATTGATTCAATTCTTTTTTTTGTGTGTGAATTTGTTTACAAAAGGGGCCAGGATATTTTATTCTTCAGATTTGCCCGTGAAGATAATTTTGCATAGTGAGAACAGATATTCTTAAACTTCTCTTTATGAGCAATAAATTTAATATTTTAACAGAATTTGCACATGATTGCGAATTATAAGTTTTTTATATTATATACTCCGTACGAAGGACGGGTATGCTGCTAGTCTATATAAATAAAAATGAAAATCTGTCTGTCTGTCTGTCTGTCTGTCGTTTTGTCACACCATCACGGGAGAACGGCTGAACCGAATTTGATGAAATTTTGTGGGTAGCCCAGAAATAGCTCCACTTAAAATTATATCCGTGTTTTGAGTTTCTACGACCAGTGGTTCTCGAGATATTAGTAAAAAACGAAATTTTCGTTTGTCTCACCATCACGGAAAAACGGCTGAACCGAATTTAATGAAATTTGGTGAATAGCCTTAAAATATCCCCCCATAAATTTTGTCCAAGTTTCGAGTTTCTAAGACCTGGGGTTGTCGAGATATTAATGAAAAACGGAACTTTTTCCTAGGAGTTCTACTCCCTAACTCCGTGGTTTATCCAAACGAAAAGCTTGAAAATCGTTTGAAAGTGAATTAAAATTTAATCTCTGAGTTTGATGGGAGATTTTTTGCGTTAATTAGTCACTTTCTGAAAACATGAATTGTTTGAAACATGATTTAAAAGGGAAATCTATCTCCATGGCTCATGGTTTATTTAAAACAAGCTTTTACGGAACAATGAGAAGTATAGAGAAATCAAAATCGTTATTTAATTTCGCAGTTTATGTTATAAGACATGACATATTTAACATGTTATAAGATTCTATCTTATATCATGTTACTCAGAAACGCAATTAAATTAAATCTGTCTGTTAATTTTAATAATTATTTTTTCGATTTGAATAATAAATAAATGGATATAAAAATATATTTTAGAAAAGAACGATTTGATTTTTCTTATAGCATATTTGACTGGATAATATCAATTACGGTCTTCAGGTTTAAAAATTATTATTATTTATATTTTCGGGGATTATTGATTCAAGGATTATTGATATTTTCAAGTTATTATGCAATTATTTTATTATGACAAAAATTGTTTAAACTCATATATTGTATGTTGTACGAATCTTCTACAAATACACGTGTATATCTTTTAATCTACGAGAATATAAGTAGTACAGGTATATTGACATATGTTTTGATATATATTGGCATATATTGGAATCAATTACGACCTTCTGGTATAAAGAGTACGGATATTATTGATGTTTTCAATTTATTAAGTCATCTCTTTTATTTTGGCAAATATTTTTGAGACGCATATTGTAATACGGGTAATCTTCTACTAACACATTGGCATATTTTCTGATCTGCGACAATATAATTAGTACGGGGTTGCATATATTCATTCAATTCCTATTTTTTCTTCTGTAAATTTGCTTACAAAAGGGGGCAGGATGTTTTATTCTTCAGATCTGATCGTGAAGATAATTTTGCATAGTGAGAACAGATATTCTTAAACTTCTCTTTAGGAGCAATAAATTTAATATTTTAGCAGAATTTGCACATGATTGCGAACTTTAAGTTTCTTTAAATTATACACTCCGTACGAATAACGGGTGTGCTGTTAGTGGTTAATAAATTTTAACATTTTAGGAGGATATATCATGTTGCTCGGCATCGCAATTAAATTAAATGTGTTTGTTAATGTTTTTATTATTTTTTTTCGATTTAAATAATAAATAAACGGATAAATGGATATAAAGTATATCTTATGAATGGACGGTTTGATTTTTCTTTTAATTATATTAATTGCTGACTGCGTACATCAATTGCATTTATTTTGGCAAAGAGTTTTCAAGCTTATATCGTATTTAGCTACTAAACTCATATATTGTGTTTAGCCAATAAATTCATATAGCCGATTGTTGAAACAGAAAAAGAGTAGAGCGGGTATATCTTCTAATACAATTGTAGTGTTTTCATTTAGTATATTGAAACGGGATAAGAATGTTTCATTCAGATCTGCAAATTCAAAGCTACGAATTTGGAGGGATATCGCTAATTTGACAACTTTTCTTAAACTTTGCCAAATTGACGGAAATGTCGCCAAATTGATATAAACGACGCACAAACAGCTGCCATAAACCTTCGGGTTGGTCGTGTGGCTTGGGTCTTCTACATATCAATGAAATTTTTTTTTGTTTTGTTTGAAGAGAGTACTGAAATGATGTTTGGTTAGCATTTATTTGTCAGACCAACCATCCTACTTAGTAATACATTTAGCGAATTTTTAAAATGTCACCAAATTGATAAAAATGTTTTCAAATCTATAAAAATATCTTGAAATTGATAAAATTGCGCTACATAAATGATATTAATTGTTTTTTGTTAGGGGATAGTATTGTGATGATATTTCGTCAATTTGTCGCAAAGTGGAACTGTCAGTTCTACAGTCCCACTTGGCGATAAATTTGACGATTTTTTAAAATGTCGCTAATTTGACGAAACTGTCGCCAAATGTTCCATAGAAATATAACTATTTAGACGATATTTTTTCTACCAATTTATTTGAAGCAAATGATATCATGTCGCTTAGCAACGGATTTAAATCCAATGTGTTTATGCGGCAGACGATTTTTATTAAATCCTTTCCGATTTGAATAATGAAGATATGTATATAAAATAAATTTCATTGCCATTTCATTTTGGACTGGATAATATCAATTATACTCTTCAGGTTTAAACATTATTATTATTGATATTTTCCGGAATTATTGATTCAGGGATTATTGATATTTTTAAGTTATTACGCCATTGTTTTATTACGGCAAAAATTGCTGACACACGCATATTGTACGTTGTACGAGTAATCTTCTAGGAATGCACGGGTATATCTTCTAACCTACGAGAATATAAGTAGTACAGATATATTGGCATATATTTTGACATATATTGGCATATTATATTGGAATCAAGTACAGTCTTCTGGTATGAAGATTAAGGGGATTAATTATATATTCAATTTAATACGTCGTCTGTTGTATTTTACCAAAAAACATTTGTGACTCATATTGCAAAACGGGTAATCTTCTACTAATAATCGGAAATTATAAGTAGTACGTGTATATCTTCCCATATAATTTTAGCACTTTAATTTTGACATATATTGGAATAAATGACTGTTTTCAGATTTAAAGATTACGGGTTTATTGGTATTTTCAATTTATACATGTAATCTACTAATACAGGTTATATTTTCTAATATTCGCGTATATAATTAGTACGGGTCCCATACAATTTTAACGCTTTTATTTTGCATATATTGATTCAATTCCATATTTTTTTTATATTTGCTTACATAAGGGGTCCAAGATGTTTTATTCTTCAGATATGTCCATGAAGATAATTTTATATAGCGAGAACAGAGATTCTTAAACTTCTTTTTAGGAGCATTATATTAAATATTTTAACAGAATATTTTGATTAAACATGTCATTTAGTATACTATAAGAATTTGGGCATGATTATGAATTTCAAGTTTCTTTATATTATATACTCCGTACGAAGAACGGGTATGCTGCTAGTATTTAAATAAAATGCGCATAACCGGAAAGACAAAATTATAATGTTCACGCTGTAATGAAAACAGCTCTCGCATAGTAAAGCAATAATGTCCCATATAAAAATATTTACGTTTTGGTCTTGTACAGCATGGTGAATACCCTAGAACTCAGCTATGGGGAGAATAACTTAAACGAGATGAGCAGAGTTCAACTGAAATCTCGTCGTCAAAAGTTTGGAGAGAGTCTACAGGAAGTGACATCTGATATTGAGAGACTTTTGCAATTATCTTTAGAGACTGTCCTATAGATAGATGTTCGTGAACACCTCTCAGGCTAATATTTTATAGATACCATCCCTGATCCAGAAATTCATCACGCCATCATTATGGCCAAATCCAAAGATCTGAGAACTGCGCTGGCCCTAACCAGCAAATTTGAAGTATATCGTCAGCAAACATCTCGATACATCTTACATGGAAAGATTGTGACTAATAGCCCATCGAAATCTGACATGCAGCGCACTATAAAAGAAAACTTGCATGCTTCAGAATCAAAGTAACGACAAATTCAAGCAGTCACCTGGATCATTTACAAAAAGACTGACGCCCTGTACTTGTGGAGGGGGAGTCCATACAAAGAAAATATATCCACTGAGAACGAGGTGAAAAGAACATTGGCTCTCCAAATGTTACACGAGAAATCATTCGGTGGCCGTCAAATAAGATGGATGTCGCCGTGTGGTTGTTGTTGAGACCCAGAATGTCCGACCTACCAGAAATGTGTAAAGTAGCTGTTTGGACGGTCGAGAAGAGCCACCCAACTTAGACCGGAACCCAGTGGGTGAGGCATCCACAGGGATCTTATTCTCATCCCCCTACCACCAACCTCTCGGAAGGACTTACGGACTCACATGTTTAATGTTATCGTACTCCACGTGAACACGGCTGCAGTTTTGGCAGCGGAGGGAATCGAACCCGGGCCTACCGAGTGCAATTCCTGCGCTCTAACCTTTGGGCTACCGCGCCCGGGATGTCGCCGTGTGAAGAAAATGCCCTTTTAAAACATACCTATTTCTATCGTAGAATTTTTTTATCATTCATTATCATCCATCAAGAGCCGGAAATTGATTTTTCATGGATCGTATCAATAACACCCTGTGCAAAACAATCTTGAATTCGTGTTCGAATGTCACGACCATTAACAGTGATGTAGCTCGCGGAATTAATGGCCAACTTCTGTATACGGCACCCACTTTGCTGTCTTTATACTGTCACCAGTGTTTCTTTCAGACATACCTCAGGGGGGCTTCGCCCTCCTCAACCCCCAAACATTTTCTATTTACTATTTGCCTAGTTTATATATATGTGACACATCATTTAGACATATTTATATAGGACAAATAGAAATCTTGCCCTAAAATTTCATTCGCCCCCCCCCCCTTGGCCGAAAAGTCCTGAAAAAAAAAACACTGACTGTCACTGAGAAAAAAGTGTATGTGATTGGAAAAATGAGCGTTAAAATTTCTATTCGGATCGAGCACTTACAACCATTTTGCTAACATAGCGGATATTGTTGGCCTGTGCATTCCCGGATTAGACTTTTTAAAAAGACCGTGATTTTGCTTTTGACTTTAAAAGCAATGCACTACGGACCGCTTCAAAAAATGGATTCTTTGGGTGGAATGCAAAATTCGGCATCTAAGGAAGTCGTTTCATGGAAACGTTAATGCGTTCTCTAGGAGATATTGTCCTGTAATTTGTGTATCTTGCTCTCATGCTGAAAAGTTTAGAGATTACATTCCAGTGACAATTCGGCGAATTATGGACGACCAGAGTTCAAATTCACCTCCAGATTCCTATAGTGATGAAGAACTTTCTCGAGACAAAAGAGAAGAAAGAGATATCTAGCCAATGGTGAGAGGCACAAAAGAAATTGCTAAAAAGCTGATTGCTACAAAAACTGGCTGCTATATATTTAATGACAGCTAGGGGACAATTCCCGCTAGTTTAATATTAAAGTTTAATTAAAGATTCTGACAATAAGATACCTTAAAATTAACAGAATGCAATGGAAAGGCATTTACTGAGAATGGATGACAAAAGAATCACAAAGAAATGTTTATGTCCACACCGATCTGGAAAAGACCTAAAGGACGACCAGAGTTTAGTTGGACCAATTGTGTGAATAAGGGCTGTGAGGTGTTAAAGATTAAAAATTGGAACATTGTTGCTCCAAGGAGGAAAGCTTGGAAGACTCTTCTACGAAAGATCAGGGCTCACAATGAGCTACCTAACCATCAATGATGATGATTAAATTTTAATATTAATACGAAAATTTGAAATAACCATTGTTAGGAGACATGCGGCGGAAAATTACATCACGGAGGTGAATTTCTTGTGTGTGCACTATTATATCAGATCTCGTTTGTGGACACAATCTAAAACAAGCGCGATTAATACCAGTGCCGCAATAACTCTATTTGGCGCCTGGTGAAAAGTAATTTTTACTACTATGTCTCTTTTCCTATCTAACGTATATATGGCTATATATATGGCTATATATATACGGCGCCTGATGCGAGGCAAGGGCAGTGATAGTGGGGTCACTAACCTATCACTAACCTTGCTGAAGCGCTGACTAACATAAACTTTCAAACTAAAGAATATTTATATATTACGTGTATTTCATGCTGCTATCCGTCTTACTGTTGTTGTTGAGACCCAGACCGTCCGACCTACCAGAAAGGTGTAAGTAACTGTATGGACGGCCGGGAAGTGCCACCCAATTTAGACCGGAACCCAGTGGGGGAGGCATCCACAGGGACCGTACCCTCCTTCCCCTACCACCAACCTCTCGGAAGGACTTACGGACCCACATGTTTAACGTGATCGTACTCCGCATGAACACGGCGGCATTTGTGGTAGCGTGCAAATCTAGCGCGCAAACCACGGGGATACCGCACCCGAGATGGCCAACAGCACGCGGTGTTCTGAGGTGGTCACCCACCAAGTACTAACCGCGCCCGATGCTGCTTGACTTCGGTGATCTAACGAGAACCGGTGTTTTCAGCACGGTACGGCCGTTGGCCCTATCCGTCTTACTGTGGAATAAAAATTATGTATTCTATTAATGATATTGAATGCAATTTATTAGACATCTTTCTATTAGAAAATGGATTAAAAAACATCAATCTTAGCATGTGGGTAATGACGGATTAAGAATGTAGGTGATCCCAACGTCGACGGTATTTTGGCAAA
Source organism: Amaurobius ferox (assembly GCA_951213105.1). Lineage (NCBI taxonomy): Eukaryota > Metazoa > Arthropoda > Arachnida > Araneae > Amaurobiidae > Amaurobius > Amaurobius ferox. Next base: position 61,997,702 of record OX578143.1, on the reverse strand, counting down.
TCCCTTTATTCAATAATTGAGTAATTTAAATTAACAAAATAACAAGCTACGGCTTAAAAATAAAGCTCATTAAAAATAAATATCGTTGATGAAAAACAAAACTAATTAATTTTTCAAAAATGAGAAACACATAAACGGCTTCTTTAAAAATAATAAAAGTTATGAAAAGAAATAGTAATAATATAGAAAAACTATAAAATTTATAAAACAAATTCCAACAAAATGAACTCAAAAATATATTAAACATTTTTTTTTTGTTTTTCCTATAGCACATCACCTGTTTCGTGAACTACGAGCCGCTGTTGAATAAGATAGAATTATTAAAGAT